>CAUDMG010004121.1:3017500-3219777 GCA_958450375.1 Homarus gammarus
TGGGGGCTGGGACTAGGGAGGGCTAAAGGGCTAGGGGGCTGGTGGAGTGTATGGCTAGGATCAGACTTTGGCCGCTGGTCATGGCAGTCATTGTTCGCTCCTAACTCCTTCTCACCGTCCAGTCTATCAGCAATTACCGCTCTACTTGTCAGTGTTCGATGAGCATTGTTCTTTATTTTGGTTTCTATTGTTTTGTTTATGTACGATGTTGTGGTGTTCGGTGATGCTCTTTTGTTGTGTACGATGTTGTGGTGTTCGGTGATGCTCTTCTGTTTGTGTACACGATGTTGTGGTGTTCGGTGATGCTCTTTTGTTTATGTACATGATGTTGTGGTTTTCGGTGATGCTCTTTAGTTTATTTCAATAGATGTGTGTGTTTTAACCACCCGATTCGCTTTTGTTTCATCTGTGTTGAGAGAGAGAGACCTAGTGAGCGGCGCTATTTAACTCTGACGGATGAAGCACCTAACATTGATAAACAAACACACATGAACTGAATATAATCAGAAATAAATCTTATGTCAGATTAGAAGAAGAAAAACATTCGCTTAAATACATGACTTAATAGATTTTTTTTTCTTCATGTTTTCAGAATACAATATTTAATGTTGTGGTGTTGTCATTATACACTGAGGAAGGTTAATTATTCCCCACTGTCTTATTAACACCACCAGAACTAACCGAGTGGTCGACCAGTGACAAAATTACGAGGTTTTTAGAGAATTCAATAATCAACATGAATTAATATTATATTTTGAAGATAAAATAATGATTTCTTCCTCACGTCATCACCACCATCTCCACCACTACCTCCAGCCTACCTCACTAATTATACGACGGAGTGAGTGAGGAGGGCGATCATTACGGGGTTAACTTAATTAGGTTCGGTTAGGTTAGGTTAGGTAAAACAAAATACTCGCAGGGGAAACAACACTGATGACTTTGGAATTATATAACAAGCAAAGCCATGTTGAAATACCATGGGTAAGATTATATAGCGGAAACCCTCTTAAAAATAGCTCTAATATATAGGATTGAACCCCTTAAACAGTGTCTTGGTTTTGAGGATTGAACCCCTTTAATAGTGTCCTGGGATAGAGGATTGAACCCCTTAAATAAAGATATCACATACTGAGCCCCCTTAAGTAAAGCTCTGGGATAAGAAATTGGACCCCCCTTAAAAAAAAAATAACTCAGGAAAGTATTATAATTACGTTGGTAATTTCCATCATCTGTTTAGTGGAAGGTCAGGCGAGGCGGGGAACAGGATACGAACCCGCGATCTTATCATCCACGACCTCCAACCGAGCCTGATATGCAGAGTAGCCTAGAAGTGGATGGTTAAGTAAATAAATAAATACCTTGTAACATTATCCACTATTTATCGCTTAGAATATGATGCACTATCTACTATCCATCCCCAACAGTGGATAAGGATGATGTAGTATTTATTTATCCATCTCTTAGGGACGAGAACAGTTCGGGAAAGATCTTGCAATAAATCCGGATTAGGTAAACATCAACTGCGAACGACTCTGTGCCGCCGATCCTCACCACAACATACAAGAAACCCCGTCATGACTTTATGTAAATTAGGCAGAAAAAAAAATCCCGTGTAAATTTCCCACTAATTCCTTACACTACTCTCCTCCCATCTACTAAATGTCATCAATGGTGATCTAAACTTTTTCGGGGTGTTTGTTTACATACACATATACTGACACAGATTCACATACACACACAATATACACACGAAAACAAACAAACCAGACCCATATAGCCATTTGGTTTTGATATTAACTTTTTCTCAGTAATCAACACGGTTAATTTTGACTCGTGACCTTGACTTGTAAACTTGACCTTTGAACTTGACCTGTAAATTTGACCTGTGAACTTGACCTGTGACCTTGATCTGTGACCTTGATCTGTGAACTTGACCTGTGACCTTGACCTGTAAACTTGACCTTTGAACTTGACCTGTGACCTTGACCTGTGAACTTAACCCGTGACCTTGACCTGTGAAATTAACCTGTGACCTTGACCTGTATGACCTTTGAACTTGACCTGTGAAATTAACCTGTGAACTTAACCTGTGAACTTGACCTGTAAACTTGACCTGTGAACTTAACCTGCGAACTTGACCTTAAACTTTAACCTACTCGTTCTCAAATCAAGTGAGGATCATATTCGACCTTTACCCAGACACACACACACACACACACACACACACACACACACACACACACACACACACACAAGGACCCAACAAAAGCAAGAATCCTTTTTTTTTAGCAGGAGATAATACAAACGTGTTCTGCCTTTCTGCATAGACATATTTATTTCTTCTTAATATATTGTTTTTCTATATATAAAGAGAGAGAGAGAGAGAGAGAGAGAGAGAGAGCGAGCTTAATCCCTTAACCAATCACCGAGCTCGAAGGAACCACCCACCAATTATTCCATTATATTTTCTTCACCACAACGTCCTCGTTATTATTTTTTATCCCAGGACACACAACAAATTAACCCCCTCCCCCACCCCTCCCCCCCATCGTCATGAACAGCCTCGGGGACTTAGTTAATTACGTCGGCAATTACCCTCCCCCGAGTGGCCTTCCCCGGGGTGTTGGAGGTCCCGTCATCAGTCTTCGTGTGTATTGAGGTCTTGTGATGTTCATTGGTTGATGGTAAGGACGATGGTTTTCCCTGGTGGTGTCCTGTACTGCTGCCACACCTCCACTGGTAAGACGAGCTGGGAGGTGGTGATGGTAGTGGTGATGGTGGTGAGGGTAGTAGTGGTAGTGGTGGTGGTGGTGGTGGTGGTGAGGGTAGTAGTGGTAGTGGTAGTGGTGGTGGTGGTGAGGGTAGTGGTGAAGGGAGTGGTGGTGGTGGTGGTGGTAGTGGTGGTGGTGGTGGTGGTGGTGGTGTTTTGGCCAGACATATTGTAGGTTAATCCGGTTAATCTTGCAGTGTCTCTCTCTCTCTCTCTCTCTCTCTCTCTCTCTCTCTCTCTCTCTCTCTCTCTCTCTCTCTGTTCCTGTCCTACCTCCTCCCTCTCTTTCTTTAATCTCCCTTTATCTCCCTCTCCTTCTTCTTCAACTATCTTCCTCATTACCTCCCCTAATTACTGTACTTCTCTACCTGCTTCCTTTCCCCTACGTATCCCCTTCTTCTCTTTCCACCTCCCCCCCCCTCTCAATCATTCCCCCCTCCTCCCATCCATCATCTCTCTACCCCTCCCGACTCCCCTTCCCCCGTCCCCCTCCCCCCCTTAATCACCCCACCCCCGTTCCCCCCCACCACCCCTTAATTACCCCCCCCTCCCCCCCAGCACCACAATGCACCAGGACGCTAGACGGATCATTAAGGCGGCTTCTTATATCAAGTTGATCCATGACTCCTAGTAATTACCTTCATTTGGAGAGAGAGAGAGAGAGAGAGAGAGAGAGAGTGAGAGAGAGAGAGAGAGAGAGGGAGAAATAACTAAAGTGAGACAGACAGACAGACAGACAGACAGACAGACAGAGATAATACAGTCAGTCTCACACACACACACACACACAGTAAGTATCTCTGGTCTAGGTAAGTGGGAATAGGCTAATGGGTAAGGTGGACCTGTACCTGTTAATTTATTATAATGATCTTGTGTTCTGAATACTGACTCGTCTAGTGTGAGCTGGGAGGATGGCCTTCAACTCTGACCTGGCGGTAAGTTACAGTACTCTCTCTCTCTCTCTCTCTCTCTCTCTCTCTCTCTCTCTCTCTCTCTCTCTCTCTCTCTCTCTCTCTCTCTGAATCACTAAAAATTTAAAGATAATGAAAGTCCAACCAGCTAAAATATGTGAGAGGCAAATGACGTCTTTTCACTACCTCACAATATTTAACCACTGTAAACCTAACCTAACCTAACCTAACCTAACCTTTGCCCAACTTCTTTCTCTACTCCTCACCCAGTTAAATTGTGGGGTGGGTGGATAGTATAGCAAGGCGAACGAAGGAAAGATGGAAGGAAGGAAGGAATGAAGGAAGGAAGGAAGTAACGAATGAAGGAAAAAGAGGGAGAATGGTCAAAACACCCAGCTTATAAGAAGAACATCAAGAACTGTGTATCATATATTAAAATCAACTGTTACTAAAAGCTTAAAAAAAACGAGTAATAGGGGGTTTAACAAGACTTATGATCAGTACCAGTTTGGCGTTGAAATTCCCTAGCTCGCGGCGTCAAGATACTCCGGATTTCTCACCCACTTAAGACTGGGTGGTAATGTTTCCAAGATTCGTATGATAAATTTTTTCTCCATAACTGGTAAATTGACGATATATATAACTAGATTAAATAACCTAAAAGGACAATAAACGATATCAAAGTTTACTGAGATTTGGGCCGTGGTTTGGGTGCTGGCTGGGTGAGCGTGGTAGAGGAAGTTAGTGGGCCGGGGAGGACGCCAGCCAAGGGGAATCAAAGCGAGGTCTTACACTACAGGGGTATGACACTGTGTTAATGATCATGTTAGCGTGAGTTTGGTTATTTCAAGTGATTAATTACAATCAACAACTTATCGGGGTAATAGACAAGCCTTAACTAGTAGAAACCATTAAGAAAACTGGTTTATAGTTTTAATGTGTGATTAGTGTACAGAAATATTTTAATAAGAATCATTATATCAGTACTGATAATCAACAATGAATTATCACGATACAAAACCCTAATTAGCATATAAATTATCCATACGACAGGAGCCTTGGCCTGTGTAGAAGCATTAAGTAAACCGGTTTTAAGTTTCATCATCAACTGTCACCATCAAACCTTGCCTGAATAAATTACCCTGCTGTACTTCTCAATCTCTATGGTGATTTATCAAGACCTCAATGAAATACCAAGAAAAAACATCATCTCTACTAGGAGCCTTGACCAGTACACAGCGTCCTTGCCAATCGTTAAAACCGGGTTGAGGTTTTTGCATGTGTTTAAAGCGAGGTTAATGGCATGAGACAAGAGTTTTAAGGAGCTCACATTTTTCTTCACCCTTCGTTATCCTGCCTGAATACTGAGGGAGTTAGTGGCGCAGAGTCATGACCCATGTTGGCCAGTGAGAGAGAGAGAAAGAGAGAGAGAGAGAGAGAGAGAGAGAGAGAGAGAGAGAGAGAGAGAGAGAGAGATCTGTCCTATAGCTGCCAGGTCAACCAAGCATATCAATCTTTATATGCTATCAATGACACGAAAAAAAGAGACAGACAGACAGACAGACAAACACAGACAGACAGACAGACAGACAGGCAAACACAGACAGACAGACAGGAAGATAAATGGCTACCGGGCTGATTTTAGACGCTGATAAAATCTGTCTGTAGATATTTCACATTTACATAGGTTGGTTCCTCACTTGTAAATTATACTGTTTGTATGTCTCTGTTACTCGTCGTCTCATCTCGCCAGTCCAGCGTCTTCCCTTTATGACTTGACGACTGGAGGTATTCCGCGGGTGAAGTATATTTTTTATTTAACGTCATGATCAATGTTCGGTGATCATAGTTAACTACTGAGTATTAACGAAAATTTATACACCAGGAAGCAGGAACTGTATGCAGGTGTATTTCCTTATTGTAATGATAACTAATACAACTCATACAAGATAATACAATATATTATATGAATGTTAGTAGTGTATTGTAGTGTAATGTATTTCAGTTTATACATATCTCTCTCTCTCTCTCTCTCTCTCTCTCTCTCTCCACCCGTGCACCAGGTAATCTTACCATGACACAACAACACAATACATTCACCGGTTACCGTCACAGGAAAATGCTTCATGAGTGTTGTTGACACATGACGCATACATACACACATATACCTGTTGACGCATGACGCATACACAGCCACCGTCTTCGTGTAGAGGATAATACATGCGTGGTCATTAGTGGTAGAGACTTGTGTGGCGGTGCCGGGCAAACACAACACACATGCGTCCTGTTTGAGTAACAAATATACGTGACATTCCCTTTCACTTGTGGTCTTGTGTCAACACTTACACACGTATGATCTCCTTCTCACACACACACACACACACACACACACACTGTCCCGTATATCACTGGGTTTTCTATGGATAGGGAGAGTGAAGGAGAGTGAGGGAGAATGTGGGAGAGTGAGGGAGAGGGTGGGAGAATGAGGGAGATGGTGGGAGAGTGGGAGAGTGTGGGAGAGTGAGGGAGAGTGTGGGAGAGGCCAGGGGATGTGTGAGAGGTAGGGGGGTGTGGGAGGGGCCAGGGGATGTGTGAGAGGTAGGGGGAGTGTGGGAGGGGCCAGGGGATGTGTGGGAGGTAGGGGGAGTGTGGGAGGGGCCAGGGGATGTGTGGGAGGTAGGGGGAGTGTGGGAGAGGCCAGGGGATGTGTGGAAGGTAGGGGGAGTGTGGGAGAGGCCAGGGGATGTGTGAGAGGTAGGGGGAGTGTGGGAGAGGCCAGGGGATGTGTGAGAGGTAGGGGGGTGTGGGAGGGGCCAGGGGATGTGTGAGAGGTAGGGGGAGTGTGGGAGAGGCCAGGGGATGTGTGAGAGGTAGGGGGAGTATGGGAGAGGCCAGGGGATGTGTGAGAGGTAGGGGGGTGTGGGAGGGGCCAGGGGATGTGTGAGAGGTAGGGGGAGTGTGGGAGAGGCCAGGGGATGTGTGAGAGGTAGGGAGAGTGTGGGAGAGGCCAGGGGATGTGTGAGAGGTAGGGGGAGTGTGGGAGAGGCCAGGGGATGTGTGAGAGGTAGGGAGAGTGTGGGAGAGGCCAGGGGATGTGTGAGAGGTAGGGGGAGTGTGGGAGAGGCCAGGGGATGTGTGAGAGGTAGGGAGAGTGTGGGAGAGGCCAGGGGATGTGTGAGAGGTAGGGAGAGTGTGGGAGAGGCCAGGGGATGTGTGGGAGGTAGGGGGAGTGTGGGAGAGCCCAGGGGATGTGTGAGAGGTAGGAGGAGTGTGGGAGGGGCCAGGGGATGTGTGAGAGGTAGGGGGAGTGTGGGAGGTAGGGGGAGTCTGGGAGAGGCCAGGGGATGTGTGAGAAGTAAGGGGAGTTTGGAAGAGGCCAGGGGATGTGTGAGAGGTAGGGGGAGTGTGGGAGGTAGGGGGAGTGTGGGAGGGGCCAGGGGATATGTGAGAGGTAGGGGGAGTCTGGGAGAGGCCAGGGGATGTGTGAGAGGTAAGGGGAGTCTGGGAGAGGCCAGGGGATGTGTGAGAGGTAGGGGGGGTGTGGGCGAGTGAGGGAAGTAGCACAGCGGTGTGGGGAGAAGTTGACGGTAATCAGTGAGTCACTTTTGATGAATACCTGAACTTTCTCTGAGGGGGTGGGAGAAGAGGAAGGTGGGAGAGGGGTGTGGGGCAGGGAGGTGTGTGGGGTGGGTTGGTGGGTGGAGTGTCAAGGAGAGGGTGAAGGGGAATGGAAGGGTAAGAAAGGGGTGAAAGAGGATTTGGAGCGGGATTGGAGGGGGGTAGAAGGTTGAATGAGGGTATGGAGGGGGAGGGGGGGGGAGAAAGGATGGAGAAGGTAGGTAAACGTGAGAGAGAGAGAGAGAGAGAGAGAGAGAGAGAGAGAGAGAGAGAGAGAGAGATCACAGCTGGGTGCAGGAAGTTCTTTGTGCGATGATGTCATGGTTTGACCAGAGGGAGCACGGAGGAACACAAGAAAATTATATAATTGTATTGGTAGAAAAAAGAGAGAGAGAGAGAGAGAGAGAGAGAGAGAGAGAGAGAGAGAGAGAGAGAGAGAGAGGTCCTTACATAAAGCCCTTCCTTATGATGGACAGGTAATGGTTATGGTGGCTAAGAGGAGGAAGGGAAGGAGGAGGAGGAGGAGGCAATAAGAGCGCTAGGAGGAGAAAGAAGAAGAGGAGGAGGAGGAGTAGAAAGAAGGGCAGGAGGAGAGGAAACCTGATGATAAATACGAGAAGGAAAGACGACAATAGGAAGATATAACTGAAGGTAGAAGCGCTCAGACTCCACCCCCATCACCATTAATCTTGATCAAGTAATTAGAAGGGGAGTGAGTCAGACCCTGCTACACCGCCACTCACTCACGCCTCTGCCCATAACAATACGTCTTAACACATTTATAGAGGCGTCATATTTGTGTGATAAATATATAGATTAATGACTTGTTTTAGTTATTGTAGCGGAAGAGCAGAAGCAGGGGTAGTGTAGAGTGTGACGCAGTATGATCACACTGGAAGTAAAACAAAACGCAGACACGGCGTGGTAACCATGGCAACGAGATTTTTGTTGTTGTTTTGGTACGTCACTGGTCTAGATGTTACCCCAGGCTACGCTATTTTTTTTTTTTTTGGTCCTAACCCAGTACAGTTAGAGACAACATCCATCCACCTTTGCTCGGACACACACACACACACACACACACACACACACACACACACACACACACACACCATGAAGATAGAATCACCGGGTCGTAATAATCATGCCATTCAATAAATCATTTTAAGTTGGAAAATATTACGTCTTATATGTGCAGTAGTTTAATTAGGTCTCTCTTCAACGTCACCTCGATACTGCAGCAGAAACCGGTCACGGAGGATGATGCCGTTGTAACAGTCTAGGGTAAAAAATGCCCTCTCCCACTCATCTCCCACTAATCTCCCACTCACCTCCCACTCACCTCGTCGCTTCCCACCTGCCGGAGCACAGAACTAGGGGAACCTGTGACCGGCTTATGACATCATGGTGTGACCGGTCGCCGTATCCTGGGGGCTGGTCCTCCGGGGGCACTGCTGCTGGTGACTGGTTGAGTGAGAGGCGGAGGTAACTGTTTCTATATCCCGTGTACAAGGTCTGCCCTTTTGGCTCACTAAGAGGTGTGGTGACCAGACCCAACCTGTGTGTGTGTGTGTGTGTGTGTGTGTGTGTGTGTGTGTGTGTACTTCACTCTCCTGTCTCTGTATGTTAGTCTCTTTCTCTCACTGAGGGGGGGTACCTTAGCACCAGCAGGAGACGACATCTACACTACCCCCCCCCCTTCTAACTGCTGCCGTTAACAGGTACAGCTCCGCATCATTAGCTCACGTTCCGCCCCTCATCGTGAGCCGCTGTTCATCACCATTAATAACCTCTGTCACTTTTTCACTCTCATTTGTTTAGATTAAGACACACACACACACACACACCACACACACACACACCTATAATAACACTGAACGACCTGCTTCTATAACACCTATAACATATACACCATCATACATTCTTCCGCAAAAAGTAACTCACTCATTCTACTGACACGATGTATTAAAAAAAAAATCATAATTTGGTGTATAATTTCCAATCAGTATTTTGAGAGATGACAGATGCTTCTTACCTGTGTAAACAAAGGTAAGATCTAGCAGGTGTGTGTGTGTGTGTGTGTGTGTGTGTGTGTGTGTGTGTGTGTGTGAGCCACCAAAAGCAATTCAATTCTCCGATTATTTCACGCTATGATGTTCAATTTCACGTATAATTAAATAATATTAATTTTATACAACATTTATGAGTCAAATTTCATTAACACAAGTTTATGTCACGAATATACAGCGAAACAATTAATCACGTATATTTATTGTATGTATATGTTGACTTATATTCTAACCTCTGTAAATATATGATATAAAGACTAGAATAACACTAGAATAACAAAATATGGCAGCCCTTTAACTCAGCTGGGAAGTCAGGAATTATTCAAAAGTCAATTATTGTATTTTTTTTTTACTATTAACCAAAGCGAATAAATAAGTATCTAAATCAGCGGGAAATTTCTACCGCAACATATTCCAATCTGTTAAAAGTACGACACAGATGAACACCACCAGGGGACGCATTCCATATCTCCCATGTTATTCTTTGATGATGATTCAGCTTTTTGGTCCCGCCTCAAGCAGCAAAATGCACTGGCGTCATTGTCGTGGTTATTTATATTCTTTCTCTGGTGTCCCACTAACAGATCTGAATACTACTTCTCTCTCTGTCTGTCTATATGTTGTTTTGAACGTGTGAACGAGAAGAACGTTTATTACAGGATCAAGTTATTTTAGAATCTCATCACACTAAATTTCTTCTTCTTCTTCCTTCTTCTTCTTCTTCTTCTTCTAGTCCAGTCTGTTTTATAATACTCTGAAGACGTTTGGTTTAAGACCTTGTGGATTAAAACATCGTCCTCAAACCAGCATCATTACAGGTTAAATTTAAGTGAAAAACAAAACATTACCTTAGAACCTCTGAGTATCGCAACACAACAACAGTAATGGGAGCGAGTGAGGTTAGTAAACAGCTGAACTAATTGCCCTCTCTTCCCTACCGTGATAACCAAGGATTACATCGCATTACCGCTCATAATGTTGAATTACCTGGTATTTTTGTGTCTAATAACTGCGTCAGTGTTTCTCTGTGGTGGTGAAGAGGAGGAGGAGGAGGAGGAGGAGGAGGAAGATCATTTTTTTAACTATATACAGAGTAACTGGTAAAACACACACACACACACACACACGGTTGGATGGTGTTATGTCAGCAAGGATTATGTCTTAACGTTATTATCATTACACAGTGAGGATGTGTGATTGATGCTGCTATCTCTCTCTCTAACACACACACACACACACATCCACACACGCCACACACCCACACACACGCACACCCACACACCCACACACGCAAACACTTAAGTGGCCATCACACCCAAAACTCCCCCTCAGTACTTAAGGGAAACAAACGAGATAAGGTCAATTGTCTGCACCGCAAAAACTGGTCACTAGTTTCTGTGGGTCATGTGAGTGGTGCTCCCCTAAGGCTCTCAGACCTTCCTAACATAATATTCCTTTTATCATTATCACTAGAGTCTCAGTGTATAAATAGAGTCTCAGTGTATAATAGAGTCTCAGTGTATAATAGAGTCTCAGTGTATAATAGAATCTCAGTGTATAATAGAGTCTCAGTGTATAATAGAGTCTCAGTGAATAATAAGAGTCTCAGTGTATAAATAGAGGCTCAGTGTATAATAGAGTCTCAGTGTATAAATAGAGTCTCAGTGTATAAATAGAGTCTCAGTGTATAATAGAGTCTCAGTGTATATAGGTGTATAATAGAGTCTCAGTGTATAGTCGACGCCATTTTAATAGTTAACTCGTATCCCAGATGAGATTAATTAGATACGTTTGAGTATTTTAGGTATTTTAATAGTCCTTAGGTAATAATCTCCGAGAATTAATTTTATTCATTAACTAGATATTAAACAATGGATAATACGGTAGAGTCAATGTCCAATTTCGTCGCCATTTTTTTCTCTAGAGTAAGACAGTTAGATTCATCGTCTGATATAACTAGTGAGAGATAATAATTATTTAGTGGAAGAATTTCTTAGACTCTGTGAACAAGTTTTCAGGTCTTCATTTATCTTGATTATATACACAGAGTTTGGCCTAATGGTTGCTTATGTTGTGTTGTACCTGAATGGTGCTTAATACAACACACCTGGCGGATTATTATTATTATTATTATTATTATTATTATTATTATTATTATTATTATTATTATTATTATTGGTGTTGTTGTTGTTGTTGTTGTTGTTGTTTTTTATTATATTCTTTTTTATTTGTAATCTTAGTTCTGCTTAATTCTTGCATCTTATCCATTTCCTATTTTTATCATTTTCTCTGTCTAAGTTATTCTCATCATCAGTCACCAGATAAACACTATCTTCTTTTCTCCTTCCTCCCTCCATCCCCCCCCCTCCCGACCACACCCCCCTCTCGACCACACCTCCCTCCCGACCACACCCCTCTCCTGACCACACCCCCCTCCCGACCACACCTCCCTCCCGACCACATCCCTCTCCCGACCACACCTCCCTCCCGACCACATCCCCCTCCTGACCACACCTCCCTCCCGACCACATCCCTCTCCTGACCACACCTCTCTACCGCTCTCCCGACCACACCTCCCTCCCGACCACATCCCCCTCCCGACCACACCACCCTCCCGATCACACCCCCTCCCGACCACACCTCCCTCCCGACCACACCTCCCTCCCGACCACATCCCTCTCCTGACCACACCTCCCTCCCGACCACACCCCTCTCCTGACCACACATCCCTCTCCTGACCACACCTCACTCCTGACCACACCCCCCTTCCGACCACACCCCCCTCCCGACCACACCTCCCTCCAGACCACATCCCCCTCCCGACCACACCTCCCTCTTTCCCACGTCTCTCCCTTCCTCCCCCTCTCCCTCCCTCTCCCATCACACCAAAGTCCTTCACCTACAGGAGTCAACAGTCCCCCTATCACCACCACCACAACCACAACCCTTCCTACACCCCCTTCTCCCCTTCCCCCCTTCACTACCACCTTAAGTCTCCTCCCCTTTCTGCCCCATCACTCCTCCCATCTCTTTGTGCTTTCTTTTTTTCTTCCTCTTTCTCCTCCTCTTCTTCTTGTCTTCCTCTTTCTATTCACCCTCTCATATTCTTTCTTCTCCTCCTCTCCTCCTCTTCTTTGCTACTCCGTTAACAGCTGCTACACTGCCAACTGGGTCTCCTCCTCCTCCTCCTCCTCCTCTCTCGGGGCTCTACTCGGGGCTCTACTCGGTAACCCATTTCCCACTCGCTCAGCACCTGTTCTTCTCCCTCTCCCCTCCGCCACCTCCCCCTCTTAATCCACCTCTCCCCTCCTCGACCTCTCCCGCTCCTCCCCTCCTTCACCTCTCCTCCTCCCCTCCTTCACCTCTCCCTTCCTCCCCTCCCTTAGGCAACTTGCACCTGATCTCTTGCTTTGGTACGTCCCTCTTCGCTTACCTCCTGTTCCTTCTAATTGTACTCCTTCTCTTCTTCCTCCTCCTCCTCCTATTCTTCCTCCTCCTCTTCCTTCTCCTCCTCTTCCCCCACCTTCCAGTACCCGTCGCCTCAAGGTAGACAGCCCCAGGTAGGAAAAAGACCCAACTAACCTGGTTTCTGCTGTTGCTGTTAGTTTACCTTACCTGTGGGAAACCTCCGCAGGTAGCGTACAGGTGTCTGGGGTGTGGGTTAAGTGTTTAATGGTGTGGGTTAAGTGTTTAATGGTGTGGGTTATGTGTTTAATGGTGTGGGTTGAGTGTGTTGGTGTGGGTTGAGTGTGTTGGTGTGGGTTGAGTGTATTATGGTGTGGGTTGAGTGTGTTGGTGTGGGTTGAGTGTGCTGGTGTGGGTTGAGTGTATTGGTGTGGGTTAAGTGTGTTGGTGTGGGTTGAATGTGTTGGTGTGGGTTGAGTGTGTAATGGCGTGGGTTGAGTCTGCTGATGTGGGTTGAATATCTGCTGGTGTGGGTTGAGTGTCTGTTGGTGTGGGTTGAGTGTCTGCTGGTGTGGGTTGAGTGTCTGCTGGTGTGGGTCTAAGTTGCCCCCGATCTCCAGGAAGTGTCATGGGCAGCAGAAAAAGAAAAGAAAAGCAGAACTCTTACAGACCACCTCAAGACATGTTGCAACTTTTTGCTCTCTCTCTCTCTCTCTCTCTCTCTCTCTCTCTCTCTCTCTCTCTCTCTCTCTCTCTCTCTCTCTCTCTCTCTCTCTCTCTCTCCACTACACAGAACGTAATACACCCATCACACAAATGGCACATCACTTAAATCCGATATATGACCAAGATGTATGTATGTATGTATGTATGTATGTTACTAAATATCTATCTATCTATCTGTTTATGTCTATTAATCTTGCTATATCCATTTCCTTCCTTCCTTCCTTCTTCCATCTCCCAAGTCACCGTGACCCCCGGAAGCTGCCCCCACCTGATCCCTGACCCATAACAGCATAGCGGGCGGCGAGTAGAAGAACCCAGGATGCCGGGGTCCACCTCAAGGCTGTAAGGCCAGGTGTACGCTTATCACGGGTCATCTGTTTATTGTGAGGTCATCCCTCATCACACTTCACTATCATCCATCATCAGACGTCACTATCATCCATCATCACATTTCACTATCATCCATCATCAAATTTCACTATCATCCATCATCACACTTCATTATCATCCATCATTATACTTCACTATCATCCATCATCAGACGTCACTATCATCCATCATCACACTTCACTCTCACCCATCATCAAACTTCACTATCATCCACCAGCACACTTCACTATCACCCATGATCACACTTCACTCTCACCCATGATCACACTTCACTATCACCCATGATCACACTTCACTCTCACCCATGATCACACTTCACTATCACCCATCATCAAACTTCACTATCATCCACCAGCACACTCCACTATCATCCATCATCACACTTCACTCTCACCCATCATCACACTTCACTATCAGCCACCATCACACTTCACCATCAAACAGTATCATCAGCTCTAACAACACCGCTGTTATGTACTGCTCACAAATGATTATCTTACTACGTGCGACTCCACACACCAAGCAAATCTAACCAGCACTCCTTCCTGCCTCCCCTCCCTAAATCTCACACGCTCTAGTTCCCCAGGCTGTGTGCTAGCGATTATTACACGCTCTAACTATGACTGCTTTGTGGTAATTACTCTGTGTTTATAACCATTAGTGTGTGTGTGTGTGTGTGTGTGTGTGTGTAGAGGCATCATGTTGGACTGGGTGAAGCCTATATAACGTCTGACTGTGTGTTTTGACTGACCAACTAACAAGGTGACCTATATTCAAGATACAAGTGTCTAGTGTATTCTTGGCAGTAAAGGGAGATGTGTCACTTGACTTTTTAGTACACCACGGGGGGAACAGATCGATATGCATCACTTAGTTGTTTATTAAGAAGTTTAGGATGTGGGTAAATGATTAATGATGCCTAATATATAAAGATTTATTCATTTGTGTGGATGGAAAGGCATAAGAGGGTAGATAATCCCCTTCCCCCCCACAATTAAAACAAAGATAGGAATGAAGGAGGTAATTTATGAAAGAAAGTCGACTAATGGGAACATATACTAAATATGAATGACTGAATGAAGAATGCACTGTGTTGTGATTACGATTGAAAGAAAATAAATGAGGATGGATTGGATTTGAATGGTACATAAACCATAGAAATAAAGTAAGATTAGAAAAAGAAAAGTGAAGAAACAGATCATAAGCAAATCCCCACAGAGGATCATGTCACTGAGGCTGGAAATGATCTTGTTCACGTGAGAGAGAGAGAGAGAGAGAGAGAGAGAGAGAGAGAGAGAGAGAGAGAGAGAGAGAGAGTGTGTGTATGTGTGTGTCATTGTATTGCCAAATCCGCTATTTTTAACACCACAGGATTACGGAGCCTTAGCCAAGAACTCCTGTAAGTGTGTGACCCCTACCAGGCAGTTGTGGAGAACCTCACACAACTCGGCTAAGACACGACTTACTCATTATAGCTGGAGACTGTGGAACGTGAGTAATTTGTGTGTTTGTTGCTCTCTCTCTCTCTCTCTCTCTCTCTCTCTCTCTACTAAAAGATGGGCGTCTGTGTGGGTCAGGTAATACAGGTCTTGTGGGTTCATGAAGTGTTTGTTTATATGACGCTGCTAGTGTTGTGGTGGTGGGTGTGCAAAGAAAATAATAATAATAATAATAATAATAATAATAATAATAATAATAATAATAATAATAATAATAATAACCCATCAATATCTTGAGAATTATTGATAAAAAATAAATTAAATAAGGGAGTTTGAACGCATTGGACTAAAGAATAAGGCCAGGCTCCTGAAATGGTGCAGGCGAGAGAGAGAGAGAAAGAGGGAGAGAGAGAGGGGTCCTTCTACACTCTCCATCACTATTTTCACCCATACATCATCACACTTCCTCTGTCTTAGTAGAGTTCTTCTTTCATATCCTTTCTTCTTCCGTCTTCTTATCTACCCTACGTTGTTTCCTTAGTTCTTCTTCCTCTTCTCTTTCTTCTCCTTCCTCCTCCTTTCTTTTCTTCCTTCCATTCTCTTCCTTTAGGGGTAATGGTAAGTAGAAATCTTAATTTGTACTCCCTCGACAGACGTAGAGTGAGGGGCGATATGATAGAGGTGTATAAATGGAAATCAGGGCTAAACAAAGGTGATATAACAAAGGTACTCATACTATCCAACCAGAAGCAAGATAGGTAAACATTGGTTTGGAAATAGAGTAGTGGATGAGTGGAACAAGTTACCAAACATCATTAACTCAAAACACGCTGGATAGCTTCAAACTGGTTGGAGGGATATATGAGCGATAGGGGTTGGGTGTAAACGGGGCTGCCTAGTATGGGCCAGTAGACCCGCTGCAGTTTCCTCCATTCTTATGTTCTTACGTTCCTTCTTCTTTCCTCTTCCTAACACCTCTTCATCCCTCGTTTACTTCTTATCTGTCTTACTTCCCTCTTACCCTTCCAAACACCCTCCCTCCCTCCGTCCCTCCCTTCCTCCCTCTACCATCAATTCATCCTCAATCCTTCCCTCCGTTCCTCTTATCCTTTTAACAACCATCAAATCCCCCCTTCCTACCTCCCTCCCTTCTTCCCCCCTTCCCTCCTTCCCCTTACCCTCCACACACACACACCCCTCAACCCCTTCCTTCCTGTTTCCTCCTCCCCTTCACCCATCACTACACACAAACCACCCCTCTCACTGGCTGTGGTGAAGGTGGGGGTGGGAGGGGGGGGGGAGAAGGCGGGGGTGTGGCTGTACAGTATTTCCGGAGCTCGACCATCACCCACCACCTGTACGTCTGTCCCTTGTGCCGTGAAAGACTCTCCTGGTGGGGGTGAGGGAGGAGGTGTGGGCGTCTAGGACCTACTGTGGGAAACTCGTCCTCCTTCTCAATTTCACATCCTCACACCTGCCGCGATATATTGCTGGGTAAATACAGGTGTGCCGTCTCCTGATGATGGTGATGATGATGGTGATGGTGAAGGTGGTGGTGATGGTGAGGATAGTGGTGACGATGAGTATACCCAAATAAGGTTACTGCACCCTCATTGGTTCACCACAGGAGGGGGGGAGGGGAACTTAACCAGTCTCCACCCGGTTATGTAACAAGTAGTCACCAATGGCCTCCCCCAGCACGAGCTTATGCTAATTGGTGGATTATAGGTGTTTACTGGTGATTATAGGGTGATTATAGGCGAAAATAGCGGCCTCTAGACAGTAGGGCGAGCCGTAAACTGGTCTATAACTTGATGGGTGGAGGATGAGAGCGGTGATGGTGATGGTGATGGAGAGGTGTGATGATGAGGTGATGGTGAAGTGATGGTCAGGTGATGGTGAAGTGTTGGTGAGGAAATGGTGATGGTGAAATGATGGTGGTAATGAGGTGAGGGTGATAATAGGGTGATGTGGTAGTGAGATGATGGTGATAGTGGGCTAATGGCGAGGGAATGGTAATAATGAGGTGATAATGACGTGATGGTGAGGGTAGGGTGATGATTAGATGATGGTATTATGATGTTGAGGTAAGGGTGATGGTGAGATAATGGTGATAATGAAGTTAGGGTGAGGTGATGGTGATAAAAAACAAAGAAAACAACTAAAGTACCTCTTACACCACCACAATCACCACCACCATCATCTCCACCACCACCCCTACCACCACCACCACCACCAACACCACCACCACCCCCACCATCATCTCCACCACCACCACCACCACCACCATCACCATCACCACCACCATCCCCACCACCACCACCACCACCACCACCACCACCACCACCATCCCCACCACCACCACCACCACCACCACCATCACCACCACCACCACCACCATCCCCACCACCACCACCACCACCACCATCCCCACCATCATCTCCACCACCACCACCACCACCACCACCACCACACTAAGAACTAAGCTATTCCTTATATCTCACGTAAAAGAGCAGACAATCATCATATACAACACCACTCCTCACAGCTTATCAACACCACGATCTATATAACACCAATTCTTACGAGCCTGACACCCTGGTCCTGTTCGTTATAGAGTTCACATCGCTCTTTCTTTCTCTCTTTCTATTTCTCTATTTGTCATTCTCTAATCATAATGTCATCTATAATCATCTAGTCTAATCTTCTAATAATCCTATAATCTAGTCTTCTAATCATGTATTCTGATAATCTTTATTCTATATAATCTAAGCCACTAATCCTATAATCTTCTTGTTTAACCCTATATTGTAATCCCCCTATAATGGTCTATTTCTCTAATCCAGGTAAATAGAGAGAGAGAGAGAGAGAGAGAGAGAGAGAGAGAGAGAGAGAGAGAGAGAGAGAGGCTAAGCAACACTTTATCAGAGAAAAAGGCTCTTCAGTTGACACACGCCCGAGGCTCACTTGAGATACCCCGAGTCTCTCACACATCCTGGTGTTACCTGTGTGTGTGTGTGTGTGTGTGTGTGTGTGTGTGTGTGTGTGTCTAAAGATCATTTATATAACCGTCTAAGATAAGCTCTCAAAATACCTTTAGGATCATTAACATAATTTATGTTTGTATATATTAGCGGAGATATAACAATGGACCTTCAGTGTAAATATAAGAGTTTGGGGGGAAATTTTAAAACAGACTCGAATGCTCTTTCTTGTTTATTTTTTTCCGGTGGCGCTCTCCCTCCGTCTCCTCCACTAAACCTTCGTCTCCATCACTAACTCCTCCTCCAACACAAACCTCTCCTCCTCCTCCACCACAACCCCCATTTACTGCAGAAAGACTGGGGTATAATTTCGACATAACCTAACCTAACCTAACCTAACAAAAACAACCCAACCCAACCCAACCCAACCCAACCCAACCCAACCCAACCCAACCCAACCCAACCCAACCCAACCCAACCCAACCCAGCACCAACCCAACCCAGTAACCAGGTGTTTCATTGCTTTAGTTGATATATAAACACACTGGGTTGGGAGATTCAGGTGACCATCCAGTATTTACTAAGAAGGCCACTGACTCTGCCCCAGCCTCTGTTGAAGTCTTCCTTGAACGTGGCTTCCTTTATATTACGGATCTGTGTGTGTGTGTGTGTGTGTGTGTGTGTGTGTGTGTGTGTGTGTGTGTGTTTTAAGTCACCCTGTATGTGTGTGTGAGTGTGTGTGTGTGAGTGTGTGTGTGTGTTTTGTGTGTGTGTGTGTGTGTGTGTGTGTGTGTTTTAAGTCACCCTGTATGTGTGTCTGTGTATGTTGTCTGTTTCTCTGTCTGTCTGTTTTCTCTGTTAGTTTGCCCATTTCTCTGCTCTTTCTCTCTCTCTTTTTCTATTCTCTATCTTTTATTCTCTCTTCTCGCTCTATTATCTCTCCTCCCCTCCTCCCCCCCCCTCTCTCTCTCTCGCCTGTGACAAAGGAAACACTGGTCATAATCCTCAGCTGTAAATATACAGTACACTTCTCTGGCAGATGGCGTGAAGGTCCATTCATAGTCGGACAAAATCCCCCCCTGAAGAAAATCACCTGGACAAAATCTCTCTGGACATAATTCCCTGGACAAAATCTCCCTAGACAAAACCCACTGGACAGAATATCTCTGGACAAAACCCCTTGAAGAAAATCCCTTGGACAAAATCCCCCTGGACAAAATCCCCCTGGAAAAAATCCCCTGGGAAAAATCATATGGACAGATTCCTACTATTGAAATCACTATTCTTCACATACCGTTCAATTAGATAGGTTAGGTTAGGTTAGGATAGGTTAGGTTAGCTTAGTTTAGGTTAGTTTAGGTTTGGTTAACTTTGCATATTTTAGGTTAAATTACGATGGCTTAGATTAGGTTAGATTAAGCTAGGTTAAGTTAATATAGGGTTAGTTAGGTCCGTTTGGTTAAGTTTAGTCAGGATAGGTTAGGTTAAGCTAGGTTAAGTTAATATAGGTTAGATTAGCTACGTTAGGTTAAGTCATGATTAACTTTACTCCTCAATCTGGACTATCATATAAGAGACGACTGGACAAATACAAACAATGGGCAGATGCAGCAATAAGTAGTTCACCAAGACTAACTAACCCTCAAGTGAATATCTGGAACGTGTACATCTAGGCCACTCACAGTACATCATATAGCTAAAAAAAAAAAGTTTACAAGTAATACACAGTTCTCTGATGCCGTGAGAACCTTTCAGTGGTAGTGTATCTGGGGGTAATACTTCCATGTGCTGTGTGATGTTTAGAGTAGCGTGAGAGATGTGCCAGAGAGCCCACACATACTTCACGCCTATAGTCTTTACTGATGGTTGTAAACACGTGGGAAGGAGGCGACCTGTGGCGTGTGTGTGTGTGTGTGCAGTACAGTAGGTTAGTGGAGGTGGGACGAGGTGGAGGCTCTTACTGAAGTAGGTGGTAGGTGGGTTGTAGGAGCTCTTCTGGTGGGAGGGAAAAGCTTAGCAGGATTGAGAGACAGACAGAGGCTACACCAGGATATAGACAGAAACAGGCCTAGTAGGACATAGACAGTGACATAGCCAGGACCAGCAGGACATAGACAGGGAGACAGAGACATAAACAAAGATACAGACTCACCAGGAGGTCATGTCATGAGAGTCGGGGGTCTGATGTCTAACTCACACCACGGACACAGCAGCGTGATGAATGATGCTCACGACACACACACGCACGCGACGAATGATGTCAGAGGAGGAATGTGACTTTGAGGTAGAAGAGAAAGAGATGTTAATAGATAATGAATAGTGATTAATGACGACTGGACAATCACCCGGCAGATGATGATGATGATGATGATGATGATGAAGAAACGAGGTAGTGGAAGAGAGTGACTTAAGGCTAAACGAAGGAAGAGAGGGAGAATGGATTAAGAACACATAAAATATTAAAATAGAAGAATGAACCACTGAAGGAATTGAAGACGTTTAGTGGACATCTCACTGAGCAAGTCACCCTGTTGATCTAAGGGTGGATAAGTGGATACAGAACTCGCCTCCTGTCCTGAGGGTCGCTGGTTCGCATCCAGGGTACCCCGAGTCGAACTAATTGTGAAAAGGGTACCTGACTCTAGTCGTGGAAGTGACGGTAGTAAAGGACGGTACCGGCCACACCTCCTCCTTGTATACCGAGAACCCAAAGTCGGTGTCAGGCGTATTAGAAACACTTGAGTGTAAATAATCCTCACACAATAACACAGGTGGTAGAGGTAGTGTAGTGTAGTGTAGCGTCAGCCTTCACCCTCTGGGGATGTGAGGTAGACCTGTGTGTGTGTGTGTGTGTGTGTGCGTGTGTCCTTTCATCCCATCCTTCCTCCCATCCTTTCCGTCATCCTACCCTCCCATCCTTTCCGTCATCCTTGCTGCTTAGGAACTGTGTTTACCCCATAAGTGATGATGTCATGGCGGTAGCGGTGACGTCATAGCTAGAGGAGCAGAGTAGAGGGCCACAAACAAGATGGAGGAGACTGAGTCAACACTCACCTGTGTTGACACCTGTTGGAGGGGCGGGGAGGGAGGGGTGGAGGGGATGAACGGTGGAGGGGGAGAGGATAAGGATGGAGGCTTGATAGTTTGCTTACATACATCCCTCCCTCCCTCCTTCCCTTTCCCCCTCTCTCGTTCCCTCTCTCCCTCACCTGTTTACCTCCACGCCTCCCTACATCCTCCCCTCTCTATAATTATCTCTCCTGTAATTAAGACATAAGGATAATGACCTATAATTACTGGTGTCTTTAAAACTAGCTCGAACGATAAGTTGGCTTAGAGAGAGAGAGAGAGAGAGAGAGAGAGAGAGAGAGTGAGTATTGTATCTCTCTACTCTTCGATATTTTGAACTTGAACATATGATAAAAAGTTCTACATTAGCACTAAGAACACCAGCAAGACGGTATTTGAAAACAAAACACGAAGAAGAAGGAGACGAAGGCGAAGAAGAAGAAGAAGAAGAAGAAGAAGAAGACGAATGAAAAGAGAAAGAAGAAGAAGAAGAAGAAGAAGAAGAAGAAGAATGAAAAAAAGAAGAAGAAGAAGAATGAAAAGAGAAAGAAGAAGAAGAAGAAGAAGAAGAAGAAGAATGAAAAGAGAAAGAAGAAGAAGAAGAAGAAGAAGAAGAAGAATGAAAAGAGGAAGAAGAAGAAGAAGAAGAAGAAGAATGAAAAGAGGAAGAAGAAGAAGAAAAAGAAGAAGAAACAATTGGCAGTGAGTTAACAGTGTGCCAACCAGTGTCAGACTCTGGACGTGCTCATGGCTGTAAGTCTTGGCTATGCTCACACTTACACCTGTAGGTATGAGGTCATCCTTACCTTATGCATTTAACACACTAATTATGCTCGTGTTGGACTGAGGCATATACACCCACACCCTACTCTCTCTCTCTCTCTCTCTCCCCCTCCCTTTCATTTTGAGATTAATTTTTCAAACATTCAATCCAAATTCTTCCCCTCTGTTTACATTTTTTCTCTCTGCTTTTTTTGTTATTTTTCACTGTTATTTTTCTTAACTTCTTGACGTTGTTGTTTAAGCAAGTTTGTTTACCAATGTTTATCTCGCTTGTTTGGCTGTGTGGCTCAAGCAGTTCCAGGCAAAGTCAAAACAAACCGTAATGTGACATAGATCAATAAGGCTTTGTGTTTTATTACAGCGGTCGAATAATCACAGGGAGAAATAATTCACACTTTTGAAGAATAATAATTTGTATATCTGTTTATCCTTGGCTTATGCCGCCTCAGATAACATTTAGCAATACATGGATCACTGAGTTCCGAGAATGTCCGCTATGACTAAAAAATGTTAGTTAACTATCTTTCTATGTAACAGTATCATATAGTTACTTTAAAAAGGTTGTGGTTGTTGTTATATGAGAGGTAGCGCACAGTAGCCAGGTATTGTTTTTTTCTTGGATTTCTTTTTTTTTAAGCTAATGGAACTTCTATGTTGCCAGTAGGTGGGTGAAGGTGGTCTGGCCTGAGGACTGCCATCATCTATTCTATGTTACGACACAATTCTTCTTCTCTCATTCTTACAATCGTGGGAGAGTATTTGAACGCTCCCCTCCCTAAATTACTCTTATTATCATTACGAATAAGTCTAGCTGGATCTTAAAGTGCGGTAAGTTACTGACACACTCAGTCTCGGCTATGTGGCCTACTAGGTGTACAGATCATCACTACTACACCGCGCGCGTTCCACACAACATACCACACCTGATGTACTGTACAGTTTGATCAATAAAATCCTGAAATCAGTTCTTTTATCTAGCAGAACCGGGACCACCAACTGCAATCTGTGGAGACGAGGTGCAGTATACACTTTTCAGAACCTCACGCTACTTAGACAAGAGGTTCCAGCCACACTGAGGTGATCAAACTTACCAAGAGTATTTGTCAGGTGTCTGTGAGATCATCAGGCAGTTCTCACACGACGTCGTCGGATATAAATTGAACTTTTAAACCTCTTAAAAACTGAAATACTATCTGTTCTGTCTTTACCTCTTTGTATATTATGAGTCTATATATTGTAATTCAATTCCTTAAATAGATAAATTAATATTTTTGTATTTTCAATTACCTATCCATTTTCTATGAGTGTGGATTAGTATTATCTATGTTAAGTTTCTTCTCTTAATATCTATCCGTCTCTATCCTGTGTTCGTAACTTCACCCGGGTGTGGCGTCCCTGGTTGCTGGAGACGTTCGCTAGCCCTGTTGTTCTGTATAGTGTATTTAGGTTGTTGCTCGAAGCGTTTACTCTCGAATTTGTTTATAAGCGTGAACCAGAGAGAGGTAAACGCCTTCATGCTCCGTGTTTAAAGGCCGTCACACCACCTCCATATATAACACAACGACACTGTTATTAGTTTTTGTGACTCAGGTACACAAATAATATTCTGTTCTCATGTTTTGGACTGTTTTATTATATATGGTGGAAACGAACCGTGATGGTTTGGTTAATAGTGTCGAGTTATGTATGCGTGCCTTTGTTACACACACACACACACATACACACACACACACACACACATACACACACACACACAGGACATAATGAAGCATCATATTAACGCTGCAGGGAAGTAAAACCCGTCGTATGAAACCATCACCAATTAAGGGTGTGTGTGTGTCTACCTGAGAACTACACAACCAGGTGTTCACTCCGGTCACCACCACTATCCTGGCTACTCCGCCCCGCTGTTTCATGGGCAGCTGAGGGAGTGTTCAGGGTCCATTACCAAACTCCAGCCCATATAGTTGTGATGGTACTGACAGTCACCAGTTATAGTTGTGATGGTACTGACAGTCACCAGTTATAGTTGTGATGGTACTGACAGTCACCAGCTATAGTTGTGATGGTACTGACAGTCACCAGTTATAGTTGTGATGGTACTGACAGTCACCAGTTATAGTTGTGATGGTACTGACAGTCACCAGTTATAGTTGTGATGGCACTGACAGTCACCAGTTATAGTTGTGATGGTACTGACAGTCACCAGTTATAGTTGTGATGGTACTGACAGTCACCAGTTATAGTTGTGATGGTACTGACAGTCACCAGTTATAGTTGTGATGGTACTGACAGTCACCAGTTATAGTTGTGATGGTACTGACAGTCACCACTCATAGTTGTGATGGTACTGACAGTCACCAGTCATAGATATGATCGACCTGACAGTCACCAGTCTAGATCACCAGTACAGCACTGAAGGTCGAGTGTTGTACATTGTCATCAGACCAGAATTCCGAGCGTAGGTTCAGGAGCCTCGAGGTGTGTGTGTGTGTGTGTGTGTGTGTGGTGCTATTGACCGACCTACACTGTCCTTGCTCCTGGGTACAAAAGTGTAGCAGGTGTGTCGAGCAGGTCAGCAGGTACAGTACTCACGAAGGAGAGCTACTTATGGGGTGGCCTTCCTACCTGTTTCTTAGAACGCGATATAACTCATACCAATTATCATTTTCTTCACTGCCGCGAGAACGGTACAACCTGTTCTTCGTCAACGCCTACAGCAGCGACAACCACGACTCTCACCATGGTAGAAAAAAAAAGCATTAAGCATAGTTAGTTACATACCCTGAGGAAGCCCGTTGAAGGTCTGGTCCTCGACACTAACGGAGTCAAGTCATCCTCCAGTGACGTACTTGCATACAAATTGGATTATCAGGAAGCAGGGAACCTTATTAAGAAACGTATTCGAGTAACAGTAAAACCTTAAACCCATTTTTTCTGTTCTTTCCTACGATTCTTATTCAGATAATACTGGGAACTTGTACAATGATAAGTATTTTGAAATAATATGTAAATGAAAACAGAATAAACATTAGATCTCTTCGTTGCGGCTAGTTAATTTTTTTTTTTACTTCTGCAGTTAGTTAAAAAAATGTATTTATGAACTGCGTTACTAAACATTTTGTGTGTTTGGGGCATAAGTCCTCCAGCTAGGCAAACGGACCCCGTGTGTTAGGGCGAGATCTCCAGCGTCCAGTTCTTATTGTTCTTTAGACTATGTAGAAAAACGAAAAACAAAACATAAATATTATGATTTTCTTCTGCACTCTGGAGGTCATAAGATGTCATAGTACAAGGTCTAGTTTCAAGGGAGTGACACACACACACACACACACACACACACACACACACACACCTCAGAAGGCCATCGAGGGCACCACCAATTGTACCTCAGATTGTAAGGAGTCATCTGAACCTGACCTGACATGCTGACCCTGGAACTTCACTCTTAGCCTCCATCATTGAGTACAACAGATGGGTTTTACCAATTTACCCGCTACCTGGGACCCGCTACCTGGGACCCGCTACCTGGGACCCGCCACCTGGGTCCCGCCACACCCCTTTAGACAAAACAAAATACGTCTCTCAACTATAGGACACATTCTATTACAGGAAAAATAATTAACAGTAGCTTTAATTCATCTAAGCATTATCAAACTCATCGAAAGGTTTACTACTAAGCAATATGATTAGAGGTTTGTCATATATAAAACGCCTCTTATTGTCTTCCTTCCTCTATCACCCAAAACATCAGAAAATGTCGAAGAAAGAATAAAGACTCGATCGTAGTCATCTTTTTCCTGTCCGGGAGGTGCAGATGAAGTATAACTCTTGGAATATCTAGGACGCTGAACTTCCACGATGAGAGTTTGGTTGTCGGAGTGAGGCAGGCAGGGAAGGAGGCAGAGAGGGAAGGAAGAAGGGGAGGAAGGGAGGGAAAGAGAGAAGGAGGGGAGAGAAAGAGAGAAAGAAGGGAAGAAATGAGGGAGAGAGGCAGGCGGGAAAGGAAAGAGGGAGGGAGGGAGAAAGGGAGGCAGGCAGGCAGGCAGGCAAGCAAGGTAATGCGGAAGGGTGGGGGGGTCTGGTGCTGGGCCGGTCAGAGCTCTTTCTCTCCTCGGGGCAGCAGCAGCAGCAACCAGACGATGAAACTTCCCCAGAATCAATATCATCAAACCCGTCTGTCAATCATATACACAACGTGGAATTAACCAACCAGACATCACTAATGTTACTCTGTCTGCATTTTTTTGTTTTTTTTCTCATATCTCTTGTTGGGATCTTTTGAGTCGGTAATTCTCTGTCTGTAAGTCGTCTGTTATGTTGGTTGTATAAAGGTAGCTTACGTCTTTATTGGTACAGGGATTCATCGATTAGTTATTCTAATATATACGCAGTGTTCTTTTTTATCCCTTGCGTGTTGTGGGATGCCCCTGAGAGGTTATACTTCGTCTTCCTAATTCTTCTGTCCAAGTGAGGAAGAATTCTGGACAGTTTTCCGTCTTGAGTAATATTTTTCATGACGTCAAGAAACATTTTATAATACTCCTCACGTCATTGACTAACACCAGGCAATATTTCTCACGTAATCAACACACACCAGGTAATATTGCTCACGTCATCAACACACACCAGGTAATATTGCTCACGTCATCAACACACACCAGGTAATATTCCTCACGTCATCAGCACACACCAGGTAATATTGCTGACGTCATTATTCCTCTAATTCTTAGGACAATGTTAAATGGGACACCACGACCACGACCAGAGTGAGTTGTTGATAATGATGAGCCAGAATGTTGCAACAGATTTCTTCACGTCCTTTACGGTATGGGCCGATGGAAGGGGGTCAGGGTATGGGCCGGGTGGTGTGTGGGCTGAAAGGTTTCCTGGTGTGGGCCGAGACTTAGGATTGAATGTGTTGGACGGGAAGGTGTGGGCCAAAGGAGGGTGTAGTGAAAGGTGTGGGCCGGTGAAAGGCGGGCATGGGCCGTGGCATAGGACCGTGGCTGTTGGCCGGGTAGTGTGGGTATAGGAAGTCGACAGTGGGCCAAGGCGGGAAGATGGATTGGCCAAAGTAAAGGCCCACATAACACTGTCTACTGTCCACACAAAACTGTCTACTGCCCACTCAACACTCTACTGCCCACACAACACTGTCTACTGCCCACACAACAAGATGTGATGATGATTAAATGGAAGAAAATAAATAGGAAAGAAATGATGATTATGAGGAAACGAAGAAGAAGAAGAAGAAGAAGAAGAAGAAGAAGAAGAAGAGGGAGAAGAAGAAGAAGAAGAAGAAGAAGAGTGAGAAGAAGAAGAAGAAGAAGGAGAAGAAGAAGACGAAGAAGAAGAAGAAGAAGAAGAAGAAGAAGAAGTAGAAGAAGAAGAGGGAGAAGAAGAAGAAGAAGAAGAAGAAGAAGAAGAAGAAGAAGAAGAGTGAGAAGAAGAAGAAGAAGAAGGAGAAGAAGAAGACGAAGAAGAAGAAGAAGAAGAAGAAGGAGAAGAAGAAGAAGAAGAAGAAGAAGAAGAAGACTACTCAGGTACACCTACAGTTATCACTGAGGTAAGAGCGTCAGGTGACCTATCAACTTAACCTGTTATTTCTCTGGTAAACAAAGTTGTTGTCTCCGATCTGACCTCACCCGACACGTAATGTTAGGTTGAACTGACCCAATAGTAGTTAGTGGGTGGGGCCAGCCTGAACCACTGCTGTGTCGGGGACTAGGTAATTGGTAAGAGTGTCAGGCATCTGGTTACGATCTGTTGGTAAAGTACAGTTCACTATCACGCGGTGATTCTAGGTCAAGTTCACTGTCTAAGGGTGATTCTAGGTCAAGTTCACTGTCTAAGGGTGATTCTAGGTCAAGTTCACTGTCTAAGGGTGAATCCAGATCAAGTTCACTGTCTAAGGGTGAGTCTAAGTCAACTTCACTGTCTAAGGGTGAGTCTAAGTCAACTTCACTGTATAAGGGTGATTCCCGGTCAAGTTTACTGTCTCGGGGTGAGTCCAGCTCAAGAAAAGTTCAATATCAGTTTAAATGTTAAAATTAGATTTAAAAGGTTAACACTTAAATTAAGTTGACAGTTGAGTTGATGTTATGTGGAGAACCAAGAGTGATGATAGATGTAACTACTAGTACTACTACTCCTAATATTTATTTTTATTTTTTTTAAACGTGGCCTCCAGCCTCCCGTAATAGCCATTCCTTCGCCACCATTTTATTACCTTAATATTAAATATCCTAACACAACAGTAGCTACCCTAGCTGTGTTGAGTTAGTTGAGCCGCGGATCTATGCGGCATTCAGTGACTGTTGCCTCATAGTCAATATCTGCGACTGTTGTCGGCTTTGGGGCCGAAAATCTCCTTCCCCTGAGGTAAAGCAATGCAGACCTCAGCAGAGAGAAGGGCAGTCGACACGATATCTCGACCAGGTTGCAACATAACTTCTGGGCTGCTGCTTCTGTTCTGATAACACCTCGGCCAGTCTTGCATAGAAACATCTAGCACTTGGTCCCATCCCACCAGAGGTTGTGAACACTAGAGGAGTGAAGCTGCCTTGATCAACGTTCTGAATTCTCTCCCCATATGCCTTGATCTTGTCATTCTAGTTCCTCTTGTGTGCATCATTGAGAGCTAGGTTACGGTAACATGCGGCCATGGGGTTGAAAATCCTTTTGTCAAAGAAGGCTCGCTGTCCTCGTGTCCAGAATCCCCGAGCACTGACGTCCACACAGGTTTCGTTGGATGTGTTTGAAGTCCTGTGATGGAAGTTCTCACCGTCCAGTGGAAGAAGGGTCTGGCGTGCCGTGACATCGTTGCAGATTTCCTTCAACATATTTGCTGTGAGATCCCTTACTTCGTCATGCCTCATGCATATGAAGCCCCCCTTCCTGCTCACCAACATCAACAACAACAATAATAATAAGAAGAATATTAATAATAATAATAATAATAATAAAAATAATAATATTAAACTTATATAATTAAATGAAAATAAGAATAAAAATGTAAAACAAACCTCACTAGCGCGCACACACCTGAGGGAGAGAGAAGGATGAGTAATGATACGCCTGTAGTGTGTCTATGTATGGTGATGTGAACTGCTCCCTCCTTCCTTCACCTCACTACAGTACCTCCCTCCCTCCTTCACCTCACTACAGTACCTCCCTCCCTCCTTCACCTCACTACAGTACCTCCCTCCTTCCTTCACCTCACTACAGTACCTCCCTCCTTCCTTCACCTCACTACAGTACCTCCCTCCTTCCTTCACCTCACTACAGTACCTCCCTCCCTCCTTCACCTCACTACAGTACCTTCCTCCCTCCTTCACCTCACTACAGTACCTCCCTCCTTCACCTCACTACTGTACCTCCCTCCCTCCTTCACCTCACTACAGTACCTCCCTCCTTCACCTCACTACAATACCTCCCTCCCTCCTTCACCTCACTACAGTACCTCCCTCCCTCCTTCACCTCACTGCAGTACCTCCCTCCCTCCTTCACCTCACTACAGTACCTCCCTCCCTCCTTCACCTCACTACAGTACCTCCCTCCCTCCTTCACCTCACTACTGTACCTCCCTCCCTCCTTCACCTCATTACAGTACCTCCCTCCCTCCTTCACCTCACTACAGTACCTCCCTCCCTCCTTCACCTCACTACAGTACCTTCCTCCCTCCTTCACCTCACTACAGTACCTCCCTCCCTCCTTCACCTCACTACAGTACCTCCCTCCCTCCTTCACCTCACTACAGTACCTCCCTCCCTCCTTCACCTCACTACTGTACCTCCCTCCCTCCTTCACCTCACTACAGTACCTCCCTCCTTCACCTCACTACAATACCTCCCTCCCTCCTTCACCTCACTGCAGTACCTCCCTCCCTCCTTCACCTCACTACAGTACCTCCCTCCCTCCTTCACCTCACTACAGTACCTCCCTCCCTCCTTCACCTCACTACTGTACCTCCCTCCCTCCTTCACCTCACTACAGTACCTCCCTCCCTCCTTCACCTCACTACAGTGCCTCCCTCCCTCCTTCACCTCACTACAGTACCTCCCTCCCTCCTTCACCTCACTACAGTACCTCCCTCCCTCCTTCACCTCACTACAGTACCTCCCTCCCTCCTTCACCTCACTACAGTGCCTCCCTCCCTCCTTCACCTCACTACAGTACCTCCCTCCCTCCTTCACCTCACTACAGTACCTCCCTCCCTCCTTCACCTCACTACAATACCTCCCTCCCTCCTTCACCTCACTACAGTACCTCCCTCCCTCCTTCACCTCACTACAGTACCTCCCTCCCTCCTTCACCTCACTACAATACCTCCCTCCCTCCTTCACCTCACTACAGTACCTCCCTCCCTCCTTCACCTCACTACAGTACCTCCCTCCCTCCTTCACCTCACTACAGTACCTCCCTCCCTCCTTCACCTCACTACAGTACCTCCCTCCCTCCTTCACCTCACTACAATACCTTCCTCCCTCCTTCACCTCACTACAGTACCTCCCTCGCTCCCCCTCTCTCCCACACTACCCTTCCTTTCTCCTTTAATCACCCCATATTACCTTTCATCCTGCTGGCCTGGTAGAGTGGCCTTATCTCGTGGCCACTCCTTCATTTAACGCTCCAATCACTAACTATAAGGTACAGTACTTCGTCCCCCAGAGAGAGAGACAGAGGTTGTAGCTCACTCACTCGGAGACGAAGTAATGATATATTAAGGGGACGTTCACAGCCCTAATATGTCGCCTTCTCACCCTAAAGCGGACGGCCCTCTCCTTCCTCCCTCCCTCCTCCCCCATCCACACCCTGAAGGAGGCGCAGAAATCACTTTAGCTACCCGTACAGAATGATCTTGGGTGCTCAGGTGTTGTGCAGTACGGACAGAATATCGAAGTTTGTTAATATTGTATTTTGTGATCTGGCTTTTGGGTCTTTTTTGGTCATCGTATTCTCCTCTCTGTATTGAAAGTAAAGATGCTGTGAGGAGGTGCTGTGGTGAGGTGCTGTGAGGAGGTGCTGTAGGGAGGTGCTGTGAGGAGGTGCTGTAGGGAGGTGCTGTGAGGAGGTGCTGTAGGGAGGTGCTGTGGGGAGGTGCTGTGGGGAGGTGCTGTGAGGAGCTGCTGTGAGGAGGTGCTGTGGTGAGGTGCTGTGAGGAGGTGCTATGGTGAGGTGCTGTGAGGAGGTGCTGTGAGGAGCTGATGTTCACTAAGTCTTCCTCTCTTCCCTTTACACTGCGTTGCTTTCGAATCTCTTCTACCAGCTCTTCCGTTTCTCTCTCGTGTTGTCTGTCACCTCCTACTGCTCCTCTCCGTAAAAGAGACTTAGAGCTTGTTTATATGATCTTAATATCATTTAATAAGACTAATAGTGTTAGTAACTAGACAAGGCTGTCGACCAAAGGAGAGTTATCCCAGGTAAGGTTATCAGTTCACCTTACAGTATATAATAGTTTGTAGGTTATTGTCATCCAACTTTAGATATCTAGGAAAAATTTCTCAAAGCAACACATTGATTATTTTGAAGTACAATATAATTATTTGCCTACTTAAAGGAATATTCTCCCTTCAGTTCTTCTGTAAGAGGGATGGTGGTAGCTACAGCTTTACACCATTTAATATGAATAAAAATATCGTAGACAGTTAACCAATGCATTTTATTATAGTTTTTCTAAATATACGGCCATTTAGTGGTGATATAAAGAACATCACAGTGTTTACAAGTTGATAACAGAGTTGGTAGTGACACCACTTTTTCACATCTTATATTGTGCTCGCTAGTTTATTGACGACCAATATTTATAAAAGTACAGCTTCAAAACTACACAATGTATTGCTGAAAATTTAAGACTGTAGGTTTTAGTAGGCAAATAATTATTTTCACTACAAAATAATCAATATGTTGCCTTGAGAAATTATTCCTAGATATCTAAAGTTGGGTGTCAATAACCTGCTGACTATATATATATATATATATATATATATATATATATATATATATATATATATATATATATATATATATATATATATATATATATATATTGTTTTATTGAATAATCTGGTGTTATCGCACAATATCATGTAAGGTGCATGTGTTTTATACACAGCGGCCACTTAGCGGCGCCACATTGGGGGGTAAACGCATTCAGCCATTGGAGTGTACCATCCTCTTACAGTATAGCATCTTTGGTACCATCAAAGGGAAAATGTTAACATACGAATCTTTGAGAATTCTGATTACTAAAACACCTATTGGAGAGACATGTAGTGACGTTATTATTATTATTATTATTATTATCATTTTTATTATTATTATTATTATTATTATTATTATTATTATTTTATTACACACACACACACCATCGTGCATAACCTCAAAGTGAAGCCTTAGTCTCACACCAAAATCCCATTGGGAAGACGCAATTAGTAAGCTGTGACACAAGTAATTTTTAGTTTTTATATAAATGTACTGTATAACATATGCTTTGTTTAATATCTAACAGTCCACGACTATCGCTATTTTGTCTGTTCTTCATAACTTAAGTAATTTTGTCTATACTTTCCTTGTGCTGCTCTTCACCTACAGTATGCCAATGTCTTTTTTCACCTTCACATTACTGCAACGAAAAAGATAAATATATTTTGCATGCCGGTATATCTTTTACTGTAACGATATATAATTGTTCGACCACATTATTTAGTAAAATGTTTAATTATTTCTTAATTGTGTGTAAACACAGAAAATGTTTAACAATGTTCCCAAAGCGAAGGTTGGCTGGTGCTGGTGATGGGCGGTGAGTATTGGCTACAGTACACCGCCACCACCGTCAGGAGACTCGGGCTGCGTAAATGGCTTTCCTAATAACTTTCTCAGCTATTGTGGGAAAGAAGGAAACCAAAGGTTGCCTCAAGGATTCCGAGTAGTCACGGAAATGTTGCCACCAGTACAATACAAGCCAACATGAAGTGTTTTACTATATATATATATATATATATAACAAATCATAAGCTAATAACTTTAACACTCCACGAGACTCGAACCGGATGTCAAAGAAACAAATATAGAAAAAACAGGAGAGAGAATCTTTTTGATCTTAGGTCAGTCTGAGAGTCTTTTATGTATAGTTGAGAGACAATAAAGTTGTAACTGTTGCCAGTAACTACTACGGTGGCAGCCCAATTCAGAGCTGAAATGTGAAGACAGTCGGTGAGTCAGCCATGTTCTGTACAGTATATCACCAAATGCTGTCATCATCCAGGCCAAGCTGTGTTAAAATCGTAGAGGTTGAATTTTTTCTTCTTCAAATATATCTGTAGCTGCTGTGTTTAGTGTCCACCAGCATCTTCACCCCACCTCAGGTATTACAGTACAGGGGAGAATTAGCTGGAGCTCTGGGTAGAGGTTCAACAAGGACCGTCCAAGGCTGTTACGCACAGCGCAATAACCTTGGTCGCCGGACAGATACTCTGTGTGTATGAAAAATACAAGACTGAAGTTCACAGAGAGAAAGACTTCACAAGGCTAACGTAAAATACCAGATATTTGGGTCACTTACTGGCAAACAATTTTCTTTCTGTTAAATAAAAAAAAGAAAAAGAAAAGTTTCCCAAAAATTTTCAGTGTTTTCAACTTATCCTTTTCAGTTCAACAAATGAATATTAAATTTTCTATGTTTTACTTATTTTTAAAAATCGAAAATGTATTTATATTCTCATAATAGCTACGTAATTTTATTTCTTTCCACTAAATAAAAAAAAGTATCATCCTATAATTCCAGGTATTTTTCAATCATAGTCATATTATTCTATTCAATAAGAAACAACTACAGTACAGAAGATGCCAACGTCACCATCTTGGGGACAAAAAGAATTAATTAAAATAAATAATGTGAACAGAAGTTAAATTGGTTCGTCAAAAAGTGAATAAAATAAATATTCTCCCATTTTTCACAGATTTTTTCATGACTGTGTAACTGAGTCGTCAGGGTCGGTCATGTTCGCCACTATACAACGTCTTCACTGTGAGCGATCCAATAACTATTTCACCCTCATCTAACATAACACCCCTTGACCTCACTAAACTCACTCGTAATATATGACCATTCTCTTTCTCTCGCTCCCTTTGCCTTAAACCGTGCCGTCATAAATCTTCCTAACCACTCCACGTTTATGTTCGAACAATCTTCAACACACTCTCATCCATTCGGCTATCCAGGGACTGACTTTCCGAACACACTGACTCTTCCTACGTGGACTGTGATGCACGTTGGGTTGGACACCTCGAGGGATCTATAGCTCTCAGCTGTGGACGCAAGTGTTCATTACACTCAGTTGTCTTCTGCCTCGTGTGTGGTGGCGGTGTGCTGAGTGTGTCTGTGGCCGACCTATTGTCTGGTGAAGCTTTGAGTACACACACACACACACACACACACGTAAACACACATGCAAACACATACAAACACACACACACGTAAACACACATACGCACACACATACACAGGCTCAAGAGTATGCGAACGGACACACACACACAAATAAATCGACATAGGTATTCCTCAAAAGGACAAAATTATAGGATGCCGACCATTAATTAGAGTCTCAATCGTGATTGGCTGATGCCCCTTAGTTTCAAGGCGGAGTGTGATACCTTCCTTCTGATTGGTTATCTGAATATTTAGGAGTTAGATGCAATGATATCGAGGAAAAAATCTTCACTGAAATCAATGTATACCTTTGGAATTAATGTATTTTTCGCTGTTTTCGTATAGAGATATTGAAAGGATTTGTCTTGTGGCTACTTTTTTGAGTTACGCCAGTTGGTGTTTGTCGTGTGTTTGTCGTGTGTTCCAGTGGTGGTAGTGTGTTTGTTGTCCTTACCTCCGTCTATTGTTATATCTCTGTAAACTCTCATTTCCATCTCTCAATCCCTCCATTTTCTCTCTCTCTCTTCACCCCTCTTTCCCTCCACCCCTCATCCCTCCACCTTACCATCCTTCCACCCCTCCATCCCTCATCCCTCCACCTCTCTCTCCCTCCACCTTACCATCCCTCCACCCCTCCACCTCTATCCCTCCACCCCTCATCCCTCCACCTTACCATCCCTCCACCCCCACAATAATAACCAGCATCTCTAAGTCTCAGATAGAAATAATTAGAGTGTCATTCTTCACATCGACATAAATAATTACCAGAATAACAGCAAGAACCGGTCATCAGTGAGGCCTTATTTAGCTGCCTCAAGTCTCTTTAACGTTGTCATAAATATCGTTCCTGCTTATTACACCTACTGTACCTTAGGTCGTGGCGTCGGTATTAAGAGTGGCGTTGTTTTGTGCCGTCCTAATCCTCCTCAGTGGTAAAGCAACTAAAAAGAATTCTGCCTGTTCAGTAAACCCCCGAGAGTTAATTCGCCTCACGACCACAACAGATCTCAGTGTAGCCATAAGTACATCCTACCCTTATATCACGTCTCTAAGGCTTTGTGGCTTGTTAATGTTTTTAATTTTCTCTGTGGTAAGGCACTAAGACGTGTGCGAGGAGCTTAATAACCCCTGGCAGCTGGAGGCCCTTAATTTATAATCAAACACAGCTGTAACGACGCTGTCTCGGTGAAGGCTCGAAGATCCCAATAGAATTACTAAGAGGAACCTCCAAGATGAGTTACGAGCCACAGTGACCTCCAAGACTAGCCATATACTGTACATTCATGGTTAGGTAGTACAGTAAAGCACAGAAACCTCGGGGTACTTTAGCTGGTACAGTTATGCATGAGAAGTTGTGTCTTACAGGACTTAGAACTCGCGTGTCAGCTGCACCACAGAGAGGGAAAGATGCTCCAAGAGTCAAGACTGCGCTCAAGAGTTTACAAGTGTTCTGGTTGCAGGTGTTGACGGCCCACAACCTCCCAGGCGAGATCCAAGCACATCCGTCTTGGTGGCCTGGTGGTGTGGTTGTGTGTAGCCAGTGACTTGGTGGCCTGGTGGTGTGGTTGTGTGTAGCCGGTGACTTGGTTGCCTGGTGGTGTGGTTGTGTGGATTGAATACCTTTCTCCTGGGGTCATAACTTACAGTCTGTGTTGAGGGTTCATTTTGGGCACTGTGCCTGAGTAGCGATTTCTTACTGGGAGTTGGCGGGAAAATTGTCATTGTGAGTAGAAGGCATCGGTGGGTTGTGGTTGATAATGAGGGTTATTTTTCATCAAATATGTACATTTCGAGTGATTTTATGGTTATTTACTTTCTGCTTATTGTTTATTTTTTTTGTTTAGTCCTTTACTTAGCGTCTTTATTGTGTTTGGCCGCTGTTGAGGTGTTGATATCAGTGTTTACTCTGTGACGAAGTTTGTATCGTTTTCTTTAACATTTATACTCGTGGCCGTGGGTTAGGTTAGGTTAATATTAGTAAATGTAAGTTAAAATCAGAGTGAATATAATATATCATTAAGCTCAGTGAGAAGTGTGTAAGGTAAGTCAATGGTAGTTTATGGTTTCTTTTATTTCGTTTTTATTTTCTTACACAAAACATTTAATTATCCAACAAAAAGAGTTTTATTAATACCGAAATTTCGATACTTCTTTACGAACGTTTTTTGTTTTAGAATTATAACCCGATTTAAATATTTCAGATTATCAGGGTAATATTATAAACACATTACCAGTTATGAGTTTGTGTATAGTTAGTACTGAGGCTGTTTACTAATAGCTTATAGTATACTTATTATAATTGTTCCCGCGGGCACATCAAAGCGAACTTCCGATATATCAGGAATATATTGAAGTTATCGATCACAAGCGTCACAATATATTTACCGTTGTTCATGATAAAGGAATATGGCGTTTACCTTCTCTTTACAGCACTCACTAACTAAAGCTTAGAAATATGAGACGCAAAAATCTCCCGAGTCAAGCGGCCGTCACGCATACAGCTCCGCTCTCTGTCAACACCCACCCACGTTTTTAACCAAGTACACAGTTTTTTACAGCAAGTGAACAGCTTCACCTGCTGACCACAGAACGGTAAACACTTTATCTTCTCTCTACAATCTAAGGTCTTGGGGTAACAGTGTAGCTCGTCTGTGACTTTGTTTACATTGGTGCATCATTACGATCGTCTTGTTTACATTGGTGCTCCATTACTACGGTCTTGATCTAAAGGTAAAGTTTTACTCTTCAGATTATGCCTTCAATTAGATGGCGAGTCACTTCGGTGCAGCAATTAGTTAACATGAGTAAAGAAATAGAGCGATACAATCTTCTCCACACTGTATCATCACTGATGTAACTATTACAGTACACTACAGCAAGTAATACACACGAGCTAGTTGATACGACGATGCTATTTTATTCATAAATTATGTTGTTAATGGAGATAACTAGTCCAACATGGCTAAACGTAACAAGTACGAAGTATAATACACAGTGATACAGTTTTAATACAATAACTACATATTGTCGAGATGACTAGTGCAAGATGAAGCGACCAACGCGAGGTAGATGGAGTGTTGCCTGGAGGAGCTCCCTGAAGGTACAGCGTCATCGTGGTGTTCCTGGCGAGTGTCAGCTGAAGTTAATACAACACAGCACTGCCTACCTCACCGGGCAGTGCTGGAAGATGTTATTGAAGTAAATATAGGGTCATGGGTCAAAGGGCTCTCGTCCTAAGATGGTACCCAACCTGACCTAGCCATTAGGATAAAGGCCTATTACGATTAGGGTGAATTTGGACTGTACTCTTGCGCTAATAGTTAGGTTCAATTTGGGTCTATCAGGATTGGGGCCCGTCAGAGTTGGGGCCCACCAGGACTGGGACCCATTTACCCAGCCACCATACATGGTCACTTGTCTTACCTGTATGACGACCCAGGGAAGCTTCTCCGAGTAAGTCTTGCCACGTTTCCACTTCTTCCTGAACAAGAACTTCATGTTGGCACACCAACTGTCATAACTAAGAGGAACACAAGAGTTGTCTGCAGGTGATAGATCCTTCCGCCGTCAGCTGCAGCATCATGTCGCTGAGGGGAAGAGTCCTGCCAGCCCAACACACTTGGTACTGGTGTAAGATTTCCTCGTTGTTGTGTTATAAACACATCCAACTTTTCAGTAAAACAAATCCCTCACTAAAGCACCAATTATTGTCTTCTACTTGTGCCTTTGTTTCCCTCGCCGTATCATCACAAAATATATCACACAATTTTGTTATTTATTATGGTGTAGATTATCACCAAGTGTTTGACATCACGTTACATGTAGGCCATAAGGTGAATTTCTGACTCTGTGTACCAGACGTGTCAATATTTTACACAGTAGACACTTTGTGTGTTTTCATCGCAGTGCTATTTTAGTCAATTTATTCACTTCTCCTCGAAGACTACACTCCAGACAGGGCTACTTTATATATATTATGTAGCCCCAGGAGGCAGCACACCAGACGAAGGCTCAGGTGTGGCCATGGTCGCGTGTGGGAGACTTGAAGACGGAGGCGACTCTGGAGTGAGGCTGTCCGCCGCCACACAAGCAGGCAGGCGGGGACGAGAGCGGCACAACACACGTCACACCGTGGCGGCGCCTGGCGCTCTACTGCTCACTGAGTCAATGTAATAGCCTCCCCCCCACCCCCCCCGTATCCTCTCACCTGTACTGGCCCTCGCGGCACCCTTACCACACCCCCCAGCCACCCAACCCCATGGCAGGTGCCAGGCAGTGCCGCGTTAGAGCTGGGAGTGAGGACAGTAATATTGGTTAAGTAGTGCAGTTTACTAGACAAATTTCGCCGACGACAGATACACGTTGAAGGCAAGTGAACTAAAGAGTGGCACCATGTAGAGTTATGGGCCACGCTCCACCGTATACCAGGAGGCAACACCACTGTTATATGCGCGACGCTGCCAGCCAAGAAGACTGGTGTTTACCTCCCGCTGACCTAAACTAAACAGCACCTCCAGCGGCTGTTGAAGAGTCACTCAAATATTAAATGTAAATATGTGAGTCACTGCCAGAGATATTTATAGATTATATTACACTGTAGTATTAGTTGGTGTTAGGTAAACAAGGCTTGGTGGTATTAGGTAAACAAAGTTAATTAGTATTAAGTAAAGTTAACATGTGTTAGATAAACCCAGTTAACTAGCATTAGCTTAAATAGGTTAAATAGTTGTAAATAAACTTAGATAATATTAAATAAATTATCTTATTCTTGAGATAAGTTGGTCATACTATATTTAGGGATGAGATGCTAGTGATGAAGGTAATAATGTGTATAGGAGAGCCAGAGACCAGGGGTGGATGATGACTAGAACTAAGACTTGTGGTCCCCGGAGAGATCACGGTGGGGGCCATGGTTGCCGACCCTCAGACATGAAGATAACTCCTTCACTGACTGACTGATTAGTGAAATAAATTCTTAGAGTAAAATAAATGACCGAAGACGTCGGAAGTTTATATATATTTTGTGTTCAATTTCGAATTTCATTTGTGTTAAGGAAAAACATCTTAATATAGATTCAATGAAGAGATGCAGTTTCCGCTCTCACGGTAGTAAATGCAGGTGTGTGTGTGTGTGTAATGTACATCTGGCGAACATTAGTGGAAAACTTGATCCAAGTGTCACAAAAAATAAATGTAGTGTTATGTTTCTCTCTCCCACGAGCAACCTGCATCAGCCGTGGACCACATTAATAACAGGTCCTGGAGGAGTGAACCTGAGGACTCACACACACTGTACTGGTGGTGTTAGTCTGGTCTGAAAGTCGGTAGCGATCGTAGGTTATAATTTACCCAAACTGGAGATGTGTCGAGGTTATGTCTCACTTAAACTGCGGCTAGACACTGGTAACGTGACAACACTGGTATGATAATATTGGTAGTGTGACAAATATTGTGTCTTGTAAACTTCAACAATAAGACAGAAACATTGTTAGTATGACCACACTAATATTATGACATCACTGTTAAGTCGACAATATTTGTAGTATGACAACAATGTTAGTATGACAACACTCTTAATATGACAACACTCTTAGTATGACAACACGAGGAGTTTGACAACAGTTGTCGCTTGTAGACAGGAAATAATAAAATATACCGCCGTGAGTAAATTACTTTACCTGGTTACTTTACCTTCATTAAATACGTTCTCTTATCTCCAGGTGAGACACTTATCAACCTTACGACCACCTGAGAACCTGGGAGACTTCTTCACCTTTTAATACCGTGTGTACTTATATGTCTGGTCTTAGATAACTTCTGAAATATATTATTGTTTACCTGACGTTTTAATATAAGGTAACTCTCCGTGCATTAATATTATGTCATTATTGTCGCAGCTTATATGGCGGCCGGCGTGATTACCTACATGAATTAGAACAGAAGAGTTTTTGTACTGGGGCAACGGTATACGAGGTGACACACACACACACACACACACACACACACACACACACACACACTAACATTGTCATACTTCTCACAATAACGTTTTCTCTCACCCCCTCCCCCATCCCACCCACTCGCCTCTCTCACCCCCTCCCCCATCCCACCCACTCGCCTCTCTCACCCCCTCCCCCATCCCACCCACTCGCCTCTCTCACCCCCTCCCCCATCCCACCCACTCGCCTCTCTCACCCCCTCCCCCATCCCACCCACTCTCCTCTCTCACCCCCTCCCCCATCCCACCCACTCTCCTCTCTCACCCCCTCCCCCATCCCACCCACTCTCCTCTCTCACCCCCTCCCCCATCCCACCCACTCGCCTCTCTCACCCCCTCCCCCATCCCACCTTCCCTCTCTCCACCCTCCCTCATCACACCCCTTCCCTCTCTCCACCCTCCCTCATCACACCCCTTCCCTCTCTCCACCCTCCCCCATCACACCCCTTCCCTCACCCTCCCCCATCACACCCCTTCCCTCACTCACCATTTCTCCACACCAATCTAGACCTAGTATACTGACCACTTTAATCATCCATGGTGGAGCTATTCTCAGACACGACGGTACGAGGACTCAGTTAAGGTCTCAAATGGCTTGTGAAATCGTGTCTGGCTGCGGCGTTCTTCACTTCTCAGATACCCGTACTTGGCCCTAATTGTATATCAGGTGAATTTTCACTTAGGGGATCGCCTGTGTGTGTGTGTGTGTGTCCGCGTGTGTGTGTCAGCATTAGGGCAGTGGACCAAACCAAGTGGAGCACAACAGAGGCGTGAGTCCAGGTGGATGATGTGAGTCCAGTACACATGACTGACCGTGTGGGATATATAATAGACGACTCTCTGCTTCACCTGAGCATTACCTACCTCTGTCTTACTGTGTGTCTGCCTCTCTTATGTATAAATATCTTTACAAAGACTACTAGTGTAATTATTATTATTATTATTATTATTATTATTTACTTAAACAAATTTCAGCATTATTTTCACCCTTTTATTTGCTTTCTTTCATTTTTCTCTTCTTCCTTCTTTTCATTCGTCATCACATAGTGTTATACTTTCACATACTGTAGTTGTAAACCAGCTGTGAACGGGAACCAAGGGCGGGTTGAGTGCAGTGCTTGACACAGTCACCTCATTAATGACTTGTGTGTGTTGGTTCACTACTGTCAGGTTCATGAGACTCAATTTAAAAATATTTTCAACTAAACAATAATTAATTTTTTATCTTTCTCCCTCTATAAGATTCAATAAATAAATAGACGTTGGCAACTTCAAAATATTTACCGCGATTACCTGTAGATTAGACCACCCCCAACTTATTTCAGGTAATGATTAGACACTAACGTCACCTCAGGGGGTTAAGTAAAGCCTCAAAGCCTTCCATATCTGTCGCCAGTCTTAATCAACCTCCTGTCAATACACTACACCATGGATTCATCTCTTGCTAACCTAACCTAACCTAACCTCTCTCTCTCTCTCTCTCTCTCTCTCTCTCTCTCTTTTCCCTTAGATTGTTCTTTGTGTCACTGTTTATCACCTCTATGCAGTGGTCACAGGAGGTATGTACGCCAGACCCGTTTGTGGCGTTCAGTGTTTAGTTTTCTTTAGGCTTATATGCTTACTGACTCGTTAATCATAAGGAAGCTTTTGTGTTTCTGTTACTCTGAGAATAATAGCAGCTGATCAGAGAGGAATATCTCGAGCTAAAACAGGTTTATTACTGTACTGTGAATACGCTGTGGGGACTCTCCGTGACCTGGTCTGGGCGTCGTACGTGTCTCACCTCAGGACTTTCTTATCATATGAGAAACATGCTGGAATTGACAGCTTTATCAGGAGCAAGTTCTTCCAACAACTGTTATCATTGAAAGCAGAGCAGACTCCAAGAATAATGTGTATGTTTACGTATCGTACCTAACGTTGTGCTCGTGGAGGCTGGCACACATGACCCCCGCCGCCGCTCTCTTATGAAGTCGTAGAAAAAGTGACATCACTCGGTCATGACTAAAGCATAACCCGAGTCTGCAACTCGCCACCGGTTATCAACAATTGCACGAGAAAACACGCCTCAGTTTTCTCAGCCGGTGTTGGCCGGGATGTGTTCGTCCTCAGGTGTGTCAACAGCGTACAGTGTTTGTCTCTCACTGGTGTTTGTGTTTCATGTTATGAGAATTTTCAGCTTCGTTGTTTGTCACAGCTGAGGGATGACTCATGTTCTTCTCAACGTCTTAATTAGAATCACTCACAACAAAAGTCTTGTTAGTATGATTTTATCAATATATATATATATATATATATATATATATATATATATATATATATATATATATATATATATATATATATATATATATTGTATATATAAAAAAGACTGTGATATGATGTTAAAGGGAATGACTGGTATATATGAAAGTGGCATCACAGCTATGACAGACTAAAATCTTTGTAATATTTTTAATGTTTTAATAATTCTCTACACACAAAAATGTATTTAATATACGTCTGAACCTAAGAACACGACACACCAGATCCCGGGTACAGTGTTGTGTGGTGGAGGCCAGATGCAGGTTGTGGTCGTCCCAGAGACCAACTGCACTCATCAACACACTCCACCCAGGAAGTACAATGCTAAGTATGTAAAAGACACTACTGACACACAAGGTACACAAGAGTATTAATTAACTTACTTACATGTGGTGTTTCAAGCGTCACTATGTATTACTATATAACTGGAGCACCAGTGTTGTTGACTCACATGTCGGGGGCTGGCAGTACCATCACGCCCGCGGAGGTCCATCAGCTGAAACACGTCTAGCTCAGACGGCGGGGGTGTGAGGTAGACACACACGGCTAACTAAAAGCATACACTCATTCACACGCTCGAAAAACATAAGAACTCAAGCGCGCGCCCACACACACACACAGACACACTTGCGTGCGCACGTGCAATACCACTCAAAAGTAAAATACATCCTTTCAGTTTGTTTATTGAGCCACATGGAATAAAGCGTTTACTAATCTGCTTTCTGACTCAACAGAGAAGGTAACGCCACGCTCGCCAGACCTCCGTGATCACCAGCACGCTCACACAGGTAGGTAAACCTTATGCTGGCAAACGTGCACAATATAAGCTGAAATATAACAATTTTTAACTCATATTCGATAATAAATATGCAAATGAGGAAGCAAATACTAGGTTGAGATAAGGAGAGCCACGCGCCCAAATCTGGTCGGGTTATGGTTGGATGAACAAATGATGCCCCGACTCTCAGCTGACATGACGGCCCGCTATCCCTTGACTCATGACGCCGAAGCATTCATGCGTTTTCACCTTACTCTGGTCTCCCAAAATGTGGTGAAGAGTTATACAGGTAAATTCGTCTTTTTATGTTATCCCTTCAATATTTCTTTATCTGTGCCGTCATCTTTGTTTATTTTTCTCTTTCTCTCTCTTATTCGTTTGAGCTCTCTTTCATTGTCTTAACATCTCGCCCAGACCAGAACAGCTTCACTGAAACAGTATCTTCATGGTCAGAATAGGTGCAGCTTGTAAGGTAAGCTCATTATGGACCATTAATCATAAATACCTGTACCTGGAAATTAAGTACAAAAAAATAATTGGGAAGCTCATCACAAAATCTAAGAGAGAAAGAGGTACAGACAGGTTCCTTGAGTCACCATCACCAGTACCTTTAAGGAACGTTCCTCCAGCAGCTGACGTCCTCAACAAACTTTAAACCAACACGTGAAAAATGGCTGAAGAAAGTTTAACGTACGTAACTTTCTCTTCCGCCTCACGTTGTTTGGTTTTATGAGTCAGGAAGGTTGACCAAGGACTTTGGAACAATGTAAACACGACTTAATGACCTCAAGGGGAAACGTGTTGGATTCAGTCAATCAAGGTGATATCATCGTGTCTGAGGGATGTCGACCACAGCCCACCATTACATTGTGTTCGGGTTGCCTTCACCAATTGCCTCTAATGTTGCATCGTTCAGGGTTTAATTTCAACTTGTAAACAAATATAAATTGACGTCAGTCAAAGCAGCCAGTGGTGACACTTCAAGGTAAAAAACAAACTTGTTTTACATGAGTGATTCTCGGTAAGAGGTTTGGCGGGTGAGAGAGACCCGCTCCAGCACACGCTTTGGTCAGTTCCATGTCACGGGGCCAACGCCAGACCTGTTCTGGTCTTCTCTCACTCAGTGACAGAGCAGAAGATGATATCTTCTCCTCTCTTTGTGGCTGTCTATCTCTCTCCGTACCTCTGTTTTTCCCTCTCTTTTTCTCTTTTTTCTCTGTGCATATATCTCTGTCTTTCCTTCTTTTACTGTTTCTGGCATTTCTCTCTGTCTGTCGTGAGTATTCTCGGGGCTATTTACATAGTCCCCAAACTCCCACCTTCGAGATACATGCTATATACTGTACATGATTAATTAATGTAAACGTGCATGACGATTTTATTGAATATCTGTCTGTGTGTCTTTCTGTCTGTCTGTCTATGGTGCACACGACTTTCCAGGCAAGCACAAGACTTTGAACCAGGCGACACAAACGTCCCTGTTGGTTTACTTGCCCGAGAACTTTATTTTTGTATCCCCTTTTTTTCCATCATCTTTAAGGTTAGTCACACATTTTTTACTGGTCTTTAGGTGTATTATAAATGCTTCTATTTCTTGTGGGGGATCGTAAATCATCGGGTTGGGAGTAGAGTGTTTGTTTGTGATATGTATTGTAAATGCTGGTGTGGATGGCATGTTTCTCCGTCTGGCAGGTCGTTAGAGGGTGTTGGCGTAAAGGAAATGTTATTGTACTGTATGGATTCTTAGTGTTCTTCATCCCCCCGGACATCCTCCCCCCGGCCATCTTCCCTTAAAATTCTACCTTTAGGCCACTTCTGGGGCGTATACGAGTCTCCTTGCCAAATTTCAGATCTCTAACATCTAAACTGTACCTGTGCAAAGTGAACAGACAAACAGGCAAACAGACGCAAGCGCAAACACACATGCACCTTTCTTCGTATTTGCAGACTTATGCAGCAGCAAGACACTCATAGGTCCTCCATAACAAACTCATCCGTGACATAAAAGCTCCAACAAAAGTTATATTTTCCTGTTAAGCTACATCACCTGAAGTAAGCCTTCGTTAGTCATTAATCTGGGAACTATAGGAATTATGTGGTTTGGGCGAGGCACACTCCAGCCCTTTCCTCAGCCATCTCCCCAGTGATGACGCAGGCTATCAAAACAATGATCATTTTGTCATTACATGTCAGACGTTCCCCAGCCCGTGTTACCTGTTTCCCAGCTTGGCTCCCGGCTCCCTCACCCACTGACTTGGTGCAAGAATTTGAAGTCGCCAAGCAGCTAGACAATCTCAGGGTTAACCGCTCCACCCCTCCCACTGACCTACCAGGATGCTCTACAGGAGTTCTCCCAGGAACCAGCCAAACCACTCTGCTCCATCATCAATACTTTTCTCAGGCAAGCAAGTTTCTCCGCTGACTGGAAGACTACATAATCAGTTCCTCCATTACTCAAGACAACATGTCCATAGTTCTTCAATGAGTTATTACCCAGATAACTAGTCCAATCGGCGAGGGTTTTATGCTTGACATTGCAGGCGCCATAGACCTCCTTCGCTCCTCTCTCCCTCGTCAACAATGCTGGAGAAGATTAAGACTTCCGTGGCTCTCATCGTTGTACATTTAGCTAAGGCGTTTGAACTCGTCTCATTTCATTGATTACTGATTTCCTTGGCTATCGACGTCAAACTCTTACCTTCTGAGGGAGCTGTCTTCACCTGTCAGTCACTCACCTGCGGCGTCCTCCAAGGCACTACGATGGCACCTCTCTGCTTCCTCATCCTCTTCAACGATGTCCTGAAGGATACTGAACAGGCCATCGTAACTCTCTCTGATCTATACTTGCCGTCACCATCCTTTCACCAGCAGTAGTCCATTACAACAGTCACCATCACTGACTTCACCATCACCACTACTACTGTTACTGTTTCTAATACCATGTAACCTCACCATCAGCACTACCATTACCATAACCATCACCATTATTAACGTTATCATCACTACGGTTAAAACTATCACCAGTAAATTCACCATTTAAACATTAACTTCACTATCACCAGGACCGCTGCCATTACTCCCACCCCCATCTCTCTCTCTCTCTCTCCAGCCCACTACCTACTGACCCTCTTCTCCTTTCCTCCCTCTCTCTTTCTCCCTTTTCTTTCCCTCTTTTCTTCATTGTCTCCCTCCTTCCTTTTCCCTTCTCCCTTCATCCTTTCTTCCTTTTCCCTCTCCTTCGATAATTTTTCTCCCCCATCCTCTCCTCTACCTCTTCTCTCCTTTCTTCCTCTTCTCTCTACTTCCTTCATTTCTCCCTGCCTCGCCCTCTCACGGGTTAAAGGTAAACAACAGGGCATGTGAACGCTCACACCCCCCGTTATGACCTCCTACAGGAAGGTACTAATAACCTGACCTTCAGCACCCCACACATCCTCCCTCTTCCCCTAGTTGTACACACACACACACACATACTACTGCTACTACTATTTTTTTTTAAACAGTGGCCTCCAGCCTCCCCCAATAGCCATTCCTTCGCCACCATTTTGTTACCTTAATATTAAATATCCTAGTACATAAGTAGCTATCTTAGCTACTTATGTCACTCGGACTCGAATATGACGATCATCCAGTTATGATACAATGATATGAGTTATTAAGGATGTCACCTACGTTGGTGAGTTCTAAGGTGATTAGAGAGGCCGATACGGGACCGGCAGGGTCGTCCACACATGGTACATGTGTGAAGGGCTACATCTAGTACGGGAGGGGCAGCTGCAGCGTGTTTCTGGCGTTGGCACTTGTCTGCCTTGGTATACAGTTGGGGTAACTCGAAAGTATTGACACCTTCTGGTGCCGTTGCTCCTCCAAGCGGTACGGTGTGGAGTAATCGTCTCCCAGGTTTGTCTTAAAACTATCCTTATACATTTTCTGTTGTCCACCAGCGTTACATTTACCATTCGTTAGGTGACTGTAAAGTAGCTGCTTTGGCAGTCTGCTGTCGTCCATGCGGGTAACATGGCCAACGAAGTTGTTCTTGGACAATGGAAGCCTCGAGGCTCATACTGTTGGTGTTAGCAAGAATACTGGCGTTTGATCTCTTGTCATCTTAACGAACTCGGAGGATGGAATGTAGACTACGTTGGTGAAAGTTTTCAAGTGCCTTGAGGTGCCTCCTGTATGTGACCTATGTCTCGCTGCCATGCAGCAGGGTGGGGAGGACCACTGCAACCACGTACAACTTTGTAGACACGGTTACGGAGTCTGCCAAAGGCTTGAGATGTACATCTAATCCGATGTTGAATCTCTTCATCGATGTCTGCGGTGGTGGAGAAGTGGGAACCAAGGTACTGGAAGTGGGTACCATTAGAGAGGGTAGTACCGTTAAGTTGATGGCTGGTGAAGGTGTGGCTGAACCAGGGGCAGGTTGGAAGAGAATCTGAGTCTTACATGCATTCACCTCAAGATCGAAGTGTGCATACACATCTGCGTAGGTGTTTAGGATCTCCTGTAGGTCGCGTTCAGTGTGAGCGACGAGGGAGAGGTCGTCTGCATACTGAAGTTCTGTGAAGGAAGCAGCCGACACATTTGTTCTTCCTGGAATTGTCTTATATTGAAAAGTCCCTTCGTCCGGTACTGGATTTCCACCCTGCCGGCTAAATTGGCTTTGGCACGAGTAAGGAAGGCAGCCAAGAAAATGGAAATGAGAGTTGGTGCCAGTACAAATCCTTGCTTTACTCCCGTTTGGATGCTGAAGAACTCAGACTGGATGCCAAAACAACCGAGGGTCCGTCAGAGGGCTTCCCTGTTGACCGAGTCGAAGGCCTTAATAAGGTCTATAAAGGCCATGTACAAGTCACGATGTTTCTTGTTTCAGGGCGCTCATTTGTGCCGGTATCAAGAAGGGTCCTGACATTCCATGCAGCGACCATAAGAGGTTGTATAGTGTGTTTTTTTGGTCTGTGATTATGTTTTCGACGGCATCAGGATGACCTTACTGGGTGTGGTTGCCCAGTCAGATTGTTTTTTTAGGCAGGCTATGTTTAGGGCACTTTTTCTAGCCCCCTCCCCATGTGGGGTGAGCAGAGTGGCTCCTCGAAAGGGCTGTTCAGTCGCACAGACAGGACCGGATTGCACTGCTGCCTAGATCCAGTGCATAAACGACCATGTTATCTGTGCCGCCCATGTGCAGAGTTGTGACTAGAGACTCCCGGTAATCATTTTTGCCTGTCCCCATCGCCACTCATGTATCGCCATAGGACTTTTGGGGGTATAAGGGTTTGATGATGATGAGAAAGTGAGCTGAATGATGGCTGCACATGAATTGATTTATGTGGTGAGGCAGGAGCGCAGGCTGCAACCACACATCTTGGCTCCCCCTTATCCTGATCCAGTGGTGCAAGTGTTGCAACTTCTGGGGAGGAGAGTTGCAATGGACTGATGATAGACCAGTTTGTTGGGTTTCGCCTTAGTAGTCTGTCCATCATGCATTGCCTTCATCCGCCGGTGTAGTCGTTGGGTTCCCATGTTGGTCACCTCTTTTGCCTACACCGCCGTTGGGGTCTTGTTGGAGCTCTGTAAGCATGTCTGCCTGTTGCGGGGCTCCACCACAGATTTTTCGTTCAGAGTTTACTACCGTAGCCTTATACCGTACCAAGGTTAATCCACAAGGCAGCAGGGCAGTGGTTGGTAGGTGCCAGGACATGTCCACATGCCAGTAGGCCTATGAACCGTCCATGTGGGGCCTACTGCTGTTCCGAGATCCCCTGCTGGTCTAGCCTGCTCAACACGAGGGTTAACTAGCGGCGGTAGCGAAAAGCAAGAGGAAGCAGGCAGTGCTTGCACCTTAACACTAACCTAATGCTGCTACACTAGACGTATTACACCACCCTGTGTGCATAACACACACATATATATTACATATCACAAGAAGAAAAACAGATAAACATTAGACTAAGGAGTTTCTCGACAGGATCTCACAAGACAGGAAAATACCGATTAAAACCTCTTTTACCGGATGCATATTTCATAATTGCTAGGAAGTGTGTAGGTGGTTCAGTGGGCAAGGAGGACTTAAGACTGAAGATCGTGTAAAGCTTGTGGTGGAAACTTTCATTCAGCTGTAGTGTGATAGAGGCACTGTCCTTCTCTGCACTAGCACAGGAAGATTGTTGACTAGAGCTGTAAATGATGTCATCAGTCATAACAGCACATCAGACGGTCAATTTTTCGTTAAGTTTATAATGTTGATTATAGAGGTGATATTGGACGTGTGCTGAGGCCAGTTAAAGCGGTCACTTACAGCCTGATGCACCTGAGGCCAGTTACAGCGGTCACTTACAGCCTGATGCACCTGAGGCCAGTTACAGCGGTCACTTACGCCTGATGCACCTGAGGCCAGGTACAGCGGTCACTTACAGCCTGATGCACCTGAGGCCAGTTACAGCGGTCACTTACAGCCTAATACAGCAGTGAGGTACAACAGTGAGTATAGCACATAGTACCTATCACCTTTTCAGAAAGACATACAGACAGACGAGAGAATGTTCCATGAGGTAATATGTATACATCTTATCCTGCAGGTGTATAGAGGAGAAAATCCTAGCCTGGTGTGAAGGCACCGCCGGGGGCCGTGACGTGCGCCTTCCCTCCCCTCCTGACTCTCAACAGGCGGAAACAAACTGCGGCAGTCATTTTTTTTTTAACTTCTGGCCAATCGTGTGTAATTTACCTCAGTGGAGTGAGGTTGGTGGCAGGGAAGGTCAGGTATGGTATCAAAACAGCGCCAGTGATGGAGAAACAGTCGAACGTGTACCGCATGTTGTTGTTTGTTAGAGCTGTGTGTGTACAGTGAGTCCTACGTGTGTACTTAACTACTACCTCATTTTTGTTTATTTTTGCGCCAGTCTGTACTGTTTACAGGGTGTCTCATAAGATGGATACCAAAGAAAACTTCGGGTTTTTCTTTTCTGTGTAAGGGAATCATAACAAATCAACGATGACTGGGCGACAAAGACCAGTTGAATGTCTCCGGACCCTGCCCCTCTTGTATAATTCCTCGTCTACTAAGATCGTCCAAGAACCATTCAGGTAATCTTCCTATGATGTAAGTGTGTGGGGGAAGAGTGAAGGAGCAGTGTGTGGTACAACAGGAAGGGAGGTAGACCGTACTGACGTTTTTATGATGTGAATTACAGTGTTTGTTCTCCCTTGACCTCACTCTTGTCCTCATCGTCCCAGAGTATAGTCAATGTTTTTGTTTATTGCTCATGCTCACATTTCTGGCATTTTTATAATTATTTTTATCTTTTAAAATCACAAGAACCTCCAAGTTCTATGAGCGTTCATGTTATGTGTGTTCGTGTGCTTGTGTGTATGTCCCACTTTTTCATCTTTTATGCTAAGGGAGACATCTATCACACGGTAACAGCAGGACCAGCAGGTTGTGTGGCTGGCGGTCACCTGTACATTGTTCCCACACTACTTATATCCTCAGCGAGAGTTACTGAGGTAAAGACGCCATCATTGTATATCTCCTGGTGGGAACAGCTGAGGTAATTCTCTCACTCTCACGCTTTTGACAATTTTGGTCCTTTTGATAATTTTGGTCCTTTGAGTAAAATCTTCATTCAGTAAGGAGGTCGTAGGGTATATATTACGGTGCCATCACTCAGGTAGTTCGTGGAGAGACTGGCAGTATCTGGTGAGGCTGTACGCTAAGATGCTGTGATTCTTACTCACACGAGGCCTTTCCTCCTTGCAAGGTGTTGTAAATCTTTCAGGTGCTTTGCATACTATTTCTATTCTGTTATTTTCCCTGTTTAATTTTGTTTTTATTTCAGTTGGGACATGATGAGGGGCCCAAGTGACCTTCATCCTGGACCGACTGGTAAGGTTCCAGCTCTTATTTGTCGTCTGTACGTGTTGGGACCAGTCTGTTATATCTGATTATCTCTCCATTTATTTATATTTTGCAGTCTCTCCCGTTCTTTTGCTTCTATCATCTTCTATCATCTTCTTCGCCAGGGTTATTAAGTATACCTGACTCAGTCTTAAAGAGCATTAACTGGAAACTTTTAAGAGCTAGTCCTTGTAAGTTGTATTTGGGTCTCAAACGCTCCAACTGTCTTATTTATGAAGCGCCATTCACTTGGTATTAGTTTTTCGGAGATTCAATTTCCAGGATTAGAACGTACACAGGACAACAAAGCCTTTATAGAACTCATAAAATTATTAAATTGTTCGAAATATAAAGTTCATTATATTAACCACGAACGTCAATTATTTATCTATCAAATAACAGCAAATGTCATTAATCCAACACCGTAAGCGTCAATTATTCTGGATTTAAGATAAGAAGCATACTTTAATTATCTGTGTGTGATTTAAACAGAAAAGTAATATATCCAATACGATATAACCAAAAAATACAGTTATCCGTATAGGGAATCACAGCATGTGCCAATTATTATCCGTAACTGAAAAAGTCAGTTACCGGAGGAGGATCGTCTCTAACCAGCGCATATACTCAACAGTCCACGCCACATACTGTACATTTATAAGGAGATACTAAACGGAGGATAGAGGCACTGCAGTGTGGTTGTTGCCCCAAAAATCCCCACCAAACCTAATTTAACATATTAATGCACCAGGCAGTAAAAAAGAAGCTTGATACAATGAGATTTATAATGGTAATTTATACACATTCTAAAGTGATTTTTCTCCCTGATAGAACTTTATATCTCATCACCCAACACGACTATAGTCTTATCTGTCTAATACTCCAATATAATCTACACACACCAGGATGTCTTCTTGTAATTTATGAAGAAAAACAACAATAATTTGAATGTATCTTTTGCTCCCAGACAAAGAAGAAGAATAATACGGCAAAATGAATCACCTTGATAAATGAGAAAAGGAAAAGCGTAAAACTTAAAGATGATGAGAGAGCAGTCCTATTTTTACCTACAATGGCAGCAGTCAGAGTAACACAGGAAGGACACAGGGGTGATAAATTACATCCCTCCAACATCCTGATGGTGTGTATGACCGGCAGGAAGGACACCACAGTATCCTTTTGGCGTAAACCTCCAGAACTCCTTCACATCAACCAACTTATATTACAATAACTATTTAACTATCTAGTGATATATCTGGTTATGTAGCTTCTTTTAATTATATTTCTATCATTATAGTACACAAGGAGGCAGGATAGTCGGGCACTGAACTCTACCATCTATCACGTCCATAGTTTTAAAATTAGGTACTCATACAGTCTACTGCGGGACTCGAACTGATGGTTGTTGGGTCAGAAGGCGAGTACTCTATCCAACCAGCAAGGAACACAGGGAGTCTTCACTTCTTAACGGCGATTAAAAATGCTATCAGAGAAAGTAGCTTCCTCTCTCCACCTCTCTTACAAGTCTCATTTTCGACCCCAGCCGTGTGCCATTATCATAGTTATAGCTTACTTGGTTCTCAGAAAGTGGGAAACCGCAAAAAAAAAAAGAAGTTATATCCTCCCGCAGCGTCGTGATTGGTGGGATCAGACAGGTCATTCCGCCCGCAAGCTGCTTCTGCTACCTCCTGACCTTTGACCTCTGAGGCCAGTGGTGGGAATTATGCATATTTTACGAGGGTCTTAATGTGTAGCTGCTGGCGAGTGAGGTCACACAGAGGACAGGAAATGATGCCAGATGGTAGTTGTGGTTGTGGTGGTAGTTATGGTGGTAGAGGTAGATCCTGTAGTGGTTATGGCTGAGGTTGTTGTTGTGATAGTTGTTGAGGTAGAGGTGGTGGTTGTGGTAGTTATGGTAAAGGTGATTGAGAAAGTGATTGTGGTATAAGTGATTAATGTGGTGGTTATGGTGGGGTGATTGTAGTGTAATGGCTGTGGTAAAGAGGATTGTTGTAGCGATTGTGGCGATTGTGGTTGAGCTTGTTCTTGAGGATGTGGTTGTTGTTGTTGGAATTGGGTTGGTAATTTTGGTGGTGTTTGCTGTATATAGTTAAGGTACAGGTAATTCAAGTGGTGATTGTTTAGTAGTTGTTGAGGTAGTGATAATTGTGGTCGTTGTGATGTTTACACGTGCTGGCTGCTAAAGCGGTTGTAGTTGTGGTGGCTGGCAATTGTGGTAGTGGTGGTAGTTGTAACAGTTGGCTAGTGTGGCAATTTAGTAAACATAGGATAAATATTTATTGTCGGTAATTTACTTGGTAATTAAAGATAATGTTGCTATAAACATTACATTAATTAACTACATGGTCTTTATGTTTCTGAAGATGAGAGAGAGAGAGAGAGAGAGAGAGAGAGAGAGAAAGAGAGAAGAGAGAGAGAGAGAGAGAGAGAGAGAGAGAGAGAGAGAGAGAGAGACGGTCGACAATGACAAAAAATATATTATTACCAAACTCAAAAAGACATTTGTGAATAAAATTAATCAGGAAACAACAATGAAGAATAACCCCACGATATACAATAAACAATAAACTAAATTATTCAAAGTCAAAACCAAATTTCATGAGTTCTTCACAACACAAATCGATAACAAGGGCGGTCGACTCTCACATACGAAAAAGTCCATCGTTTATCCTAATATGAACACCAACTATTTTATCCCCTTCATATGACACAGGAAACGATCAATTCTGTGTCAGGATGATGTGTGGGAACAGTGTCTATATATATCTCTTATGTGTAATACCCTGTGTGTGTGTGTGTGTGTTTGTGAGTGTGTGTGTGTGTGTGTGTACAGGGCTGTGATAGGTCTTGAGATTTGTTTACCAGGTCCCGGTCTCGGTGTCGGTGTCGGAGTTAGTCACAGAGGTTCAGTTGTGGTCCAGGTTCAGGTCGAGAGAGATACAATACTTCACCTCACACCACCAGGGTCTATTGAGAAGCTGACCCTGAGTACGGCTTTCCTGGGTTGCAGTTAATTTTTCTTAGGCAAGATCTATCTATCTATCTGCCTGCCTCGCTGTCTGTCTGTCTGTCTGTCTGTCTGTGTTAAAATGCGCTTTCCCAGTTAATTTCTCTCCCCCATTGTTCATCAGCTGTAAAAACCACACACACAAAAACTCATTGAAAAACAGTTTCCCGGCCCTGCCAGTCTCACCTCTAACGGGGAGTGGTGGGCTGGGACGCAACGGATAATGCCAAGAGTAAATTCAATCGAGTTATAGAGTATTTTGAACATTTGCCCGGGTTTACTCTCGTTCAAGGGTCAGGGGGCGGGGCGGAGGTCAAAGGTGTGAGCCAATCAGGGCAGTCAAGGTGGTGGGGGTTGGAGGTGGTTATGCTCACCCTAGGGCTAATGCCGAGGTGGCGCAGCAACACGCCTGTCAACTATGGTGCGTGACCCTTGGCCCCGATGGAGCATAATTCTTGTGTTATGATTATTACATGACGTGAAGATATGTATTTTAAAAGCACATCACAAAGTACACACACACACACACACACACACACACACACACTCACACACACAAACATTGGAAAGCACACGTCAGTACAATTGTCAAATCTTCCAGTTTTCGTCTCCACCTCCTCCGCCATCTCAAGTCCCTCGGAGCTTATTCAACATTCATACTTCCCAAACTCACCTATGCTTCCCCTGCCTGGTCTTCCTCCCTAAATGCCACACATCTCAAGCATCTGGAAAAAACGCAGAAGAGGGCATGCAAAATTATCCTCTCCCCTTCTTACTCCACACATCAAGAAGCGCTCAACACACTGACCCTCTCGGCTTTCACTGACCATCACCACGACCGCATCTGCAAGTTTGGGGAGAAGGTTCTGCACCATCCTTGACACTGTCCCCTGCTCCCACCCGAGATCCCACGTCCGCAAATTGCTGTTCGACACCACAACCGCATCCAGCCCATACGAGCACGTACTGATCGTTATAAGAACAGCCCAGTCCCAAAGATTGTGAAAATTATCAATAACTCTGAATTAACCAGTGTGTTCACTCTCTGCTCATCTTTCCTTTGTATTTTTAGTATGATCAAATTCACTGTTGTATGACCTTCCTCCCCCCGTTATTATATATCATATTTCTATCACTTATGTTACTTGTATATTATTTGTTAATCAAGTGACCCATTCCCCAATTATGTAACGTTCATCATTTCGGTAAACTATATTATTATTATTATTATTATTATTATTATTATTATTATTATTACAGTACAGCCAGACATGGGGCCGAATCCGGTTTTGGCTTCGGATTTTATTATTTGCACAGACACACTGACCATATCGTGACGTCACAGCTGAAGTGATCCCTGTCTTGTTTGCTCTGACCTGAACCTCTGCTCGGACACGTATTGTATCATCTTTGCCTCCCCGTCTCCTCAGCCCCAGTGAAGAGTCTGTTCAACATTATTGGGAAGATCTTCCCACCTGAGGGATGCCGACTGTACATTACAAGGTTTATATTATAGATTATTTGCAAAACTGAATTTTCATTAGTGATTAAATAAAAGAATGAATAAACAAATGAGTCGTTGGCTTCGGCTTCATGTCTGAGTTACACACACACATACACACACACACACACACACACTGTAGGAAATGATTTAATTCTCTGTATCAACAAAAGCATCAGAGTGAGTGACCAGAACTAAAATAACAGCGGGTGGGTGTGGTGGGAACAGCACCTATGATAACCGTAGTTGTTGACACAGCACCAACAGCAGTCGCAGTAATAGAAGTATCAGTAGTAGAAGTAGTAGTAGAAATAATAGTAGAAGTAGCAGTGGAAGTAGCAGAAGTGGCAGTAAAAGTAACAGAAGAAATAGCAGTACTGGAGAAGCAGTAAAAGTAGCAGTATTAGTAGCAGTAGAAGTAACAGTAGAGGTAGTAGTAAAATTATCAGCAGTAGAAGTAGCAGTAGAAGCAGTAATATAAGTCGCAATAGAAGAAACAGTGAAAGTAGCAGTAGAAATATCAATAGAAGTAACAGTAAACGTAGCAGTGGAAGCAGGAGTAGAAATAACAGTAGAAGTAGCAGTAATAATGACATACGTGGACTAAAGGTTATCAAGATGAACAGGACCGAGTAAAAATTATATTCGAAGCCGTTCTGAACCTGTGCCGGAAGCAGTCTCGAGGTCTCATTGTCTTTGCTCCGGACTGTTATACAAATGTTGCTCATTAATGAAGTGTCGCTGTGATACTTGATGAACCACGAACCACCTCAGTGAACCAACACCGGTATCATTCAAACGACAGTCATCGTCGTTGCTTCATTGACTCAACTGCTTCACTGCTTCTTGACTGCACTACACACGACTGTCTCACTGCTTCACTGCTCTCATGATTGATGCATCACGGGGCTGAAGGTGAACGTTCATCATTCTTCCTTACATATTGTGTTCACTGAACTGTGATGCCGACCTGATATTTTTCATTCCAGAATTACCCAAAAAAAATTGTAGTATCTTAAGATCGCTTACGTTATGAAGTTAATACTGTACTGTACTTCAATAACTACAATCTTCAAGCAAGTGACAAGTTTGTGATTACACTCGTCCATCAACAATTAAAGATTACAAAAGAGATAATTTTCTGTGTTTTGTATTTTTTTAAGGTCTAACTCAAGTATTTTTTTGCTACAGTAGGGCAACTTTTTGTTTTCTGTTGTTAAAACTTAATGGCAGTAATTTCGTATATTACAAAATTTGGATTTTTATTTATGACGTCGTTTACCCTCATAATATACCTTAATTCTACCCAAGTACGTTAGGTTAGGTTAGGTTTGGTTAGGTTAGGTTAGGTTAGGTTAGGTTAGGTTTGGTTTGGTTATTGGTTAGGTTAGGTTAGGTTAGGTTAGGTAATGTATGAAGCAACTCATTAATATCTATTATGATTATCGAACCATTAGGAATATTTTTTGAATGTCCCTAATGGCAAATTTTTTTAAGGGTAAATGACTACCCATAAACCCTTGAAGATAGAGAGAGCATATTACCAGTCTCTAAACCCTTACTCTACAAAAGGGTATATAAACAGCTTCCAAACCCTCAGTGTACCAAAGGTTAGTCTAGATGAGGGTTTGTCAGCCCTTTTTACCTTTTAGTTTATCAAATGGACCATAAAAAGCTAAATAATTTCATAATGTAACGCAGCCTTGTACACAGTGTATTGACAATTACATTATTATAATATTCACTTATATTTTTCTCATTTAGATAAAGTAAATTTGAATCTCGGTCTGACAAAAGTAAAGAAATAAACATAATTGTATTAACTGAACAAATAGTCATACGGAAAGAAGGCTTAAAAATGAAGAGAATATTGATAAATTATGATCAGGGAAAAAGGAAAATGAAGGCGAAGAGAAACCCCACTGGTCGATCTTCTTCCTCACATAAACGTTAATTTGCCTGTATTATTTTATGTAAGTTTCCCTATACTGTATGTGCACCAACCATGTACACCTACCATGTACACCTACAATGTACACCTACAATTCATCACCTGAATCTGTTGATGTTTATTTAAAATACAGTTACGTATTGCCTTTGTATGTTATTGAACTGTATTCTGACCAACACACACACACACACACACACACACACACACACACACACACACACACACACACAAAATACACACAACACATCATTATTAGTTCTCACATATGCGTATGAGATATGCAATTACACTTGATTAATATTCATTATCCATCTCCCTGTTGTATAACTCTGTTAACTGGACATACACTCATACACAGTTATCAGGTATTCATGCTCCATTAACCTGTAATTATTTATCGAGGTGTAACGCATACAGCCTTCAGTAACCTGTATTATTGTTATTACTAATTACACCAGAGATAATTAAATCCCGTTTATAGTAATTATGCCAATGATCTTAGTGGCCTTGGTATGTTAATGTCTAATTTATTTAATTATTAGTGAGACAGGTGGTATAAAGGCCTCAGTGGTGAGTCGGTATACCAGGTCTGTTTGTGTGTAAATTGTCTGAGTTTATGACGTAGTGACTTGATAGGTTGTTTTTTCTCGATCAGTTGTGTGTGTGTTTTTTGTCAGTAATATTTAGTAGTATTTTCTTGTTCGCCAGGTGTTGGTTCGTCCACCTGTTTGCTATATCTTGGTATTTTTCTTGTTCATCAGGTGTTGGTATACTATTATTTTCCCAGACAGGTTGATAAATAAAGTGGGAGGCAGAAACAATGGTATTAAATGAGTTTACTCACTCTCCAGCCTCCCCCCCCCCCCCTCTTCCCTGCATCCTTCCCCACAACCCGAAGTCCCTGGTGTCCCTCAACTCTCCCTGGAGCCCCTCAACCCTCCTTGAAGCCTCTCTCGCCCTCCCTGGAGCCTACCCCAGATATATGGCTACACATTTCAACAATGCGTCCTAGAGTGTGAAAAAAATAGAACCTTTTAGGGAAAGGTCCAAGAATACTACAGTGTGTGTGTGTAATGACAGAGCACTTTATGTCTGTCATCATGGTAGCTGCTGTGTGAAGACTGTTTCATATTTTTAACCTAGGAGCTAACTCACTTCCTGTATACACAGCCATACAAACACTGTGTGTGAATGTTTCTGATGCAGATGTGAATAGCATTAAATGTGATGTGTGTGGCCAGATATATGGCCTCACGCTGCAGGATGAAGAACTAAACAAACAATGTAGTTAAAATATTCTGTGACATCCAACGCCAATATATATCTTGACCACTGAGGTCTTTGTGACCTTTACGCTGTAACCTTTTTTGGATACATAATAATCTAAAGTAAAATAAAAAAAATCCAATTCCCCGCCCTCCATGAACCTCCCTTACCCTCACCTGAGCCTCCAGCCGCCCTCCCTGGAGCCTCCCGCACCCTCCCTGGAGCCTCCCGCACCCTCCCTGGAGCCTCCCCCACCCTCTCTGGAGCTTCCAATCTCCCTTTTTAGAGAGAGAAAGGGGGGTTAAAAGACAATTGTGGTTGAGGGAGGATGTGCATAGTCCAGAAAATAAACAAAATAGAGGAGGTCGTAGTTGGCAGCAGACCGACGTGTGCAGCGGGCAGAATACCACAGGTGGTTTAAATCTGGTTATCGGGTTGGCTGCACCGCACTGGTTTCGTGGTTAGTGGTTTCGGGGCCGTGTTTCGTATCCTGCCGGCACTACTGGGGTTGGCTTTTGTCTCCCTGGAGCCTCACTCCCACCCTGGGGTCTCACTTCCCCTCCTTGGAGACTATTCACACCTTCCTGGAGCCTGCCCACGTCTCTGGAGCCTCCCACAACTTACTTAAGACTTCGCCACCTCCCTGGAGCCACCCCAGCTTTCTGGAGCCTCCTCCATCTCCCTGGAGCCTCCCACACCATCCTGAAACCTCTCACGCGACCCAAAAGACTCCTACAACTCCCATACCTCCCTGGAGCTTCTCACACCTTCCAGGAGCCTCCTCCCGTCTCCCGGACTGGTCTTGCCCGTCATAGGTTTCCTCTAACACGGGGTCTCACTACAACCTCCATTACCTTCTGACACACGGCTGCTTTAGCTCTCGTCTTCCTGCTCCGCTGGTGACGTTTATTATAGTTTTTTCCTCTTACTGCATACTTTATTAACTCTTATACCTTTTTATTCCTGTCTTTACTGTTGGTGTGTCTGTACCTGATTTATATATATATATATATATATATATATATATATATATATATATATATATATATATATATATATATATATATATATATATATAGTGCTTCTCAAAGTAAGGGAAACAATTGAGACCCTGCAATTGCGTGTAAATGAGGCAGAAAGTCATATCAGCAACCTGGGACTTGGTCACAATTTTTGTGATGACCATATGGCAGCAGGGTCTACCATTAGACAACACATGATGCTTCCAATATCTTCCCAGGCGAGAGAGAGAGAAAGAGAGATAATGTGTGTGTGTGCGTGTGTGTGTAATAATAATAATAAATAATACACGGTTTATAAATATAGTTGCAACCGGTGGCTTAAAATATACAAACTTACATGTGATTTAGATATAATAATATGCGTTCAATACATTTACAGGGTTGTACAGTACATAAATCAGGAGCTGTTTTTTATTGTAACAATAGATGGGATGGTTTGTGTATGTGTGTGTGTGTAATAATAATAATAATAATAATTAACGGTTTATTGAAAGAGCTTGGCAGCCAGAAGGCTGAAAATATACAGTTACATATTTGGGGAATGGGTTACGAATTACAAATAATATACAAGTAACATAAGTGACACAAATAAGACATATAATAACTAGATGGGGAAAAGCTCAAACTACAGTTCATTTCAACATAGTGACAGTGTTACAGTATTACAAGTTGTTGATAATTTTTACAATGGTTGGGACTGGGCTGTTCTTATAGCGATCAGTTCGTGCACGTGTGTGTGTGTGTGTGTGTGTGTGTGTGTGTGATGGGAGTGTGAACATTAAAACGCTATGACAGTGAGCTGACACCTGAAAAAATGATCCTCCTAATTGTTAATTGAGACGTGACAGTTGAAGGAAAGAACCGTGTGTAGGATACAGAGACAGACGGACAGACGGACAGAGAGAGAGAGAGAGAGAGAGAGAGAGAGAGAGAGAGAGAGAGAGAGAGAGTAACCTTCTTGTGATTATCATACATTAATAAACCTCACACTCACGGTTGACCCTCAGTGTTACAAGGTGCAGCAGGTGGTGGTGGTGGTAGTGATGGTGGTGGTGGTAGTGGTGGTGGTGGTGGTAGTGATGGTGGTGGGGGTAGTGGTGGTGGTGGTGGTAGTGGTGGTGGTGGTAGTGGTGGTGGTGGGGGTAGTGGTGGTGGTGGTGGTAGTGGTGGTGGTGGTAGTGGTGGTGGTGGTGGTAGTGATGGTGGTGGTGGTAGTGGTGGTGGTGGTAGTGATGGTGGTGGTGGTAGTGGTGGTGGTGGTAGTGATGGTGGTGGGGGTAGTGGTGGTGGTGGTAGTGATGGTGGTGGTGGTAGTGGTGGTGGTGGTAGTGATGGTGGTGGGGGTAGTGGTGGTGGTGGTAGTGATGGTGGTGGTGGTAGTGGTGGTGGTGGTAGTGATGGTGGTGGGGGTAGTGGTGGTGGTGGTAGTGATGGTGGTGGTGGTAGTGGTGGTGGTGGTAGTGATGGTGGTGGGGGTAGTGGTGGTGGTGGTAGTGATGGTGGTGGTGGTAGTGGTGGTGGTGGTAGTGATGGTGGTGGGGGTAGTGGTGGTGGTGGTAGTGATGGTGGTGGTGGTAGTGGTGGTGGTGGTAGTGATGGTGGTGGGGGTAGTGGTAGTGGTGGTAGTGATGGTGGTGGTGGTAGTGGTGGTGGTGGTAGTGATGGTGGTGGGGGTAGTGGTGGTGGTGGTAGTGATGGTGGTGGGGGTAGTGGTGGTGGTGGTAGTGATGGTGGTGGGGGTAGTGGTGGTGGTGGTGGTGGTGGTGGTGCCTCGTATTCTTCAGTATTACCACGGCTGTTGATGTTAGTGGCAGTAATTATACAAGAGGGAAGATAAGTGAAAGAAAATCGTGTTGTGGGTAGTTTAGAGCCTCATTAAATCTGGAGATGGTTGAAGGTCAGGTCTCTTGGCGTCGTGTGCTGAACTTGTTTACAAAGTTGGCTTTTGAGTAGTCAGGTTCTCAACTTAAACCTTGGTGGCCTCATCCAGGATTTATTCGTCTGAAGTACTGGGTTAATCTTAAGTCATATTAGTTCTCTTTAACTCTTATATCTCTTGATGAGGTTAACAGGTGTTTGTGAAAGCGTTTTTGACCAATTTTCCACAGATAATTTGCGCAATTATGTTCCTTCTTTGCTTCGTTGTTGTGGCGACCTCCATCACATACCACAGTCATATAAACTATTACTAAACGCTGCGCCAGACATTATGCATGAGTTTAGTCGAGAGCTCCACCAACACACGGGTTAGTGGAGCGGTGGATGTACTTGAGACATATCAGAACACGAACCGTGGTCCTCCTGCAGGTCATGAAGATCTTGTAGTTGCCAGCACTCCACCTCACACCGCCACTCACCAGTCAGCCTCGTGAGTCGTGTGTGTGTGTGAGCCTCCCGGAGTTTCAAGATGGTCATGTTTACATTTGTCAGGATTTTTATGGGATTACGAGAACTTGTCAGGACAGTGAGGATGACTGGGCGACGCCACCATCCACACGCTGCTGAAACACTCCTTGGCTGTTTCACGCTGAATTCGTCACAGATACAATGGTTTCCGCGCACCTTAGAACAGAACCATTAACTCAAATACAGCAACACCACCCAGGCAACCTCTGTAAGTCCTGTTAAAGTTAAACTCTTCACGGAGGAGAAACAATAACAGAATTATATGGAGCTTAAAAATCAAACCGTAAATCTAAACTTAGCCAGAGGCGCCCAGCTGCGGAGAACGGGAAACTATTTCAATTAAACCAGTGCATGACGCTGTAAATACTGAAGATAACAAACACTGTGAGACTGTTTGATACTAAGTAAGAAAAGTGTTTATATTAGGATAAAAAGGAGTGTATTTCCTCAGTCAGTGAGGTCTACCTGATAGTCTGGATCTTAGACAGATAAAAAAAGAAATGGATCACCCAGCTTAAATTACCTGGTGATGAAACACCCTTACGCTACCTGTGGGGGTTAGGTTACGGTAGGTTAGATTAGGTTAGGTTAGGTTACGGTAAGTTAGATTAGATAAGATACGGTTAGGTTAGCACTTTCTGAGAGCAAGACCTTATCTAAATCTTATAGACAGATCGTCTCCTTCATCCGTTGTGTTTTATTAAAAGATAATTTTTGGGAAGCCAGGAGACAGAGCGGTCACAACGGGTGGGTGACCTTCTGTTCCCACGGCAGTGTTTATATAAACTCGGAGTATTGTGCTTCTCCTCAAGTGTGACTCTTACAGCAGTACAATGATAGTTATATTCCACTTACTGCACACGTTGGCGCAGTGAGTCATTTTAACACAACGGCCAATAAATACGAGTTAGGAGAGAAGCAGCGTCGTAAGAGCGCATACCAACGACATCTATTGATAAATTAATTAAACGCCTTGTCATTGAACCAAGTAAGCAACAGCGCTGGAATATTCAGTTAATAATTGATCATGTGAGAGGGTTGTTGTATTGTAGGCAGAGCTCTGGAGTAAACATAACGACCCTTGTGAATGTTCCCAGTCTACTGATGTGTTTGTATTGGCTGAACTTTTCACGCGATGTTGGCTTATATGATGGTAAAGTCCATTAACATACCACGACAGCGATGTTCTCGTCCAGTGAGCCAAGTAGCACCGTATCCCGTCCTCAGTAACTTAATATTATAACAATATATGTCAGGAAAATGAACTTTTTAGATACACAAAACAGCGTTGCATAAGACAATGGTATTATAAGTAAGTGAGACTAAGAAAATCTGTATACATATATATAAATGTGTATAAATGACTGTGAAAATAATTAATGAATATACACAACAGGTTCCAGAGTGAATGGGTTACCGTATCTAATTGACCTGAATGGTCCAACTCTTCACCTGTCATCACTGATAATGAGGAAATGGATGAGTCATTGATGCTAATTAACACTTTTATTTTAAATTTGTGAGTTTCTCTTTTTTTTTAAATTTACTTTATCTATTTGGATGAAACACATATTTCATTTGTACTTTATAATGTGATTTCTGTAATATTCTGGATAAATAAAAGACTTCGTTTTCAGTTTTCATAATGTTCAAGAAAATTATATCAGGGAAAGGTTATATACTGCTTAACTTAACCTATAATGTGTTGATTGTGAAGGAAGACTACTTTTGAAAGGGCTACATGTTCATTGTACTGAATTAATTCTGTAATCCGTTACCGAAGACACATGATGACGGAGATGGCGTAAGGCTGGGACATCTTCTCTAGCATGTAGGACATATCATTACTTCTAAAAATACATCATTTTCTTCTCTACCAGTTTTGTCCAATATCATGGCATAAAAATCTTGGACTACAAGGACTTGATGGCGAGTAAGAGTTCATCAGAAGTAATGTGTAAAGATTTCGTCAAATGTTATATTCCAGCCTGGTGACTGACTATATGGTATGGTGGGGAAGAGGGGTAAGGTGGCCTTTGTTGTTAGTCTAACCAAAGGAACCGACTGGAAATAAACAAATGATGGGTTGATTTGGCTATCCTTGGTCCAATCGACTTACTGCTTACCATTGTTTGTATCTGTACTGTGTATGTATGGATTGCCTACATAAGTAATGTTCCTTACTTCACAGGCGACTCGGTAAATGTGGCAGAGCCGTAGTCACAGTGGGGGGAGATGGGACACAGACATGTAATATTTAAATGACATATAAATGTAAGGTCATTGACTTACCCCCAGTTGGGTTACCTTGACTCTGCAGCGGTGTCACATGTACCGAGCCACCTGTGAGGCGAGGAACATTATATATGCGGGTCATACATTATATATCTCCTCTATGTATGTGTATTGTATACCTGCACTATATTCTGTACAGTGTGTGTGTGTGTGTGTGTGTGTGTGTGTGTGTGTGTAGGGTTGTTACATTTAAGATTGTTGATCTCTTGTTGTATACAGTTCAACATCTGGCTAGGAGTGACAGTTGAGAGACCCTGAAGATGTACACAGTGGGTGGAGATTTCACCGTTGACGTTAGCTAGTGCTGCCTTAATAGACCTTTACTGTGGTGATGCGTCGTAAATTTAAGATTATTATAGCATTCTGGTGACCTGTGCAGCCACTTACAACGATAATTCTATGCTACCGTGTCTTTTATGCTTTTCATCCTTTTTTATTTTATTTTTTTTTTTGGGGGGGGGGGGGGCAGATGAGTAGACACAGCTCTCCCCTCATGTTCAGAGGGTTTCAGGTTCCCACACGGGGCATCATCAGCCAATGCTATACATGCAGTGTCCCACCATCAAGTGATAGTGTTCTGCGTGTGATCTCGAATACAACACTTCTACACTCACACCACACCTGCAACTGTTCAACAACAACACTACCACATCTACTTAACATGCTTACCTGCAGGTGGAGGTCTGAGGTACACCACCAGCACCACCACCACCACCACCACCACCACCACTCTGATAATATCGCAATACATTAAACAAGGTACTGACTATTGACTTATGAACACCATACCACAATATATAGCTTAAGTGAGCAGCTACGGACCACACACATACACAAACCGCTACTACTTTGCTGTCATTCGGAATCGAGTATGACGATCATCCAATTATGATACAATGATATGAGCTATTAAGGATGTCACCTTCGTTGGTGAGCTCTGAGGTGACTAGAGAGGCCGATACGGGACCGGCAGGGTTTTCCACAGGTGTTGCACATGAGGAGGGCTACATCTATTGCGGGAGGGGCAGCGCCAGCGTCTTTCCGATGTTGGTGCTTGTCTGCCTCGGCATGCAGTCTGGCTAACTCGAAAGTATTGACACTTTCTCGTGTGCTGCTCTTTCAAGCGGAATGCTTGGAGGAGTAATCGTCTCCCAGGTGAGGGGGTTGATTTGGCACTCTTTTTGGTTTGTCTTAAGACTATCCTTATACCCTTTCAGTAGTCCGCCCGCATTACATTTAATATTCGTTAGATGATTGTAAAGTATATGTTTTGGCAGTCTATTGTCGTCCATGCGGGTAACATGGCCAGTCAAACGTAGTAGTTCATGGATAATGGTAGCCTCGATGCTCCTACAGTTGGTGTCAGCAAGAACACTGGCATTTGTTCTCTTGTCTTCCCAGCGAACTCGGAGGATGGAACGTAGACCACGTTGGTGAATGTTTTCAAGTGGCTTGAGGTGCCTCCTGTATGTGACCCATGTCTCGTTGTCATATAGCATGGTGGGGAGGACCACTGCTCAATATACGTGCAACTTTATAGATAAATTCAGCTCCCTACAGCTGAAGACACGGGTGCGAAGTCTGCCAAAGGCTTGAGGTGCACATCTGATCCGATGTTCAATCTCCTCATCGATGTCCACGGTGGTAGACAGGTGGGAGCCGAGTTACTGAAAGTGGGTAACATTAGAGAGGGTATTACCGTTACGCTGAATGGATGGTGGAGGTGTTGCTGAACCAAGAGCAGGCTGAAAGAGAATCCGAGTCTTACATACATTCACCTCAAGGCCGAAGTGTGCATACGCATCTGCGTAAGTGTTCAGGTCGCGTTCAGTGTGAGCGACAAGGGTGAGGTCACCTGCATGCTGAAGTTCAATAATGGAAGCTGCCGGTGTAGTCGTTGGGTTCCCATGTTGGTCACCTCTTCCGCCTACACCGCCGTTGGGGTCTTGTTGGAGCTCTGTAAGCATGTCTGCCTGATGCAGGGCTCCACCGCAGATTTTTCGTTTGGGGTTTACTTCCGTAGCCTTATACCTACCAAGGTTAATCCGCAAGGCAGCAGGGCAGTGGTTGGTAGGCACCAGGACATGTCCACATGCCAGTGGGCCTAAGCGCCGTCCCTCTGTGGCCCACTGCTGCTCCGAGATCCATTGCTGGCTTAGCTTGGGCCCAAGAGGTACCCAGTTACCGTGTGCTGCCACGAGGGAGAACAGTAGGAGTCTTAATACTGTGTACTGGCAGGATTGGACTTATGTAAGTTGCTTCCCTATTCGCCATGAGGGCTAGCCAGCTGTGGTATCTGGAAACTTTCACCTTAACACTAACATAATGCTGTCACACTACACCACTAGACGTATTACACCACCCTATTCACACACACACACACACACACACACAACACTGATATAAACATGCCCACTGAAGCAACAGGAAGAACAAGTCATTAGCCCTGCACTTCCCAGGAGAACGTCACGAGCGTTTTTTTTTTAATGTTTGTTATTGTTTAGTCGGTACTTAAGACCTCAGCATCAGTGTCAACAGCCTATATAAGCAGAGGAGACTCGCTTTACTCGGCACAAAATCACCCAGTGTATTGACCAGTAGTGAGTGTGTAGTGTTTTGTGCATGCTATTTTCTTGTTTGTTTAAGGTAGATTAGCTGAGAAAGAGACGATGATAACATGAGTAAAGAGAGAGAGAGAGAGAGAGAGAGAGAGAGAGAGAGAGAGAGAGAGAGAGAGGTACATTCTTATGTCACCATAATATCACCATGACACAACAGTTAGTTCACCACCAGCGAGAGTTTACTGCTTGTGAGCGCCACGGTAGACTGCAGGCAGAGCGTCATCCAGCGTCACACACACCATCACGTTAATGTCAACCGTATGCGCTGCCTCTTATTAGTCCCGCCACCTCTAATATTACACCTGCCTGTTAGCTTCCTCTCCCTGCACCTCTTCTTCCTCCTCTCTCTTCCACCTCCTTCCTCCTCCTCTCTCTTCCCCTTATGCCTCCTTCCTCCTCATTTTCCTCCCTCTTCTACTTACATCTCCCTTCTTCTCTTCCCCCTCCTTCTTCCCTTTTCGCCCCCTTCCTCCCTCTTCCCCTTACACTTCCCTGCTCTTCCCTCCCTCTTCCTCTAACACATCCTAATTCTCCTCTTCCTCCCCTGCAACCTCCATCATACTTCTCTTCCTCCTTCACCTCCCTACTTCTATTTATCCTTCTCCTTCACCTACCTCCTCTTCTTCCCCTCCCCTGAATTTCTCTCCGTCTTTCTCTGCTCTTTCCATTTCTTCCTTCCATTACCTCTCCCAGCCCTCTTCTTCCCTCGTCACTCTCCCCCTCCCCTGCTTAAATTGAAGTCAGGGCTGAACTAAGTGATATAACAAAGGTACTCAAACTATCCAACCAGGAGCGAACTCGTAACAATAGTTTTAAATTAGACAAATTTAGATTAGGGAGCGAGATAGGTAAACATTGGTTTGGAATTAGAGTAGTGGACGAGTGGAACAAGTTACCAAATATCATCATTAACTCGAATACGCTGGATAGCTTCACACATAGGTTGGAGGGATATATGAGCAATAGGGGTTGGGTGTAAATGGGACTGCCGAGTATGGGCCAATAGACTCGCTGCAGTTTCCTCCATTCTTATGTTCTTATGTTCTTCCTCCTTTACCTCCAACTACACCTCTCTCCTCCTCTTCCTCCACCCCCTTCTTCATCTCCTTCCTCCTACCCCTTCTCCCTTTTCCTGTGTGTCTATCATCCTCCTCCACTTCCCCTTCTTCCTACACGCCCCTCCCCAAGTCCTCCTCCTCTTCCACCCGTTCCCTTTGCACCCCTCCTCTTTCCCTTCCTCATACACCTCCTCCTCAGCACCTCCTTCCCTCACTATTACCAGCAACCCCCCCCCCCCCACCCGAGTCCCCCCCTAGTAACCATTAACCTCTCCCCCCTTCCTCCCCTTTCCCCCCTCTGCCCAATTTAGTACTACCAGCCCCAGTAATAAGGAGGTAAAGGCCAATACATCCGGTGGGCGAGGTTTCTGCCGGTAAAGTAATAAGGGGTTGTCTTCCACCTCCTGGTTACCTCCACCCACTCCTTTCCTTCCTCTTTCCCCCCTTCCCTTAACCATTGCCTCCCTCCCTACCTTATATTTGTTTGTTTTCTCCGCTTCCTTATTCGTATTTTTGTCCCTCTACTCCTCTTCCTTCCATGGTCCAAATTCTATTCATCATCCCTATTCGGTCCTCCCTCCCTCGCTTCCTTCCAGTCTCGTTCCATATTTTCTCTCTCTCTCTTTCTAGTCTCACTCCCCTTCTCCATCCATCTCTCTTCTCTCTCTCTTCCACGCCCTCTCTCTCATCTATCCATTCCTCCATCCCCCTACTTTTTCAGTTTTTGTTCTCCTCCCTTTCATGTCCTCTCTCTTTCTTTTCCTCTTTCTTCCCTTCTTCTTCTCTATGTCTCTTTTCTCATTCCCTCTCTTCAACACATCCTGAGTTCTTCTTCATCTCTCCCACCACTTATTCACCTGCTACGTTAGATTCCCGCCCCCACGCCCATGTGGTTTCACCCAAATATCCAGCCATCCCATCGCCAATGTTCCTCAAACCACCCACCTTTTCCACCACCCACCCATCCATGGTTTCACCCTTATTCAGCACAGTTCCTTCCCAAAACTCCTCTTGTGGGTGAAGGTATTACGGTGTTGACATTGACGCCTCAACTATAAAAGCAGAGACATTAAGAGCAGTCAACAGCGACTAGTCCCCTTTTCATCACTGCACAATAACACATTTATGGGATCAACATCAGCCCCAGTATATGATACACTTATGGGAACTTCACCAGATGAACGCAGGACCCGAGACACTGAGGGGGATTTCATTTATTTACTGGCCCGTGTTCAGGTATGTGGAGAGGTAGTCTTATGGCGAAAAGTTTATGTTTATCACTATTTTTTGAGTTGTTACTTGTGATGTAATGTTTTTGTCAGAGTATACGTATTGTATTAAGACCAGTAAACCATTTATATTATCAAAGAATCTTCTCTTCGCTTTAACATCAGCTCGCGGCGTCAAAACACATATAACTTGTTCATTTAAAATAGTTAAATGAAATAGAAATTGCAATGAGACTGTTGTAACTCGGTGGGTTGTCTTATCCAAAGGAGAAAGAGATTCCCATTGGGGCTGTGTGGACCTGCAGAGCACCGGGCGTGAACCAGCGACATTTAGGACAGGAAGCGAGCACTACATTAACTCAGCAACCGCACCACATTCCCCATAGTCACGGAGTTCTTGGGTAAAAAATATAGTTGTAGAAAAGTTTGAGATACTGACCCAGGTTAAGTCCACTGGTGGGTGTTAGAATATGGGCATGTGTGTGTGTGTGTGTGTGTGTGTGTGTGTGTGTGTATAACAGGGAGAGAACGATAGAGCAGAGGGAGAAAATGAAAGAGAAAGAGAGGGATGGAGAAGCAAAGGAATAAAGAGGAGGGAGCGACAAAACTAAAATAAAATAAAGAGAGAGACAGAGCGAATGGAAGACAGAGACGGAAATGAGAAAGAAGAACCAGAGAGAGAGAGAGAGAGAGAGAGAGAGAGCACCAAAACAACAAGTATGATAGAAGCTGAAAGAGAGATAGGCTGAAGCAGAGGACAAAGAGAGAAACACCCAAACACACACACAGGGAGAAGAGAAAAACGTAACAAAGGAGAAAAAAAGGTTTATAAGGAAGATACACAAGTGAGCTTATGACAAGTAAGGTGAACAGTGATTAATAAACAGGCAGTTATTAAGTGAACTATATAGTGATCGTGGGAACTTGGCTGAAGGAGAGGGTGTCGGTTCATATGGCGAATGTAGAAGAACAAAGTATGTACAATAATATGGGTGATACAAGAAGTGGATGAGGAAGGTGTGGTGTGTGTGTGTGTGTGTGTGTGTGTGTGTGTGTGTGTGTGTGGTGTGGTGTAGTATGGTGGGTGTGGTGTAATGTTCTCACGATGACTAACTTACCCTCTTATGTACACTACCATCAGAGATACCGTTCACCGTCAGATCATAAACATAAGCTTAACACAGCGTTGCAGTACGTTCCTCTCCCCCGCCACTCTTCCTTGGTGTATGCATATCATCGTGAGTTTCAATTAACAGAATTTACAACTAACTTACAGGTAACTAATTTATTGGTTTATGTAACATTTGTATTGGAGATTTGTTTATTTATATTCGAGATAATTTACAATGTATACATGTGGATGTTAAGTAAGAATTTTTTACTATTTTAATCGTATCTATGTTATGTTTCCTCTTTTTTACTGTCGCATTATGAAAATCACCGCATTTGTAGTTAATTGTTAAGTGTATATATGTATAATAGTTATCTTAATGCCGTTTATAATAAAAATATTTTGTACTGGCCCACAGAAGAACTGTGTATATAACAAGTTCTTGCAGACGTCGATATTCATGATCTGATCCCTGGAGGCTGTCGTGAGGACCTGGAGTGTTGCCCGGTATATTGTGTGATTCACTGACCATTAATGTTGAGTTGGTGTGGTGTGAGCGTGATGATGACGTATTATGGTGGGAACTTGGTGTGATGTGGGCGTAATGTTGATGGCGTGGTACTGTGTGAGTGAAAAGCAGGTTTACTGTGGCATATGTTGACCTAGTGTGGTGCAGAATGAAAAAGGTGTGGTGTGGGCGTGGGATCGAGTTTCCCCTGCAAGAATAATGACCCGTGGGCGTTGGCTGGGGTTGGGGTGGCGCTATGAGTCAAAAACTGGCTGGCTAGATGCCGTTTCTTTCCGTATTGGCGTGTACGTGGGCGTGGGTGGCGGCGCGGGTGTGGGCACAGGAGGTCGTTGCCACCTCGCGTCTGTGGGCGAGGAGCTGAAGGGCTACAACACGTAATTACATTATTCCCAGCTAACGGGCGATGTGGCCCAACGGCAACAGTATTAAGATGATAATCTTAAAATCTTGAGATCGATACCAAGTTAGGAGACGAGTAGCGGTATACTGTACACAGATAACAGCAACACAGTTTGAGCCACACAGTCACAGAGCTACACGACCACACAGCAATACGTGGCACAGTAACACAACCACACAGTCACACAACCATACAATCACACAGTTACACAACCATACAACCACACAGAAATACAACCACACAGCAACACAGCCACAGATAAATCGTAGGTCATGGGACAAGGGCCGGACTGGGGTTCTGAAAGATCTGTAAGTCGAATCTTTCCCTGAAGTAGGAATTAAAGTCTAGATATATTATTGTCTCCGTGCATTTCCAACACCATTTTCCTAGGTTTAGTGAGCTAGGTAGCTGCATTCTCTACATATAGTTCAGGAATTCCATTAAGTAAGATTTTTAAGACTATGGACCATCATGTTCTGGTACCTGGTGAGGTGTGAGTGACGACCCTCCTCACCTAGGTATGACCTCCCGTCAACACACGTCCAGTCACTGATGAGGAGCTCTCAGGCTATCCATCAACACTTGACTGAAAGTTACAGTGTGATAACTTCAAGGAGAGAAGCATGCACACACACACACACACACACACACACAGTGAGGTATCGATCAAGGTCATCTTTCCCACAACCAATGGGAGAGAACAAAGACGGAGTGAAGTTATCTCATGTATATTGGTCGAGTGCTTGTTGGAGGCATATCCGGTAGGTGATGATGTTGGTGAGTCAGTCAGTCAGTTAGTAAATGGTGTTATTGAGTGAGTGAGTCAGTCAGTCAGGGAGTAGATGTTATTGTTGAGTCACTTAGTCAGTCAGTTAGCTGTTGTTCTCAGTAAAACTCAATTTCACCACCACTATCGCCAACAACCCCACCACCATCCTCAGCACCACCATCCATCCACCTGGAGAAACGTAAACATACTCCTCCTTCCCCATCACTCAGGTCCACCTCATAAGACGTACTGTACACAGCGGAGGCCAGACACGGACGGGCGTAACAAAAACGTCAACGTATTGACATTCAGCATAGTGGAGGCTGCTTGTCCACTCACACGAGAGCCATGACGACTCTGAGGCTGTTTAATAAAAGACATCTGGTACTGAAACTAGCGTAGAACTGATTTGTCGATACTAATTATATATATATATATATATATATATATATATATATATATATATATATATATATATATAATCGTTGATTGTATGTTCAAAGTCCGCGTGTTAAATGGACTAAAAATGAAGTATATATATATATATATATATATATATATATATATATATATATATATATATATATATATATATATATATATATATACTGCGAGTGTGTGTGTGTGTGTGTAAAAATAATAATAATATTAATAATAATAAACGGTTTATTAATAGAGTTGCAGCTGGTGGCTGAAAATATACAGATTTACATTTGATTTAGACATAATGATATAATATGTGTTGAATACATTTACAGGGCTGTACAGGAGTTGTTTATTATTTTGAATATAGATGGGATGGTGCTGTTCTTATATCTATCGGTGCGGGCTCTTATGGGCTGGATTTTGTTGTAGTGGCGGACTGCGCGAGGTGGGTAGGGGGCTGCTGGTGGCAGGAGGTGGCGATGACGAGGGTGGTGCAATAGTTCACGGCCAAACCTTGCCAGTGCTTGGTGGTGGAGGTCACTGAGGGATGGCATTTCCAGGGTGGAGAGAGCGTTGATGTAGCCGGAGTATTCTGCGCCGAGCATGATTCTGCAGGCCCTTTTCTGTACCTTCTCTAGCTGACGTTGTTGGGTGGAGTTGAGAGAAGACGACAAGGTTGGTGACGCATACGTTAGTTTGGGGAGAATAAAGGCGTTGTAGATAGTCCTCAGCTCTGGCGTACGAGGTTGTGTGTGTGTGTGTGTGTTATACGTATGTCAGTTTTTATATAGATACGTGTTCATATAATCAGCAAACTACACGGCTTTTATTTTTGACTCCGCTTTATCGAGTCACTTGAGCAAGTTTGTGTTGTGAGGTGTGGCAACAGAGGGCGTGCGAGGTCAGAGCAGGAGACTCAAAGATCACTATAACAAACCTGCCTTATTGACTTCGGAATACAAGAACGCATGTCTCGTTAACAATGTTGAAGTTCAGTGGAATTTTGACGCTATGTTGGTTTCTATTTGACTGTGAGGTAAGCGAACCGGGCAGAGGCAAACTCACAGGCGACGGGAGAACCGAACTTCAACATAATATCAACTGTTTATGCTTAGGAACAAGTTTTGTAAGGGTCCAGATGACTCGGTGTTGGCCTTTACTTAATATCCATTTGCCTCAGACTCTCAGCCATTGGTTCATTAGGGATTAAACTCACTGCAGTCATTTCTCTCTGAATAATCACGTTGATGGTAATGATGGAGGTGTGGTGGACGCTGGGCCGCGAGGTTAAAGAGAAGGTCGTCTGCTGTACACCTTCTCTCAACACTGCCTCAACTCATTCTTCCCAACATGCGGCAGGTGTCAGATGATCTTAACTATATGATAAGGGTGTATCAACTCTTATTTGGGAATAATATATGCGTGTATTTAACATATATTTAGACTATATATAAAATTCATCTCTTGCTGAAAGGAAGTAGCAAATGGATCAAACTGCTCATGTATTATATATTAAATAACATATATAAAATCTTTCTTATTAGACTCCAGGATATATTGACGTACAGTATATATATTATTCATTTAGACTCCTAGGTTATAAATACGTGAGTTGATGACTGGGTGAAAGGGTATAACATTAACGTTTATATAATGATTATATGTCCCAATATGTCCCTCCAACTTCATATTCCCTATAACATAATGTAATTTTCTTTCCTTTAAACATGGGAATTTCTCTTTGCATTTATCCCAATGTATAGTATTTATTAGGTAGAAAAAGGACCTCAGGGAAGTTGGTCACAGATCCAATTCTTGTGAACGCCTTGCAGCCCTTCTCGTGGACTGCTAACCACCCGAGTGCTGCCCAGCGTCAATGTTTTCCTGTGTCCCTGATGTCTTTGGTCTACCTGATGCCTCTTAATTAGGTTATGAACAGTTTTAGTTCTCCTTAAATTTGGTCACAATACGGTGAATTGATTTTGATGTTGGCTCTCTTCTGGCCTTAAAGTGACGACTGTAGCGACGTTGAGAGAGAGAGAGAGAGAGAGAGAGAGAGAGAGAGAGAGAGAGGTTATGTGGTCTTACTATCATATCTACGCTATTTGTCCATCATGTCCTACTCTTCTCCTCCTTTCCAACATACTTCTATCTAATTCTAATAATAATCGCATCTCTTCCCATGTCTCCTTTTAGTGTCATTCATTTATTGTTTCTCATTATTAATTCTAAGATATTCACACACAATTATTCTACTTCTGCATCTTTCTTTAATCGTCATTTTACTTATTCTCTCGTTTATCATAACTTGTTTCTCTGGTCTTACACTCACCCTCGATCGTTTAAATTCGTTTTGTATATCTCGTCGTCTGCGTCAGAAAGTTTAGGACGCGATGGTCTAGGTTTCTCGTGTTAGGTCTTCATTTTAAGGAGCTTCGTCTCGACACAAGAATTTCATAAGATATGCAACAGTGCCAGCATGATCTATCAACAAAGCCTAGCCCTCTCCTCCATATACAAAGAACACACAGAGAAAGTTCATTAAGCCGAAATTTTGTCCAGATTCCTGCCTACAGCTGAGTGAAAGACCATGGTACAAACACTCAAGTCTATTTATGTATCTCGACTGAGTTTTCGTGGACGATTAAATTCGCTCGGAGTTATTGCGAGACAAGGTATTACTGGTGTAAAGCTACTTCACTTAGGTTAGGTTAGGTTTAGCTGAAACTACGCGCCCTGCAGATCTCACGTCCCGCATTTTGCCTTCTCGCGAAATGACCTGCATAGAACCCCTTGAGTTTTATGTTTATATTCCAGTGTTCCGGCAATTTTTACCATCTGTTTAAGGTGTTATTTTCACCTCGGTTAAGTCACCTGCAAAAAGTCGGTCATTGTTTGGAAGAAAATCTGCCTCCACGGTCCGGCGAGCACTTAGTGTGGACAGATCAAGATATCTTTTTACTTTCAGGGGTCACATGAAGTCACCTCTCTCTCTCTCTCTCTCTCTCTTTCTCTAACAACACGAACACAGATCACCGGATGAGTATCAAGTGATCAGTACTTCATAAATGACTCTCAAACTTCTATCAACAAACTGGAGGTGATATGGTTATACTACTGGTACTGACTCACTCACACATTACCTGGTGGAGAACAGACTCATCTCCCCGTTACCTTACCTGCGGCCTTATATCGAGTGTTCTATTATTGGTATGGTCATTAATCATTACCTAGGTTAAAAGCATACAGGTGTGTTTCTACTATATGGGTACAAAAACATTTACCCAGATTGATTGTACCGCTTACTTGAGCATTTCATGTATACCTAAGTATGATGGAAGGTATGAGAACCAACACTGACATTTGAACGCAATACTTTTTAGTGTAGACATCAGGGGCTATATCTTTACCAACGCTTCTTTCTGTTGATAAATGACTTTAGTAAATAGACAATATAATAAGAAATGAGGTGATAACGAGAAAGTTGGGGATTTCCAGTTGAGAGGAGAGACTTTGGTGGTTTGGGGAGTGAGAATGTATTGTGCAGACGTAACAGAATCCGGTCAGCCATTTCCACTGGTTAAAGGTAAGATCAGAGGTGAGAGGTCATCACAAAAATTATCAAGCACTTTCCAGTCGAGAGGAAAAAAGTTATGTGTGGAGAGCGAGAATGTTGTGTGTCGATGTAACAGAGACTGGCGGGCCACTTTGCATGGTAAACTGGATAAGGGAGTCCAAGGTCGCCCGGCACACTGTCCTGGTTGTACTCGACCCACTCTACGTGTTTACTCTCCTTCGACCTGCCTCACTGGTGCACTTCACTCACCCACAACATTGCCTCTCCTCCCCTTCCACCTTTTCACTTTTAGTTTTCCGAAGTTTTTCCGTTTAATTTCTTATTACTGTACCAAACTTCTCCTTCTCGTCTCTCTCTTCAATTTCACTTCGTTTTGTTCCTTTCCTTCCATTTTTGACATCTAATTGTGATTTTTTTAAGAGTCCTTCATGTTTTTTTTCAATTGTGTTCGACCTTTAACATTTAGTCCTGGACAACTTTTACAATTTGTGGGCAGTACATAGGTAACTATTATTGTATCAAAGTTTACAAGTGTGAATTATGAAGCACATAACTTTATATATTTTTCCTGTTGCCGAAAAATCAGTCAAAATAATCAGATGCATAAGTTAGATGTTACTGCTACCGGTACTCTTAACCTCTTGAGTACGATGCCAAACCACTGACTGTTTAATGCATCCTTCAACCTATCTCAAACATGAGTGTGGTAAAGGCAACTATACAGGTATGGTTACGTTAGATCAACAAAAAACGTTTGACATAATAAACTAAGACATTCTTTTTTCAAAACTAACATGACTCGGTCTTAATGAAGAATTGAAGACCTCTAACTGGTAAGACGTATAGGCCGTAGATGTTAAGGTACAGTGTCAGATGCTAAATGTATATCATGTGGAGCCCCACAAGGTTCTATGGTTGGACCTCTTTTGTTTATTGTGTACTGTATATGACCGTTATGAGGGCGGCAGTGAGCTGTAAACTTCTACTGTACATAGATGATTCAGGATTATTAGTATAGGAAGGTTATCTCAGAGACAGAAGAGACCTTGTGACTTGAGCTGGAATCAGTAAGTGAATGGTTATCAGAAAATAAGTTGTCGTTGCACTTGGGGAAAATTTAATCCATCATGATTGTCTCAAAACGACGATTACAGAAGGTGGATTCCATCACGGTGTCATGTAGTGAAGTGACAATAGATCAAAGTCACAGATAAAATATTTAGATTTAACCGCAGTCCAATTTTTATCAGGTGAAATTTTAACTCGAAACCAAAATGTCTTGTATTTAAAGCATTGGTTCAGTGTCACTTCAGTTATCCCTGCACTGGCTGCTCGCTCATCTTGGTTTAGTATTGTGATCTTGCAAAGAAATTGATGGGTATAGGATACAGGTTATGCAAAACAACGTGATAATATTATTTATGCTCAAATCTCGTGCCAGGACGCGTGTTGTTTTTCAACAATTTATCAGTGTTGGTTTATTTTCGGTTGACTACAGAGTAGACCAGTTAAAACTTGGGCATAGATGATTATCGGTTTCTCACACTTGCTATCGATCACTTTATTCAAATTCACAATGTTGCTCATGGCAAAAATACCTCTTATGCACTGTTCACTTACCGCTAACGCTCCACGATACACTATTACTGTGAGTGTTGGTGTAATACACTTAATTAAAATTCGCGACTTGATATTCTGATGGCCGCATAACAATTATTGTGCGTCTTGAACATTACTTGCGACGAGAGACGGAGGAGGGTTGAAAGTGAGCTCCGAAGCCTCCGCTCAGGGGAAGTCATTACCGCAGCGGTGCAGGTCGAGTAATGGTTAACGTGATGGGTGAACACCTAGTCTCACTGCAAGTAGCGTTGATAAGCGTCTCTATATTCATTGTTTCACTCTAATATCGAAGAATCACAATGTAGAGTATAAGAATTACACATCGTTTTATAACAGATTTTCTGTAAGTAAACAGACTCTCCTGATAATAAACTACTCCACGAGCAATAACTAATTACAATAGGGTAATATCAATATTAATGAATATTCCATGTATTCATGACATACTCTGAAATTTTCAGGCTACATAAACGTAATCAACTTCAAATCAAACTCTGGATAATGCTTTATGGACACGGAGCTCGTAGGCCCAACTCGCTGGGGCTCAGAGATCTGATCACTTCATACACAGCTACAAACAAATAAGGCACAATTAAGTCTTTCAACATAAATTTAAATGATCTTGAATACCTCAGTTATCTGTTGGTATGTAAATTTTAATGCTAAACGTAAAGGTTAATGAGTAATTAAATAGTTTAGAGTATTCTTTAAATATAACTTTTTCTCTGATAATAGCACTTGAAGAAAACTTTCATAGGGATAACTCACGAAAACATTAGGTTTTATGGACGCTTGAGCAGAATATGAATGAGAGTGGGCATAAATAGAAACTAGGTACCATTGTGACCATGACACTATGTATTTCATAGTATAAATGTGTGTATTATATATCCGTGTTGTATTAGTTGCCGCTATAAGAGCACTTCTCTGTTATGTTAGTTTTCCCATTTTCCATGAAATAAATGCAGCGTTGTATATATATATATATATATATATATATATATATATTATATATATATATATATATATATATATATATATATATATATACACACACAACTTCGGAGGGAGGGGGCCCACCCACCAGCCGATGAGTTCGTTGAATGGACGTTTGAAGACCGGGTTGATGGGGCGCTCCATGTCGAGTAGTTGTGGGAGAAGAGGGCGAAGATCGTCGATAGGGATCTCCTAGGGTACGTGGCGAACCATTACCTTGGTACGACGAGTTTCTCGGGTGATGGTGGTGAACTTCAGCATCACCTTCCCCTGGGGAGCAGGAAAGCCCACTTGAGTCAGCAGGCGTACCGTCTCGTCTATTTGTGTGGTGACTATTACGGCTGTCGGACCTCGGCGGAGGTGAAGTGTTGAGTCCTGAAGTGGAGAGCAGCGACGGAAGAACCAGGAAGTTCGTGTGCTCAGAGGCGAGACTCGAGGAAAGGCGAGACGACGAAGGCGCGACGGGGCAGGGAGACGAAGGGAATCTCCTATGTCCATCGTCGGCGGAGGGTCGGTCATAAAGCGACATGTAAGCTCACTTGGGGACCCCGACGGAAGAAGGTCACCCTCTACAGCCCCAGACGGGGTGCGAGAGGGAGCCGTAGCCCCTGCTGGAGAGCCTGACTTCTGAGGTTTCTGCTTCTTAGACTTGTCTTCAAGATGAAAGCCGTCAGCATCACTGTCACCTACTGCCGCCGTCTCCAACGAACGGGAGCGTTTAACGGCGGGCATAGGACACGTTGGCAACACTGCAGTCAGGTAGATAGTTTGGCTTGTTTGAGGTGGGGTGGTAAAGACGTCACTGCAACGTCACTCTTCATATTGCGCATGCGCATACTTGACAATCTTCGACCTGAGGGACTGGGTGGTAAGACCAGATGTTTTTATTCAACAAAAATGACAAAGTCCAAAACTTAAAAAAAAAAAAAAAAATAGATGCCACCGTGCTGAAAACTGGGCCTTACGATAGTATTCTGCACAGCTGGGATTAGTAGACTCGCTGAATTCTTCAGAAATACGACTTTTAAGGAATAGTCTCTTACAGCCTTTGTTGACACCCACGGCACGCATGCGCGTTGTATAAACAACTCTGGATTCTTTTTATCACCGGTTGACTGACACCACTTTGAGACATCGATGACGTAGGTGTGTCGAGGGTTCCGGAACAGCTTTTCGATACATCAGACTCAATCATCCCAAAACGGGCCATTATACGAACTAGCTATTGGCATATAATCTTGTGTAAAACATTGCCTTATATTTTATAATTATAGCAGATAAATAAACGAATGAGTAAAACACGACCAACCTCAGTCCATTATAGCACTGGGACGGGGTTTGGTCGATTCGCTTATGTCTTGAATCGGCCTCGTTTTGCGGTATCGGATTTATGAGAACGTCAACGGAGGATCAGACTGTCAGACGCGTAGCAGTGCTGTCTCTGCCTTGGTACCGGTAAGGACGTACAATCAAAGACAAAAGTCGTGTCGCGGTTTTGTCCGAAGATTAAATACAACTCGTGAAACATTATGAGAGCCCTACCACAAGGCAGAACACGAAGGCTTATGGACAAACTCACAGTCGGTAATGTGAAGAGTCTAAAATTGGCATAGACTTCAAAGTATCGTCCAGTGTTTGTCATTGTAGTAAAGCATTTGTAAGTGTCATGAAGTATTTGCAAGTGTCACAAAGTGTTTATATGTGTCGGAAAGTAATCGTATGTGTCAAAGTGGTCTTAGTTCGAAAAAGTGATATTAAGTGCCATTAATTTTCATAAATGTTGTGAAGTGATCGCGTGTATTTATAAGTTTTGTGAAGTGTTTGTCACCAGAAGACTTATAAGCGTCACACAATAATTGCTGGTTCCAAAAATACCTATCCGTGTCATAAGAGTGGCATAAAGTGTCGTAAAGTGATAAAGTGCCATAAAGTACCACATTGTTACAAAGTATTATAAAGTGGTTTTAAGTGCCAGTAGGTTTGATAAAGTACCATTAAATCGAATAAGTGTCGTATAATGCAAGATGTACTAAAGTTTCATGTAGTGTTCTAAGGTGCCAAAGTGTTCTAAAAGTGTCACGAAGCGTTCTAAAGTGCACAAGTGTCCTCAAGTATCAGTGCCTGAAGTGACCTGAAGTGTCATGATGTATCCTAAAGTGTTAGCGTTCTAAAGTGCTGTAAAAAGCCATATAGTGTCATAAAGTGTTATAAATTCTTGAAGTCTCGAATAATTATAAATTGACCAAACAACATACAATAGTGTCTTACAGTGTCGAAAAGTGTCATAAATTACTGTAAAGTATCTCAGAATGTCGTAGTGTTGTAAAGTGCCATAGAAGTGTTAAAACGGTGCCAGGGCTTCATCGACCACCAGCAAAAGGTAACTACTATTAATACTACTATTGTGTTCTTGACATGTTAAACAATTTCTCGTAGTCATTCATTTGGCATAAATTTGTGATTAAGTTGTTCCTGTAAGTTAAGTGTGAATAATCATATAGGTGTGTGTGTGTGGGATGGACGGCAGGTAATGTCAACTGAATTTTTCCTTTTCTTTTTACAGGTAAGTGAGTTAAAACAGCTCTTCGGGGGACACTAACACACCATATCCCAGGTACGTCCATGTTATCATATTCAATGATTATCGTTTTATTCATCAGCTAAGTCTGGAGTCCTTCGCTTTCCACAACAGTTTTAAAGGAACGTTACGCTTCTCCCTTCCATCTTTAAAGACGTCGGTGTTCCTCATTTATCACTGAGTCAACGTGATGCCCCCACTCTTTCACGCGGGAGTCTGACTGACTCCTTGTCCTTTCACCGTCTTTGTGGTCGCCTGTGGTCCTGTCGCTGTCTATATGAAAGTCCCCCCCCCCCACTTCCTTCACGCCGTCTATGAGGGTATCCGAGTCCCCCCCCCCCCCCCCACTTCCTTCACGCCGTCTATGAGGGTATCCGAGTCCTCCCCCTCCCACTTTCTTCCCACCAGAGCCCCACCTCTTCCATTCCAGTGGTTACAGTGATCACGTCCACTTGTTTTAGAGACATCCGTATCTCTCCTGGAAAGTTCTTGCTACACTGAGATAAAATACCGTCACCATGCTGTCATGGTTTCATTATCCTGCTTTACAGGCTATTAGATAATATGCTTCATGTTTTGGAGGCGTCATGTCCTCTCTATCAGCTGTGGATTCATCAAACAGGTCCCGGCCCTAATTGGTAACAACTTCACCTAACCGTTGGGATTGGGGCTTAGTAATAACAGGTCTAATCCCATTAAGTATTAATTCCAATGGTGTCTCATTTTAATGGGTTCCAACCGTAATGCTATGAATCATATTGCCTCAGGGGCGATTAGGATTAAGGTCTTTTGGTGCAGAGAACCAATTAATCTTGAAATTTTTAGTGTTGACCGTCACAGCTCGTCATCAAAGATCAATGTTTTCGGTCAGTTGGATCTCCTTCCGTTTTATGTGTGGGGGGACTCCTCACACGCATGCTTCAGGAACGTCCTCACTCCTCAGAAGCATTGGACCACCACCTCGTGTTTCAAGAACATCAAAGTAATTTTCGATGTAGTTTTTTAGGGATGTCATAGTTCTACCTCAGCTTGCATCAAACACCAATTTTTCAAAGTTTTATGAAGATAGAAAATCATTCGTTTTACTGTATTGGGAACGCCTTTCCTTGTTGAACTGCATTAATTTTTTTTCTCCCAGTATTCCTACCGGACCGAAAGTTTGGGGTATACATAGCGTAGCAGTGATGATGTTAGTCCCTCCTTCCCCCCCCTCCCTCCTTCCCCCCCCTCCGTCAGTCCGTCCGTCCTCCTTCCGTCAAACATTCTGCCCGTCCGTGATAAATTTCGTATCCACTCGGTAATTCGCCACAGACGTGATGGATTATTTTCAGTATAATTGTGAAAGTGTAAATTATAGTAGGGTCTTATTGGACAGCACTAGACGTGTTGATAGTTCAGTATTTCAGATAATGACGATTGTCTTATTTAGAAAACGACGTGTTTGGGGCAAACCTCTTGAAATGTTTCATTATTTATATTGTAAGGTTTTAATGAATTTAAAATTAAGTTCCTGGGTAGAAATGTTAGCAAATATATTTTAAATTGATTAACATATACTGAGTTATATTCAGCCATCAAGCCCGGAAGAGTAAGGTCCTATCCCAACTATTGGGGTTTTCTTGTAGTTACTAACCTACATTAGTTAAGTACTACGCTTATTACAGTCGTTGCAAACTGAATACCTATTTCTTTGGTTGTTAAAAAATAAAATAATGTCGGAATAATTTGGGGATTACTGGCCACTTCGCCTTTCGGCCGGAGCTGATGTCTTCTTTCTTCTTCTGGATCTTTCTTGAGGTTTCTTCTTCTGTTCTTGGTCTTCTTTCTTGCCACATTACGCCATTACTCTGATGGTCTTGTTTCTTCTTTTCTTGTTATTCTTATGGTCTTCTTGTTCTTGGTACTCTGGTGGTCTGTTTTTGGATGAATTATGGTATGAGTGAGTGATATGACGGTGAGTTACTGACAGTCCAGATGAAATGGCCAGTCAGGTGTCAAGTTTCTCTGTGATATGATTTTTTTGTGATGGTGTAGCCCTTGTGTTTTGGTTGTATGGTGTTGGTAGGTGTCAGTTTTACTTGGTATATGTGTGTGTTGTATGTAATGAAAAGGTTTGTGATATGTCTCTTGTGTTGTATGTTTTCATATCTTTGTTTATTTTGATTTATTCATTTATATTTTTTTTAGGGCATGGTTACATACATATTATAAAAAAGCATTGATGCGTGTATTTTTCACAGCATGCCGATAAGACGGGTCTCCTTATCTTGCAATAAGTTGGGTACAGTCAGAACGAAGCCTCGCTTGGTCGCTCGCATCACCAGCCGCCGTCGTTCTGGCTCGTACTGGCTGCACTCTGTCAGAATGTGTCTAATGGACATAATTTTGTTGCACGTGGCGCAGGTAGGAGGGAAGGAGTTATCCATGTAAGGTTTTAGGTGGGTCAGATAGGTACAATTTAACCTTAGTCTGGCGAGGACCACCCCTTCCTTCCTATTTTTTCTGTATGCTGAGAGCCAGTTTCGTATGTTAGTCTTGCAGTTGTTGCGAAGATCTAACCTCGTCCAATCATGTTGCCACTTCCCTGTTGTATATGTCTTCCCCAAGGAGAGACACGACTGACGCTCCCAGGGTACATTGGTTGTCTCCCCGAGACCCACAGTCGCTTTTGCTAGTTTGTCTGCCTGTTCATTGCCCCGAATGTTGCAATGCCCAGGCACCCATATCAGCACAATATTCTTGGCACACGCATGTAATTTATTAATAATGTTGCCCTGTACCTCATTGCTGGTAGTGTTACCACTTTGAATTGCTTTAAGAGCTGACATAGAGTCTGAAATGATAGCAACATCATTGACATCGCTTGTCATTGCAATGTCAATGGCTCTATTTATTGCAAACAACTCTGCAGTGAATATGCCGCGGCAGGCAGAAGCTCCACTCCCCGTCTCTGCTCCAGATACCGGCTCCAACGTTGTCGTCAGTTCTGGGCCCGCTGTATCCTTCTAGAAATTGATAGAAAAGTTGTTTAAGGAGCTCGGGATATAGGTCCGTCTTCCCCCCTGGAGGCCACGATGTTTCCACATGTAAGTTGGGGTTCTTCCATGGCGGACACAACGGTGGAACATATCTATCAACGTCTTCGAAATGGATACCAGCACCCTGGCACAAGGTCTGGAGGGGGACGGCCGAGGAATGGGACCTACGCAGTTGCAGGTAACAGGTTAGCGACAGCACACCAACTTGGGTGCACCTAGTCTACTCGAGAGTGAGGGACAAGCCCCCCGCCTAAGGGCAAGCGTGAAGCTAAAAAAAAAATGCTTGTGTTATGTGTTGTATAATATATAGTTACTTTGATTAGTGTTACTGCCTGCTACTGCTGCTCCCTGAGACTTGGCACCTCTTGATATGGACCAATGCAACCGAGTTTGGAGTTAATGACTGAGCTGTAGCAACCTTCAGTATTGAATTCAGGTGTGCATCAGTAAGTTGACAACGAAGCCGAGATTTGTTAATGTTCATTACAGAAAAGAGCTGTTCACAAACATATGTACTTCTGAACATGGACAAAATCTTTGAGGCAAAAAACTTAATCCTGGGATAATTTGGTCCCACATAATGATAAAATGTGCCAACATCGACACTCGAAAACTTGTTCCTCAAAGCAGAATCTCACTGGCGCTCAATTAATTCTAACTGAAGATGTTCTGGTACCTCATTAACACTGACAGAGAATGTGTTCTGAAAAATGGACAATGCTTTCTCAAGGTATTTAAAGCTAGCAAATCTCTTGGAACTCATCTTGGAAATTTTGATGCAGTACTATTCAGGTGTGCCTTGCAGGGACTTTAAGGTCAGAAAGTGTGAAAGTTTACTCTCTGCAAGATGTTTTTCAAAAAGCTGCAGTTTCACATCAAAGGCACGAATGCAGTCATAAAACTCTGTTCCCAATTTATTACGTCCCTGCAACTTTGTGTTCAGGTAATTTAAGTACTCTGCAATATTGAACCCATTCATTATCTTTCAATTCCTGCACATACTTTCCTTTCTGTTCCATAAACATCTGTATTTCACTACGCAATTCATTAAATCGCTTCAATACGTCTCCCCGACTTACCCAGCGATCATTAGTGTGATATGGCAGTTGAACTGTCTGTGGTTCAGACCTCGTGCTCGTACCCAGTCAACACCTAGTTTATCCAGTGCCCCTACCAAACTCGCCAAGATGTCATCACTTGTTGTCGTTCCTTTCATTGGTACCAGTTCCACAAACTTCTTTTAACTGCGTATTGTCATCCACACCACGTATAAAAGCTGCAAGTTGTGCTCCATCAGTTATATCGGTACTTTCATCAATTGCAACTGAAAATGCAGTAAAGAACTTAATTTTGTCTTTGAATTGACTGTTAATATTGTCTGATAATTCATTAATTCTCTCTGCAACTGTATTTTTTAGAGGCTAATGTTTGGAAATGGTTAACGTTTTTCTGGGCAAATATTTTCTGTAGCCATCAACATACATTTCTTTATAAAGTTCCCTTCAGAAAATGGCTTCGGTGACAAAGCTATTTCATGGGCCTCCCTGTAACTTGCCCTAACTGCAGCATCACTGACTTGATGAACACTATTGAATACTGACTGCTGCTTTTTCAATGACTGCTCTTACTCTTTAAGTTTGTCTTCACGTAACTCATTATACTTGAGAGCATGGTTAGTGCATACATACAGTGTCATAAAGCCTTCGAACATTGTAATCTTTGGCGACAGCTACCTGTTGCTTATAAATCAAACATGTCGGTTTTCCATTCATTTTAACAAAAAAGTACAAGATTTTCCACTTTTCCTGTACCACTCGACGCTCGTTATTAATTGTTATTTATGGGCTCAAAAACAATGGACACTGCCTCCGATATTTGCAACGCTCCAGCTGCCTTGAGCGACTAAGCAGGACTAGTACCCGTGTGACTGCCCAAGCGATAGCTCGCCGCTGCCGCCACATCAGAGCTATCACATCTAATACCGGTACGCAGCCCGTCTCACAACTCGTACAGTGTCGTGCTTATACCCACAATTAGCTATTAAAACTTTCTCTTAATTGCTTTCATTCGTGCTGTTGTACTGAGTATTTTATTCTAGCAAACACCAGACGATTTTATTCAACTGAGGGAAACTCCCACTAGTCAAAGGGCTAACAACACATTTAGCAGACTGTCTCTCTAACGCCAGATACGTACTGGACTGAGATTCACAAAACACCATACAAGCTCTTGCCTCTGGACAGACTCTGTAGAATAGATAAGCGTCAATAAAGTAAAAGAGTATTATCCGATACAAATAGTTTTAACTTTTTACTTCAAGGATTTTTGATCCCTTGGCCGCATGTCAACATAACCTAGCTCTGGATGCTGCACACAGGAGGAACGAGAACGACAAGATTAGGGCATATGGGAAGAGAATACAGAACGTTGATCAAGGCAGCTTCACTCCTCTGGTGTTCACAACCTCTGGTGGGATGGGACCAAGTACAAGATGCTTCTATTCCAGATTCGCGGAGGTGTTATCCGAACAGAAGCAGCAGCCCAGAAGTTATGTTACAGCCAGGTTGAGATGTCGACTATCCTTCTCTCTCCTTAGGTCTGCTTTGCTCTGCTTCACGGGAACGAGAGAATCTGCCCCAAAGCCGACAACAGTTGCAGATATTGACTATGAGGCAACAGTCACTGAATGTCGCATAGATCTGCGGCTCAACCAACTCAACACAGCTAGGGTAGCTGCTTATATATTTTGATAGTTAATTTTTAGGTCATAAAATGGCGGCGAAGGTGTGGCTACTGGGGGAGGCTGGAGTCCACGTTAAAAAAAATAGTAGTAGTAGTAGTCGTAGGAGTGTGTGTGTGTGTGTGATGTGTCTTTAACTAAGGGCTTGTACTTACATGACAGTATGTAATATAAACATGTATAAACAAAACAACAAAAGAAAAGTATTGTAATAATGTTCAATACGGCGCCACACCTCACTCTCACACTCATGGGAAATGCACAGGCTTACCAGTTGACCTGAATTCAGTAAGCGTAAGAGTTGCTTATCAACGCAGAGTTAGCATGATATTTCTCTATACCAAAACGAGATCATATTAAACAGTGTTATCAAAACATCATTATATTTGCTTTTCAAATATTCTTTAGTTTAGAGCCTCAAGTGTGTCACTCTCCTTTTCGTGAAGTGAGGAGGGATAAAAAGTTAACGGGGAGGACGTTCACCCCGTTATCGCTACCATTGAGATACAAATATATATACAGAGATGTGCACGTGCAATACTGATAAACCCGCTCAATCCATTTGCCCTTATTGTCCTGTCTACAAGAATTAACACAGCCTATCTAAACATACATATTAAGTACTTCTAGGGTACACAAAAGACCCTTTGCAACTTGCTGCGTCACGGTGAGAGTGCTGGCACAGGCATTGTTATGTTCCTAGCTGGTGTACCGCGTGCAGTAGTTCCCAAGGCGTGCATCAGTGTTTACCAGGATCCCAGTGATACTCTGGTAATCTACGTCACCTAGTTACGTAGCCATTCATGTGACTTATCTTCACTGGAGATGTAAAGAACATTTTAAAGTCTTGGAATATTTCTGAGATTATTTGTCAAGTTTTATGTTATGTTTACATGATGTGGTCTAGTGCGTGTGGTAGCAGCAGCGATGATACTTGCTGTTTTATGTAGTACTTCGTCTCTTGGTGTAAACAACTGTAAAAATAAAATATTGACATAGTGACGGAGGTGAGGACGAAGAGCCATACTTAGGTAACAACAACTGGTGTCTCGTAATGTTGCTTCGTATTGACCATGATCACTGCCAACCTTCCTGATCTCTCTGAGTGATAAGTCTGCTAAAAATAAGTTATTTTTTCTTGAATTGATGTGACTTCAATTTGATATTTCATGTTTTCTACAATCCCACTAACAATGATCAGTTGTATATATCATGTTATATGTCTTCTTCAGAACTAGGTAATGAAAAAGGAAAACAAATCCATGGACCTTTTGACAAACTAGCAATAATGTTCTCAGTAAACAAGAGGAGTTAAATGGAACAACTATAAGCGTTGGTCTTTCTGTCATCCGTGCCTCGTAACTGTACAGTCATAATGCTTCTTCTGATTTGTTATCTGAGAATATTCAAGGATATTTTTTTCTAGTATATTGGATAAAACCCAAGGGACAAGTTGAGGCTCTAGTTAACAGTATCGTAGTTTGTTAAACTACTGGACTTCCAATGATCACTCGATAATTAGGCAAGATTTTCAACCAGAAATTTCAACACCGGATACAAGACAAAGTGTAATCAAGGTAATAGCAGTTAATTAAATAGTTATCAGTTAAGTGTCATAGAGGGTAAGAAAAATGAACAGTGATAGTTTCCTTATTATTCTTAAAATACTTATTTACATACATATAATAATCATAATGAGGCCTAAATGCTGGTCAGAACTTAGCATGAAAATGCTGAGTGAGATCACACAAGTACAAGTAAACACTTGTAAGATTGATAGAAGGTGGTTCTTTGCGTATTAACACCAAGAAACATTCAAGTATAGATAATGATTCACTTCAGTTATAGTAAGTTTCCCTCGTATTGGCAACAGTTACACAAGTAAATTACAGTATGTAATGTAAATTTGTCGCGTCATTGGGTGACCGGCGTTTCATAGAACGTCGGGGAGCTCTTAATTATCACTTATTACACACGGCGTAACTAAAGCTTGTACAAGATCACTGAGACGAAAAAGTAAGGACTTACGATGAGTCGATACTTACAGTAGGTTGGACACACAGGGGACTTGTAGGTCTAACCCTCAGTTGTCGTTTAGTTTGACCAACTACAGATATGTGGTTTAGATATAAATATCAAGTCCCCGATGAACTGCAATCCTCAGTTGTTTATTCATTCAAATGTAGTCGCTATAATGCGACTTTTGTTGGTGAGACGAAGCCGCTCGTTTACACCAAACCAACCATTGTCTAAAACACTTTATTCAGCAATCAGAGACTATAGCCACACATCTGATCATCCTATATGTAAGGCAGGCGTCACCATCCTCACGACATGACACGGGTCACAGTCAGTATTGGGCACTCACGACTCCACTTCATTACCTTGTTTTTAACGTGTTTGTTTTGTTCTTGTTTGTTGTAACATATAGTTTGTGCTTACTTTTGTATTTTTACCTGTAAGATTTAAGCTTTTATTAAATTTAGTGTTTTGCTCTGCATGGATAAATTGAAGTAAAGGTTAATAATTAATTAATGACTCAATGGTTTATTGTTCAATGTATTTTTATTTATTTTTTCTTTCACTATACTAATATTATTCTATTCGTCATATTACTTTTTCGATGCTACTGTATTAAATTTTATGTTTGAGGCCTGACGATGACAAGAGATTTGTCGAAACGTTACCATACGTCATATATATATATATATATATATATATATATATATATATATATATATATATAAATATATATATAATATACAGTTCTTTACGTACAAGTAACAACCAAAAATGTGTAGTCGTGACTAGTGTTTGGTTATTGTGGCTTAAGAGAAGTGCAGACAATATTTTCGTTCAATTATAATTATATAATTACTATTATATATGTATGAAACTTCCTAAATCAACATAGACCCATAAACACGTCTACTGACTAAAATCAGAATAAATCTACTTCAACACAAATCAGTCAAGGTACAAAAGAATAGCACCTAGGTCATAAAATACCCGTATATCTTTCTGTAATGGTAACAATAAAAATACACAGCATGTGTAAATATAACATAAAATCCCACCTTATAATTACTACAAACCAATCCTGGGAGAACTGGTCTTATGTGGTTACTCTACTGCATCAAGATTCCTCGTAGACTCATTGAATGGACATGGATTTTGTTGTTTCTATTCAGAGAACCAACGCTTTGAACAAAGTGCCCCAGTCAGCCAGGCTACAAACATTCCAAATTTCACCCCAGACCAGTTTGTTCAGTTTGTAGCCTACAATGTTGATCATAACACAATAACCATTGCCGGCAAGAACACCTACCATGGCATGGCAACGATTGCTTCAATAACACTTGGCACCAAGAGCAGTTATCGTGTTCCTATAGTGTCACAGCAGCTACCGAAGACATATGCATCACCAGATAAGTGAACATTCAGTACTTCACATCAATATTTGAAGCCATTAGGTCTTGCCATAGCACAGAATGTTTTTACCAGATGCAAGAAGTATTCATATCCCTTGGAAAGCTTCTTTATCGGTGTGTCCTATGAGGCCCGGATGGTCAGTTTTAATGCAAATGATACTCGAGTGACTTCAGGTGTGTTTATGCCTTCGTGAAGTTTGTGCTACACCCATTGTAACCTTTGACCAGCCATTCTGGTGGGAGGTCCTTCAGATAATGGAGAATGAACCTGAAGAGAGTGACCTTCGATGCATTGTACTACGGCTCTGTGGTTTCCACAAGGAAATGAGTTTCGTAGAATGTATTGGTCACATACTGGCAGGGTCAGGCCTTCAGTATATATTGGAGCAAATTCTATGCCAGCAATTCTGTAAGTCATATTGCTAACTGGAAAAGCTTTGGAAAGAGGTAAACGAAGGCATTTTCTGGTGGGCGCAACACTTAATGCCATGCTGGCCTCTAAAACATACAAGGTAGATGTTCCTTTCAATACTCAGTCACAGGACCAAAAACAAGAGGACAGAGATGACCAAACCATGTTCAGTGAACACACTCACTCAACAAATGAAGATGATGTTACTCGAAATGATCATATAGGGGAAGGCCAACTGAATGTAGCTGAGACAATCACACCTTGAAAATTACCCCCAGAAAATCTTGGAAAACTTGATGATGCAGGCTAGGTGAGGTGTCAGGGCTATCCCATCTGTTGCTACCTATTGAACCTGCTGTTGATTCCACCGCTGACACCTTTGATGAGTTGTCAGGTAATCCCACTACTTGTCACCTTTGATACAACTACTTTCCCGCTGGTTACCACCTTTGTATTGGTTGTGGTTGGTAGTTGGAATCACCACAGCTGTCCACTGTTATGCTTTTAGTTATCTTAGCTAGTAAGTTACACAAGACATATTTATATTTTTATGTTCTCTCTTTGTTCCTTGGCTTAATTTTCTAGTTATATTGGGGTAGTAAAGCCTGTACAGTTATTTGGCATTGTCAGACTGATGAGCATCAATTACTAGCGAGTAATTAGCTGAGAGAGAGTTAAGTATAGCCTAGAGAGCTTGTTTCGGGACACTACGTCAACGTGTCGTGTCGGGCTATCAACTGACATAATTTAATTGGTAACCTCACTTCACCAGGCCATTAGCATAACAGCTGACATCAACAGAGGACTGATGTGGAGGTAAATGGAATGTCAGACAAGATGGTGTGATATAAACAGGTGGTTATTCTAGCGAGATGCTCATTATTAGTTCCGCATTTATATAATATTAGTGTCTTTATATTTCACAGAGGCTAATACATTGGCCTGGTTTATTATGAGGTTACTGAGGGCTCCCCTCCAGTCAACGACTTTAATTGAAATTAAACAATTCAATGATCAACTACCAGTAGTAAAGGATTACCTAAGAACGCCCTGTAATGCGGAACTATGGCTACAGTACATGACAATTATGAACATAATGAGAAAGTTCCAGGAAGCAGAAAGGACCTGCTTAACAATTTTAGTTGTTAAAACACATAAACACATAAGAGGGACTCTGTTCTTATATGAGGCACAAACGATATATTACTCGGAGTAGTCAGACTGCCAGGATGTGATAAGATGTACCCCCTTGAAACAAGAAAACATGTCGTAATGTGTAACTATTGTTCTCAAATTTACAAAATTAATTTAAGTGAACGTTTTTAAATGACCCCGACAGTTATATCCCTAAATACCTTAAAACAAAACTCCCTAAAACACATGTTTTTTTGTTCATTGAAAGCTAAAGTGGGTTCAGTAGGCATGACGGTCCATTAAGGATACACAATGCATTATATTAAGATTCGGTGCAGATGGCTCAACGTGGGCGGCACACCGCCTTGTTTCTCCTTCTATAAAATTAGGAACTCATTTACAGCGAGGTGGTCAGTGGGTACCAGCCACCCTTATAGTCCCTGTCCTTGATGTTATTACCCTGTCGAACTTTTTATATTGGGTTGCTGTTATTGACCCTAAACTATTTAGTCTTTCCAGACCCTGTTGTGTTTCTCTGCTAGGCTGTCAAATCCATGATGGCCGCCGATGGTAAAGAGCGAAAATTAAACGTGCCATAATTTTCTAACCAAACAACAAAGAATAATAATAGTTTTATTATTTCCGATTGATTCTAATATTGCTGACAAGTGGAGTGGTTGTATTTTATGTTTGGTCATTATAAAACTGCCCATATCTGAGGAACCAAGTGAGCAGGGATAGTGAAACTGGTGTCTGAGGTTCATCGTTGATAAGATTCAAAATTGCGCCCAGTATTGAAGATGACCACCAGAATATCTCTGATAGTTCTTGTCCATTGAAGCGAAATGTCTTGGAAAACACTAGCTTGTTAAACAACACCACTTAGAAAATTAATTTCATATTATATATGATTGCCTTTTATTAAAACAAACATTCAGTTGGTATATTCCGTTCTATACAGTGGTTCATGTTTTCTTGTTCACGTTCAGTCAGATTTTTTTTTAGCTCTGAGCTACAATTTCATTTTTCGCCAAATTGTTAATGAGCGAAATAGATATTCAAACTTTCCGCTCAATTTTTTCTTGAATATTACTGATTCAACTGAGGTCTTTGTCCTTACTATTTTTCCGACATATTTAGTGGAGTTGTGGTGCGCTTTGTCTTTGGCGACGAATAAAACTGAACCCTATTGATGAAGGAAGTAATGTTGTTATGAGTGTTCTCATCTGATGTGAGAAAAAACGAGGGTGTAGAGAAGTCTGGGGTGAATGGGAGGGTGAGAGCTGCCAGCTGACACAGTCACCTTGGACCATGGCAAGAGGAGCTCCTCGCCCAGTATAAAACAGACTTGGTGGCCGGTGTTCCTCACTCTCCCACTGACCACCAACATGAAGAGCTTCCTCGTCCTCCTCTGCTTCGTCGCCCTCGCTTGGTAATACTTTACTGTCCCAATTACTTATATTTTTCTGCTTTAATAATGCTATATGCACATCATATATCCAGGGCTAGGAATTTCAATGAGAGCATCTATGTTTTAGTGTTTCCAAACACCATGTCACGAAACTCATGAAAGTAAGAAAAGGAAAAACGAATCAAGGAAAACATATAGTATTTGAAAATCATTCATCCCGGCCCATGCACCCCAAGTCACAGACGCAGAAAATCCTACTTATCTTAATTGTGTCCAATAGAAATTATTTTTTGACTGCTGTTTAGTCACTGAACGATAACAGTTGCTCAGAAGGCCCGATACTGAACGTGTAGTCAGGGCTGCCAGACATCCTCTCAGAAAAAACGGAAATTTAATGTTAGGAAATTGATTTTTCTTTGACAGATAATGTAATTTAAGGTTTTAAAAAAAGCTAGTTGATGATAAACAATATTAAAGATAAATAAGACTAAACACTACGACAGTATTCGATCAATGGCAAGCGCTGCTGGGGGGACCTCTGAGACTTGGGGCCCGGAACTATGTTTTTCAATCTGGGAGTTCGAGCAAATACGTGTGTTGAGCCGCCATGTTGTAACTGTCTTCAGGGAAGACTGAGCTACAAATATTTCTGTCCTGTATTTAAATTTAAGCTGCCAGGGAGTTACTTAACACTAAGTTATGTCTGTCATTCGTAACTGCTTAGTATCGACTCTTGAAGTGTTGCACATATAGTCACATACGTCACCTCTTTGTTTGTGGTCCATTGTGTGCTGAGATTCAGACTAAGTGTCAAGGTAATTCGTCTGTGTAGTCGGTTAGGTAAACGATGACCAGTACCCAGAACACGAAAAGGGAGGACATGTAAATGCAAACACCACACAGGAACACGAAGAACTTCTACACTGCCAATCTTGGCGAGGGAGTATAGTAATGTAACCACAACAAGGTAAACGGTGGCTTGTGTTGGCAGGTCTCAGGAACGTCCCGAGTGCAGGTGCGGCGCCTTCGTCACACTGCGAGATTTAGAGTTGGAGGTGCTGCACCTTCCACCCATCGACGTAGACGGATGTGAAGATTTCTTAGACTGTCATCACAGATGTACCGCCGAGGTGTGATATTTTACTAGTTTTTATAAACAAATTCACCAGTGTAATACCCAATTTTTTTCACAGAATTATTTTGTTACTACTTTAAGCATGACATAATAACTATTCATGTATTATGCAGTGAGATTTTCTATTTTATGCGTCTGTATCTATCAAGGTAACTTATGTCAGGGCGTCTGTTTGCCCCGAGTGGTAAAAATTTCCTCCATGTGTTGACAGTGGACGTTCATCCTCGGCGACGGGGACTTGGATCATGAAATGATTGATGGTAAGACGGTGGGCCAACATATGTGTGATACCCTGGTGGAAGAAGGCACTAAGGACCTCCCTCCTCACCAAGTAAGATTTAAGCCAGAGAGAGAGAGAGAGAGAGAGAGAGAGAGAGAGAGAGAGAGAGAGAGAGAGAGAGCGCCACCTCCAGAATACGAGATTTAAATGGAATGAGAAACAGACCAACTATTTATAATGTACCATCAAATTCTGACAAACTTAGAGTTAAGCACACCACACTCAGATGGATACACTGACACCTCACCCACGTCCACACATACTCAAGCACACATGACACCCATATAATGTCAAAAGTCACCTACAATCAATTCTATCCAAGATAAATATAGTCATCCACAGTGCTCTCACCACACACCACACCTGAACTTACATCACATCTTCCTCCAAAGGTTCAGGCTGGATAACTTATCGCTCTTTATAATCACTGATCATCCTACCACTTACATATTTGTATCCATGTCTGAAAGTAAACCATCAATAACACACACACACACACACACACACACACACACACACACACACACACAGCAGGTCCAGAACACAGCAGTGACATTACTTGTATCATTTCTTTCCATGAGTCTGTACACAACACCTCACCTGGGGAGGATCAGATTAATCCTGACTGTTCCCTGTAGCACTTGTCCAGGTCCTCATTGTGTCATATACCCTACACGTAAACGTTTGGGAAGAACAGTTCCTGGACCCTCACATAACACCCCGGGGGCTGGAGAGGGAACTTGGAAGGTCATATGGTAGATACGCTGTTCTGGCCTCACTGGACTCCACTGCAGGATCACCTCACAGAAGCCAATTCACTTACATTTAATTAAATGCTTAGAGTTTATGTACACAACAAAGGCACTGAACAATACCTATTTGTTTAGTCACTTTTCACCGAGGCAAACCTATCATAAATATTCATCACGAGTCTTATTTAGAATCCATAGTGACAAGTGTTTAGAAGTGAAACACAGCTGTGATAACTCCAGTAGTTGAAGAAGACAAAAGTATCAAAATAAGACCTTTTCAAAATTAGAACTAATAATTTATTGAAAACCCCATACACATAAACACCAATTCTGCCTGAACACATCTTCGTTTTCTGCTACATATTTGTACTCTATTTTAACTCTTTAAATGTATGTAAAGTTCACAGAGATCTATATAATGTTAAGAATATCTTAATTTGTCAATATTTCTCATTACACAGTGAAGAATTTATCTTATCTTTCAACAGTCAGTAACTAACTCCCCCCAACACCCAGGTCTACCTGTACTACCAGCTGTGCAGTACTCCCTGGTTGTTCGACGGTCAGACAAGCCAAAACAGTCTGTGTTGCGTCGATGGCACATACCATCACTGTCCGTAAAGTCACTCGTCTTCCTTTGAGACCATCGGAAATATCTTTCAACTGAGTCTTCTACCTGAAGCTGTCAATACCTGTCAACCGCAGGAATCTCTTACAGCGATATCTTCTTCAGTAACCTTTATCCAAACACCATCTATAACGTTTGTCTCAAGAACAACTTGAACTTAACAGCCATTGAATGTTTCTTCCGAGAACAATGATTCTTGTACTTTTTTATGTAATTAACATTGATGGTTGCGACCCGAAGAACTCTCGCAACCTCTTAGAAAATTAACTAAATACATGGAAGTTGTTTCTGTGTTTCACAAAAACACTGATGTACGCGATGAAGTTATCTGATGATGTAAACAATAAATGTATTTAAGTATTTGGCATTATCAATGCTTCCCTTCACATTCCTTGCACGTGATAAAACTGTTGAGAGTCTTTACAGTTATTCTGGCACATTTTTGTAAGAGTAAAAATGTTTTAAAAGTTAATGGGGCACCCGCTAAAACGTTTCCTTTTGATGAAAGATGATAGCTGGAAATTTTCAGGTAGACAGTGATTTAGGCGCCGCTCAACAATGTACGTTTTAACAAAATATGTGAAATGTAATTTGACAGATTTATTCAAATGCTTTTGCAAAATATTACGTACTATTATATATTTTTTAACACTTACAATATCAAATACATTATTGTGGTATTACTGAGGCTATTTGAGCCACAAAACTGCTACCTACCGATACACACAATGGCAATAGATAGATTTTAATGCCATTCTATGTGTAACGTTTCTTGTGCCAAACCCCATCTGGTGTCTCTCTGTAATATGAAACACACTTTCTCACTCTTTATTATTATGTGTTATAGTGTTGATTTGCTCAGTGAGAGTGATCTACTTCTCAGTGCTGTCATTTACAGCTGTGAGTTTTCACATGAGTTTGGCAGCTGCTTGGTAGCTGTCTTTTCCATCCCATTCCACAACTGGCACAGCATGGAACGAATCATCCAGATCACGTGTTGTAAAGAAGCCGTGGGGGGGGGGGGGGGGGGGAGTGAGCTCAGTTGGCACAGCAGGAAACTTGCGCCAAAGGTGTAGGTTCACACTGACAGGATATCACATTTACAAATTATTGTTTCAAAGTGGTTATGAGACAGTCGCTGAACAAAGCCAGTGTGGTGAGTTCAGGGCTGACATAACACAAATGCAACAACAACAACTGCCAGCTGGAGCTGCTTGTCATTGTACATCAACAGACGATTGTGAAAATCAGTATTATTCAGTGGTGCATCGACAATAGACCAAATAGTAGTAAACCAGGACTCCATGTAGATACAGAGCAAAAAGTCATTGCTTGCAACTCTCGTGGCATTATGTGAATGTTGTCCTCGTTTTCTTCATAGAGCAATTCAATCTTGAGGTTGTAGACTGCATTTGTCGCCCATAGTGGTGGTGGATAGCTCCAGGTCTCCTGATGTATTTGCCAAATAGTGCAGCGACCTGAAAACCACAAGGACTCTAAGTAGTCCTCCATTGGCAGTTCACTACTCTTGGTCAGTTGCTGGGTTATGAATGGTCTGATACTGGTTGGTACATTAATCAAAAGTGTTGCTCTGGTTTAAGGATCTATTGAAAACTTGAATGTCAGGTCCACACGTTGAGCTGAAGCAGATCTGGAAGGCATCAGATAGGAGCACCTCCAATGTATGGTGTCGACAAGCCAACCAGAGAAGTGGCCGTCCCAAGAGACCTTCCATAATGTATAAACTCCAAAGCGAATTCCACTGTTTGCAGCAGTTGTGTCAAAACATATGTTAATAGCTGCAGATTTTGCTCCCCACAATTCCAATAGTTAAGAGACAACCTCTACAGCAACCTTTCCTGTGCCACTCTCCACATTGGGGACACCTACCAACAGTGTCACCACCTAGGTTGCATCAGTGGCAACATCTTGGGAGGCAAAAAATACCCCCACCCCGAACTTCAGAGGGTTAACAAAGCAATGTGATGCCTGCAAAATAGTTCGTACCATAACCTATCTACCCGATGACATATACTTATGTGTATGTCCATAATAATCTCTACATATATTAATTGACCTGCGTCAAAAAGAACTTACATGAGAGAGATAAAGTTGTGGGGGCTGCAGCGTCGAGTCACAGGTACTGGACTGTCTGATCATAGACATGCAAGTATTAAATGTGCAAGGCAGGGATGCAGAACCTTTTTGATTTGGGAGCTACACCAGAAGACTCTGTAATGATTGTCTATCATACCATAGCATACAGCCCAGAGAACAACAACACACATAGCAATATCTAGATGAGCAGGTGTACACCCATGTAAGTTGACCCACCCTACAGTAATTAAAGTGAGATTAAGACCTGACCCCAAAAAGGTCATGGTCACAAAGGGAAAATGAATTCTCCCAACCGTGTGATGAGGGAACCGGCGACATGTTCTTGTTAATTCAAGAAACTGCCCTCCAGCCAGCAAACGGACACCTGACCAAACACACCCAGGGTGGTAATAATTAGGAAGTATTACCGACTGGCGTACCACAATAAGCGACGTAACTCAGTGACTCACCAAGCACACGCCGGTATCACTCACCCCAGCAATATCAGGCCCTGCAGCAAGTGTCCCCAGCATCAGGCCTCCCTCAGATCACACGTGAGTCTTTGTCAGAGCGATCTATAGGGTGAGTTACTTACGGTGGGAAGTGTATCCATTTCATGTTTGTGTCCGGGAGTCATTGTCTAGTAACGTTAATATAATGATCTATTAATGTTTCCATGCCATTCAGTTAACTAATGAATAGCTGTACTTAGAATTGTTGTTTAGAAGATTCCCCCTAAGAGCATACACCAAGTCAAATAACTATTCGGCCATGCTACCAACTTTCTTCACTTTACAATCCCCCTACTATAAATTCTTCCATTATATTCATATCAGATGTCTCTCATTATAATGGACACATGAACTCCGCAAAATTTGGGCAGGTCCTCGTAATTAGATGAATAAGTCATACATTTAAAATTTTCATTCAAATGTATTATAAATATTATTGATATCCAACAATAGACTGTGGGCAGTATATGTTTTCTCACAACTAAGTTATTACAGTGAAAATACATAATTGATTAATATTCTTACCACGTGGAAAGTTTTTCTATATTTTATTTATTTTTTGTCTTTAGAGAGGAGCTTCTTCGTGTTGGGATCTAAATTCGTGGTTGTCAGTCGCCAAATGGAGAATACTGTAGCAACGTTCTGTCGCAAACACTTGTAGAAATTGAACAAGTTCCTTCCATAAACCTTGCATAATTATGGAGAACAATCTATAGTAAGTAGGCCTCGAGTTCTGATGTCTCCAGGTGAGGCAGAGAAGAAAATACTGAATAGTTGAACAATTTTCTTCCCTTTCTCGAAGTCTCTAAATCACTTATCAAACGCTTCCAGAATAATTTAAATATTTTTTGCATAGTTTTCAGCTTTGTGATCCACATTGTGCTTTTGAAGAATATTTTGATAAGTGGAAAATGTTTGAACTTACCTTTAATGAGTTGTGACTGAAACATATGACTGTTAACAACTCACCTTTAATGAGTTGTGACTGAAACATATGACTGTTAACAACTTACCTTTAATGAGTTGTGACTGAAACATATGACTGTTAACAACTTACCTTTAATGAGTTGACTGAAACATATGACTGTTAACAACTTACCTTTAATGAGTTGTGACTGAAACATATGACTGTTAATATCAACAAGAAATGCTACATCGTAAAGTCATTCCACATTTTCAAGCTCTGGAACTGTTTTTCTCTTTTCATTGACAATTTCATACAAGAGGTCAATAAATCGTTACAGTGTATTTCCCCGACCTAACTACCTGACTTCTGAGAAGAAAACAAGATTACTGTAATTATATACTCTGCTTCAATGTCTTCCAGAAACGGTTCCATGATATTTGCTCTCAAGACAAATACTCACAACATTATTGGAAAGGAAGACAAATGCTCACAGTTTTTTTTAATTATTTGCAAATGACAATTTCATAAAAACAATATGAAAACCTAACCTAACCTAACCTAGCAGCAATAGGATACTGCATCCGATTGAAGTGATTATAATTTTAATATATTGTGACATTTTTATACATTGTGCCCCCAAGGGAGCCACCGCAAGAATTTAGGGAAGCCACGGCGAGCTGTTATAATTTGTACACGTAACATATTTAGACGGGGAAAATATCCACAATAACTTAAAATTTTATAATTGTCCCTTAACTTCATGAATCGTGTCTACATTAATTTGATAAAGCACATTTAGTTTTATATGGGCGCTTATGACTAAAGGGTATGAATTAAATTATAGCAAGCGTGTATTACTGACCGCAGCAGTTTATTCCAGTAAATACTGTACGTCCAGCCAAGAAATCAGAGTACAGGATTGGCGACCACAGTACTTTAAACGCTTCGGGGCTGCTCTTACCAATCCTACTGACACTTTTTTTTTTAAACGTGATCATTGATATTTAAAGTGAAAGAGGATCCCATAAAGTTGGCAGCCCCTGATGGACTGTGTGGATACAGCAGACTTTATATTAAGTTTCGATACACAAGGGACAACGTGTCCGGCGCTACACCACACCACCTTCACCTCTCGAACTGTAAAATTAAACTCACCTTTACAGTTGGGTGAAATGGGGGTGACACGAGGCTGAAGCAGCGACTTTTTATAAATAAGGCAAGAGCTGTATGCACTCGGCTGCTGCACTCTCGTATTTGATATTAGTTGTGACTAAACGTCAGATGTTTGATTCTCAAAACTCAATACTATAGCAGTATCTTGAACGCACTAGGAACATAGATTTTAAAATTAAAGAATTAATCACTTAATGTCAATCAGAGTTGACCGCTGGGAGCAACAATATTATTCACACGAGTAATCAGCCCAGCTGTACGTCCTCTAAGCTGTAAACGTCCGCTTATACGCCGTTCCCTCAGTGAAGCTCAACAGAAAACAGTAATCACCCATTAATATAATCAATATTCAGTCATTGGTGTCCCTCTTTTTTGGTAAACTTTTCAGGTGTTTGCGAGCATCACTGTAGTGCGACGTTAGCAGGCTGCTGAATACAGGGGACGGAGAGACCCCAGTAATGACTGAGAGATTCATCTCTCTTTATTTTTAAATGTTGTTTTCTCGTGGGAGAACTAACTTAGTATACGTGCTTAAAGGCTTTAATTGTTAAAGAACATCAGTGCATTATAACAGCAGCCACAGTTCATGATGATCCAGTCAACTGGTCGATGTGGGCCGCCTCACATTCTGTAAGTGAAAGTTATATCTTGTGGTCGATATAAGGGTAGACAATATTCACGTATAACACGACCAGTTCACGCCCAGAGTGCAGACTTCACCATCTCCGCTCACACTCGTGGATTAAGCAGATTTAATTCTGGAAAACATTTCTCTTAGTGTTTCTCAAACTGGGGTTCGCGAACCTCCAGGGGTACGCACGTGGGTTCCCAAAGGGTACATTGAGGGCTGGCGAAAATCAATATAGAATATATTAATTACACCAGATTTGATTCATGAGGTGATATAAATTTAATGTTATAATTACAATATGGAAAGTAGCTTCTCTCCAAGCACCAAATATGTTTTAACACTGCCATTCTATTTGAATTAGTGTTAATGTAGTACCATTCTGTATTCAGTGTCACAGTAATGGGGGTAAAGGTCTGGTGACTCAGGGGGGACCCGGTGAGAAAAAGTTATAGAACCCCTGCGTTACATTTTGGTGACGTCACACATACTCTCATTCTATGATCAGTTTCCTTAAATCCGACTGATTTGGTACGCTCCTTCCTCTCCAGTGTTTAGTGTTTCTCGCTAACTTTCAGTCAGATTACTTAGCTTTGAGCTACAATCTAATTTCCCCCCAAAATTTGTATTTAAACTTAAAGATCAATTGAAGATATTTTTTTCTTGAATATTACTGATTCAACTGAGGTCTTTGTCCTTACTATTTTTCCGACGTATTTAGTGGAGTTGTGGTGCGCTTTGTGTTTGGCGACGAATAAAACTGAACCTTATTGATGAAGGAAGTAATGTTGTTGTGAGTGTTCTCATCTGATGTGAGAAAAAACGAGGGTGTAGAGAAGTCTGGGGTGAATGGGAGGGTGAGAGCTGCCAGCTGACACAGTCACCTTGGACCATGCCAAGAGGAGCTCCTCGCCCAGTATAAAACAGACTTGGTGGCCGGTGTTCCTCACTCTCCCACTGACCACCAACATGAAGAGCTTCCTCGTCCTCCTCTGCTTCGTCGCCCTCGCTTGGTAATACTTTACTGTCCAAATTACTTATATTTTTCTGTTTCACTAATGTTATATGGGAGGCGTATCTCAAACTGGAAATTATAGCGAAAGTTCGTTAGTTGAATCACTGTGATGTGACCGTCTTCAGGAGAGACTGAGCCAGAAAAAAGCAGAAGTATGAGTCCTTCTGAGAGCAATGATTACATTTGAATTTTACCTGCCGGGAAGTTAGGTAGCACTCAGTTGTCTGTTACTCGTAAATGCTCTTTGTTTGTGGTGCATTATGTGTAGAGACCCGGTCTGTATAGTCGGTCAGGGAAACACTGACTAGTACTGTATATCAACACACTCCAGCACACGAAAAGGGATCATTAGATTCAAGGGAGGTGCCTGGGGGGGGGGGGGGGCACTGTAATGAGGATGAAAATGAGCTTGACAATTATTTTACAACTCTATTTATGCATTTACAAAACAATTTTATTTAATGACAAAGTTTAATACTGATTTGTAAACTCTGGTAGCATATGAAATATAACCCTATAATTTGAAACTTATACATTACGATTATAAATAACCAATATTATTTTAGTACCTTCTTAAGTACATACAGGCCTAATATTAAATGCATATCTGTTAATAATTTCACTGTGTGACGCTGTTTAACTAAAAAGGTGTAAATGCCAGATGTTAATTTATGGTTCATTGTTTCATAACCATAAACCACAAAACTTGAACATTTATTTGTATGGCCAAGAAATATAAGAACAGTATAATCACAACCCATCTTAACTTACAAATGGCAAATTCCTTTTGTCCATCAATAGCGTATCTGCCAATGACTGCCTGAGGAGGGCAGACAACAGACAACTGTAGTACGTCCGTAATAACACAAGCTCCTCGAGTCTTTACTCTGACAGTACCTCTGATGGCGGTCAACCTTGCTGAACACCTATCCTCTCTGCCTCATATATTGCCACAGGCAGTATTGCCATAAGGGGGACTGCAACTATTGCAGTGTGAGGTGGTTGACATGCCGGCCACTATATTTTCCATATTTTAAACTCCGTCTTCACATCACATTCATCAAATGAGGTTTCAGGAGTTATACATATTTGGCATTTGCAGGTTTCGCATCAACCCAAGATTATGTAGCTTCAAGGCTTAGCATGATGCAGTTGAGTCCCGCTAACATTTCTGCGTGTGGGAAGAACATAATAGAATCGTTAGAGTTGGTTTGGCTGCACTTGTCGGTCTCTTTGCCGTGTCCAGTTGTATCACGATAGCCGGACCTGGACGGGAGACTTGGCTTCTTCAACTCTACCTCCATCATTTCTGCTATGCCTCCAAATAATGTATTGCATTCCTCTCACAACGACTGGAGTTCTTAATTTATATTCTTCAGCAGTTTCATTACTTGAATAATATCCCCATCTTTCTCGTGAAGTAAAGATAATGCTTTGAGGCGCATCAGTGAAACCAGAGTTTAATTTTCCAAGAAATTAAGCGAACTAAAACGGTTCTAACCTTTTTCGAATTGCTGCAGTTTACCATTATTTATATAATCACACTGTTAAGGTTTGTATATAAATTCTGTGAATTTTACAATATATACTTATATTTGGTGGAGGTGGTGGCGGGTGGTGTGAGTGTGGTAGTGGTGGTGGTAGGTGGCGTGAGTGTGGTGGTGGTAGGTGGCGTGAGTGTGGTAGTGGTGGTGGTAGGTGGCGTGAGTGTGGTAGTGGTGGTGGCAGGTGGCGTGAGTGTGGTAGTGGTGGTGGCAGGTGGCATGAGTGTGGTAGTGGTGGTGGTAGGTGGCGTGAGTGTGGTAGTGGTGGTGGTAGGTGGCGTGAGTGTAGTAGTGGTGGTGGTAGGGTGGCGTGAGTGTGGTAGTGGTGGTGGTAGGTGGCGTGAGTGTAGTAGTGGTGGTGGTAGGGTGGCGTGAGTGTGGTAGTGGTGGTGGTAGGTGGCGTGAGTGTGGTAATGGTAGTGGTAGGTGGCGTGAGTGTGGTGGTGGTAGGTGGTGTGAGTGTGGTAGTGGTGGTGGTAGGTGGCGTGAGTGTGGTAGTGGTAGTGGTAGGTGGCGTGAGTGTGGTAGTGGTGATGGTAGGTGGCGTGAGTGTGGTAGTGGTGGTGTTAGGTGGCGTGAGTGTAGTAGTGGTGGTGGTAGGGTGGCGTGAGTGTGGTAGCGGTGGTGGTAGGTGGCGTGTGTGTGGTAGTGGTGATGGTAGGTGGCGTGAGTGTGGTAGTGGTGGTGGTAGGTGGCGTGAGTGTGGTAGTGGTGATGGTAGGTGGCGTGAGTGTGGTAGTGGTGGTGGTAGGGTGGCGTGAGTGTGGTAGCGGTGGTGGTAGGTGGCGTGAGTGTGGTAGTGGTGGTGGTAGGTGGCGTGAGTGTGGTAGTGGTGGTGGTAGGTGGCGTGAGTGTGGTAGTGGTGGTGGTAGGGTGGCGTGAGTGTGGTAGCGGTGGTGGTAGGTGGCGTGAGTGTGGTAGTGGTGGTGGTAGGTGGCGTGAGTGTGGTAGTGGTGGTGGTAGGTGGCATGAGTGTGGTAGTGGTGGTGGTAGGTGGCGTGAGTGTGGTAGTGGTGGTGGTAGGTGGCGTGAGTGTGGTAGTGGTGGTGGTAGGTGGCGTGAGTGTGGTAGTGGTGGTGGTAGGTGGCGTGAGTGTGGCAGTGGTGGTGGCAGGTGGCGTGAGTGTGGTAGTGGTGGTGGCAGGTGGCGTGAGTGTGGTAGTGGTGGTGGCAGGTGGCGTGAGCGTGGTTGTGGTGGTGGTGGGTGGCGTGAATGTGGTCGACTTCTTGAACTGGATGAGTGAGAATCATCAGAGCAATAGGGCGCTTCTTTTCTACTGCAGGTCCTGACACATGCGTTAAGGGAAGCATGGACCCTTTGGCCCTCCCTAGACCCACCAGTGCAAGAAATGACATATTAACGTATACACCACATACAGAGACACCAAGAACTTATAAACTACCAAACCTGAGGCAGTATTATAAGGTACACACAACAAGGTAATCAGTGGCTTGTGTTGGCAGGTCTCAGGAAACTTCGGAGTGCACGTGCGGCGGCTTCATCTCTGAATGGAATGACTTGTTCGAGGTGCTGCACCTTCCACCTATCAACGTAGATGGATGTGAAGACTACATGAAATGTCATGAACGGTGTGTCGACGAGGTGCGATATTTTACTTGCTTATATAAACCAATTCAACAATGTAATACTCAAGTTCTTTTATATAATTAATTCGTTCGAGATTCTACTTCAGTACACAATGAAATAACCATTCAAGTATTAGTCAGCGTGACAATCAAATTCATGTGTTTGTATCTATCAAGGTAACTTATAACTTATGTCATCGCGTATTTTTGACTTCAGTGGTAAATATTTCCTCCGTGTGTTGACAGTGGACGTTCCTGACCAACGACGGGGACTTGGACCACGAATTGCCTGATGGTAAAACGGTGGGCCAACATATGTGTGATAACCTCTCGGAGCATGGCGATGTCACTGTCCATCCACATCAAGTAAGAGTTCAGCCAGCCTAACAATTACACTAATTTAACTACGTATTAAGCTATGAAAAAAAAAAAAAAAAAACACACACACACATTACAGTGGAGTTAAGAACCTGGGGGAGTGACAATAAGAAACAATTTAGTATGGAGAGCTATCATCGGGTAATCGCGGCTAACCCACGCAAGAGTGGAAAATGCCTATAAAACATTGATAAAATTATGGTGTTTTATGAATGTCCAGAAGACACCTGTAGCGTTACCTGTATTATATCTTTACTTAAATCTGGAGACTACACTTACCTCTCCCGGGGAGCGTTAAGTTATACACAGTGGTGGCAGCTAAGCAAACCTAACTTAACCTAACCTACGTGCAATGCCATCATATATATATTGTGTTGTCAATGTGTACAAATCATGTGACTTTTTTTCCTGTGGACTTTTATTTCCGTCCACCCACATAACACCTCGGGGGCTGGAGAGGGAACTTGAGAGGTCATATGGTAGATACGTTGTTCTGGCCTCACTGGACTCCACTGTAGGATCACCTCATATAACCCAATATATTTCACTTACATTTAATTAAATGCTTAGGGTTTATGTACAGTCGATCAACAAAATATCTGAAAAATATTGTTCATGGCAATATGACACATCGGGCGTATGTTTTGGGGAAATGGTAGAGGACCAGGCGTAAAGGTGGTAGCCCTGCTTGCCACAATGGTTGCCATGTAATATATAAGACGCTTCCTACCTTTTGTCATTGACGTGTTTCATATAAATATGATTACTATGGTTATATTAACAGGGAATGACAGTCTAAAACGACATTATCCATGTTAGACACATACAGTAAACAATACTTAATGTGCATGATAATGCTTAAATGTTCCTCTGCACAACAACAACTAAATGCCTATGTTGACTGTATCTATACTTAGCATTTGGTATGCATACATGTATTAGATATCGAGGTATGTTATATTAATAGGTAAGGTAAACAGTAATGGCATCTCATGTTTATTTAATTAATATCTGGTGCAACCAGCTCCCAGGTCCAGAACACTTTGTTTGGGATCATAGCAACATGGCAACTCTACCCTATCGTCGATACTGTGTTTCACATAGGGCATCAAACATGCTATGCATGGTGATTATACTGCTTTCATACAGATGACCATAATGCAATGTTTACAGTTTACATGTTGATGGATACTTGTAATTATAAAGATAAACTACCCTGGTTATAAGCAGTTGCGGCACCTACACCTACTTACGCTTACCAACCCTACTGAGGCAACAGTGCCTAGACAACAAGGGTTTGTATTGTTCGTTTTGACATCCATCGGACCCACGTTTCAGATACTCTTTTGAGCGACTGTACACAACAAATGCTCTGAACAAAACCTATTTGATTAGACAATTTTCACCAAGGCAAACCTAACATTGTTATACACCTCGTAGATGTGCTTCACAACCTATGCTGACAAGTATTTAGAAGTAAAACACTGCTGCAATAACTCCCGTAGTTGAAACTCACAAAAGTATAAGACCAAGAACCTCTCATAGTTAGAACTAATAGTTTATTGAAAATCCCATATACACAAAAATCATGTCTGAGCGCCTTTACGTATTCCAGGTATTTACTTTAACTTTTAAATGTAGGATCCACAAAGATACAATATAATAAGAATATATTTATTTGATAATATTTCTCATTACACAGTGAAAAGCTTCTCATATCTTTCAACAGTCAGTAACTAACCCCCTCCAACACCCAGGTCTTCCTCTACTCCAACCTGTGCAGAGGTCCTTGGTTCTACGACGGCCAGGGAAGTATAGACAACCTGTGTTGCCTCAATGGTGAATACCACCCGTGTCCTTAAGTCATTCGGCTTCCTCAGAGACCACCAGAAGTATCTAACAATTGACACGTCTACCTGAAGACTGTCATCACCTGTCAGCTGCAGGAACCACAAACGGCATTATCTTATTCAGTACCAACTACCGTCTGTAATGTCTGTTTTAAGAACTAGTTGTACTCAAGAGCAATCAAATGCTTGTACCCTGAAAATACTTCCTGCTCTTATCTACCATTAAGCATTTGTACTTTGATAAGTATACCATCAGCGGTGGCGACCCGAAAATATTCCAATGACTGAGGATTCAACCTATCCAGCTGCTGCCTCCACCTGACTTGCTCTCCACTGACAGAAGGTTTTAGAAAATGAGCTGAATTTTAAATTTATGGAAAATGTGAAGATATTTCTGTGCTTCACATAACACTGATGTGCGTGGTGGAAGTTATGTAGTGATGTAAATAATAAATGCATTTGAGTTTTGACATTATTTTTTCTTACCTCACTTAACATGCACAGTGCTTGACTAAGTATGCCTGTAAAGACCCTCACAGACGTACACCTTCACGATAGCCTCACAGGCATATGCCGTCACAGCAGCCACACAGACATACAACGTCATAACAGCCTCACAGACATACAGCAGCCTCACAGACATACAACGTCATAGCAGCCTCACAGACATGCAACGTCACAGCAGCCTCACAGACATACAACGTCACAGCAGCCTCACAGACACACAACGTCACAGCAGCCTCACAGATATACAACGTCACAACAGCCTCACAGACACACAACGTCACAGCAGCCTCACAGACATACAACGTCACAGCAGCCTCACAGACAGATGAGTTTTCTAGCCTCATCTGCGTTTTTCTCAGTACAGCATCATTTTCATATTCCAGATGATTTTTCTGTTCCATTTGCCTTTCGCCCTTCCGGCCGGGATGAAAGCCGGTCCACTGATGGGTTGTCATCGCCTTGGATGACGTGTCGGGCAGGTTCCGCGGACCGGGATTCGCCCTCCGTACGTGAGTGTCGGCGAGACCAAAAACCGTCCTGTCCCACACCCTCACAGTGGTGAATCCCTCCCTGGCTGGGCTTACCAGGGTTCGTTTGTGTGGTGCTGCATTCCACACTCCTTAACTTCCTAAAGTAGAAAAATGTAAAATCTTCTTAATCCTAGACCAAAGGAGGACTTGGGAGAAGTGAAGTGGTATGTGGTGGGTGGTGGGTTGGGTGCTGCATTCATCACGCTGCTTCTCCTCTGCTCGTATGTACTGTGGTTGAAGTCCGGCTGGCCATGGGGCGGTACTGTGTGTGACATTTGGCAGAGTAACATTCCTAAAGGGATGATGGATTAGTTGGAAGTGCATCAGTAAAAAAAAGTTTACTCTATACTTTACGTCAATGTTTGGCAACTACAGTATGATTTCCGTCACGACAATGTTCTCATTAGGCTGGGTCGGGGAGTGAAGCTCTGCTCACTACACTGAATATTATTTATCACTACGCGTCAAAGAGTACATTACAAATCATACTAGCATAAAAACAGACTGAGTGAAGCTCTGCGTTTATCACAATATTAAGTTACATTAACCATCATCATCAACTCATAGCTTACGGGACAAAAGACAGGGGGGGTTAGTGAGGTGAGGCCGGGCGGGTGAGGCGGGGCGGGTGTAGTGGGGAGGAGGCGAGGCGTGGCTGGCCGGGCCAGGCCGGGGCGGGTCGGGGCAGGGAAGTACTTTATTAGCCTTGTTACGAGCAAAAACACATTGTTTACTAGGCTTAAGGTTCCTGCTTATCATTACTGGGGCTCTAGAGGGGGCAGTTCAAAAGATATCGAAGTCTTTAAACTGCTAAGAGAACATAGGGGCACGGGGGTGGAGGAGACTGCAGTGGGAGCGGGTAAACAAGGCGAAAGATTACAGGGAAATAGTGTTAGGAATGATGACATAACTAAATTAGACAGGGAGTTTAAAACTAAACGCGGTAAGGGAAGGACTCAGAACACGACTAACTTAAATGTATATTACGCGAACAGTAGAAGTATGAGAAACAAAATGGATGATATTAGGGCCTTGGTATGTACAGAAGAAATCGATATAATTGCATTCACTGAAACATGGATCAACCTAGACACACGTGAATTACCAGTCGAATACCAAATTGCGGGTTACAAACTGTTCCATACCGATAGGCAGACCAGGAAAGGAGGCGGAGTAGCAATCTATGTTAGGGATAATCTGAAGTGTGAAATAAATAAGGAAATAAAAACTGAGAGGAATACAGAAACAATTTGGATAGAATTAAGCGACGGTCGGGAAAAATTAATCACAGGAGTAATATATAGACCCCCCAATCTTGACAGAGTCAATGAGCGACTTATCTGGGATGAAATGCGCAGGGCTTCCATACACAACAAAGTCTGTATAGTAGGCGACTTTAACCTTGGCCAAATAGATTGGACCGACCTTACGGGAAACTCAGAATCAGAGGATTTTCTCGAGACGATCCAGGACTGTTTCCTAAGTCAACATATAACCGAACCCACACGGGGTAATAATATATTGGATTTAGTTTTGTCAAACAGAGAAAACCTCATTAGCAATGTCGAGGTAGGGAACGAACTTGCAAACAGCGATCACAAAGAAATTCGATTCCAGTTAGATTTTCAGGGCAGACGTAAGGAAAATTCCACTAAAGTACCAGATTTCAGAAGGGCAAACTTTGACAGTTTAAAGAGGCAGCTAAGAGAGGGGGTGTCGCGCTTGGCCGTGAACCTGACAGATGACACCGACCTGATAACGAGATCTGAGATTGCCGAGTTCCACGACAATTTAAATAGTGAGTTACTTAATGCACAAAGGCAGAACATACCATACAAAAAACTCAGATCAAACAACAATGACCCTAAATGGATAAATAATTATTTAAAGAACATCATTGGCCAAAGGAAGGCTATAGGTAGAAGGATAAATCGTGGCGAAATTCACCTCCGGGACTATTATAGGGTATTGGCGAGTAGGGTTAAAACCGAGATAAGGAAAGCAAAGAGGAATAATGAGGTAAGGATAGCAAGGGAGGCAAAGACAAACCCCAAAGGATTCTACCAAATGTACCAAACTAAAACACGAGAAAAGATTGGACCAATACGGTCAGACTCCGGCGAGCTCACTGATAACGACGGAGAAATGAGCAATAATTTGAATAAATATTTTTCAACAGTTTTCACCAGCGAAAATTTAAACATGATACCCGAGGCACCGACTCTATTCAGAGATAGTGAAGAAAACAAATTAAGTGAGATAGTAGTGACTAGTAACGATGTTAGTAAGCAAATAGACAAACTAAAGCCTAATAAGTCACCTGGTCCCGATGAGATATTTGCCAGAGTATTAAAGGAATGTAAGGAAGAGCTTAGTATGCCCTTAGCAAAGTTGTTTAACATGTCCTTAAAAACAGGTGTAGTACCAGAATCCTGGAGGATAGCGAATGTAATACCGATCTTCAAGAAGGGGGATAGATCACTATCCTCTAACTACCGCCCAATCAGTCTAACATCAATAGTAGGCAAATTACTGGAAGCAATCATTTCAAACTCTATTCGAAATCACCTGGAGAAGCACAGATTGATCAATGATTCCCAGCATGGCTTCACAAGCGGACGTTCTTGCCTAACTAATCTATTAACATTCTTTTCATCAGTTTTCGAATCAGTGGACGAGGGGCACAATTATGATGTGGTATATCTCGACTTTAGCAAAGCCTTCGACAGAGTACCCCTTAAATGGATTAGGGCGTGGTTACAGGACAGGAAACAGCGAGTGAGCATTAACGGCACTAAGTCCCATTGGAGCAACGTCACAAGTGGAGTTCCCCAAGGCTCAGTACTTGGACCATTATTGTTTATTATATACATAAACGACATAGATATCGGCATAGACAGCAACATAAGTAAATTTGCTGATGATACTAAAATAGGACGTGTTATCAAATCTGACGAGGACTCGGCAAAACTACAGGAGGATCTAAACAAATTTTTCGAATGGTCTGAAAAATGGCAGATGAAATTCAACATTGACAAATGTAAAGTACTCAGTATAGGGAATGTAAACAGGGAAACCAGATACCAGATGAACAACGATGCCATAGAGAAATCCGACTGCGAGAGAGATTTAGGAGTAATGATAAGTAGGAACCTTAAGCCAAGTAAACAATGTGTTTTTGCTCATAACAAGGCTAATAAAGTACTTGGGTTCATACAAAGGAGTGTTAGTTACAAGACTAGCGAGGTCATCCTAAAACTGTATCTTGCTCTTGTGAGACCACACCTGGATTACGCAGTCCAGTTCTGGTCACCGTATTACAGAATGGATATAGAATCCTTGGAAAGAATCCAGAGGAGAATGACAAGACTAATCCCGGGTATCAGGAACCTTGAGTATAGAGACAGGTTAAAGCATCTTAATTTGCACTCCCTTGAGAGACGTAGAGCGAGGGGCGACCTGATAGAGGTGTATAAATGGAAGGCAGGGCTAAACAAAGGGGACATTACAAAGGTACTCAAATTATCCAACCAGGAGCGAACTCGTAACAATGGTTTTAAATTGGACAAATTTAGATTTAGGCGTGAAATAGGTAAACACTGGTTTGGAAACAGAGTAGTGGATGAATGGAACAAGTTACCAAATATCATCATTAACTCGAATACGCTGAATTGCTTCAAACATAGGTTGGATGCTCATATGAGCAATAGGGGTTGGGTGTAAACGGGACTGCCCAGTATGGGCCAATAGGCCCGCTGCAGTTTCCTCCATTCTTATGTTCTTATGTTCTTATGTACTCCTAAATCTCTCTCGCAGTCGGATTTCTCTATGGCATCGTTGTTCATCTGGTATCTGGTTTCCCTGTTTACATCTCCTATACTGAGTACTTTACATTTGTCGACATTGAATTTCATCTGCCATTTTTCAGACCATTCGAAAAATTGGTTTAGATCTTTCTGTAGTTTTGCGGAGTCCTCGTCAGATTTAATAACACGTCCTATTTTAGTGTCATCAGCAAATTTACTTATGTTGCTGTCTATGCCGATATCTATGTCGTTTATGTATATAATAAATAATAATGGTCCAAGTACTGAGCCTTGTGGAACTCCACTTGTGACGTTGCTCCAATGGGACTTAGCGCCGTTAATGCTCACTCGCTGTTTCCTGTCCTGTAACCACGCCCTAATCCATTTAAGGATGTTGCCTTTGATGCCATGTGCTTCTACCTTTCTAATTAGTCTTTCGTGGGGGACTCTGTCGAAGGCTTTGCTAAAGTCGAGATATACTACATCATAATTGTGCCCCTCGTCCACAGATTCGAAAACTGATGAAAAGAATGTTAATAGATTAGTTAGACAAGAACGTCCGCTTGTGAAGCCATGCTGGGAGTCATTGATCAATCGATGCTTCTCCAGGTGATTTCGAATAGAGTTTGAAATGATTGCTTCCAGTAATTTGCCTACTATTGATGTTAGACTGATTGGGCGGTAGATAGAGGATAGTGATCTATCCCCCCTCTTGAAAATCGGTATTACATTCGCTATCCTCCAGGATTCTGGTACTACACCTGTTTTTAAGGACATGTTAAACAACTTTGCTAAGGGCATACTAAGCTCTTCCTTACATTCGTTTAATACTCTGGCAAATATCTCATCGGGACCAGGTGACTTATTAGGCTTTAGTTTGTCTATTTGCTTACTAACATCGTTACTAGTCACTACTATCTCGCTTAATTTGTTTTCTTCACTATCTCTGAATAGAGTCGGTGCCTCGGGTATCATGTTTAAATTTTCGGTGGTGAAAACTGTTGAAAAATATTTATTCAGATTATTGCTCATTTCTCCGTCGTTATCAGTTAGCTCGCCGGCCAGACTAAATAACAACAACGACTAGTGCTGTGTTTGGCTTCATTTTCAGTTATGAGAACAGGGAATTGCCAATGATATAAAGTTCTCAATACACCACGTTACCACAGCTGGTACTATCTCACGCCAAGAGTTCTATGCGTCCTACCTTGGGATTGGGTTTATTGCACCACTATCAGTTGTTTCAATGCACGGATGTTCAACTTACCACAGAGTTGATATTTTTTTTCCTCCTCTATGAATGATATCAATTTTGTATTCTGAGTGTTTCTGTGTCAAAAGTAGGAAATGAAAGTAAAGGAAAGTAGATAAGAGAATGGGGTGAAAATCTGCTTAAATAGCAAAAATGTGCCTGATGCAATGTTCGGTATGAGGATAGCGAAAATATATGCTATGTATGGCAAACTGACTGACTGACTGTCTGACTGACTTACTATATGACATTAACCTGCTAACTAATTTAATTATCAGCTTGTTAGTTATTGCTTTCATTAGTTAGTTAGGCAGTTTAGTTAGTTGTTAGATAGCTTAGTTAGTGTTTTAGTCAGTTTAATTATTTATTACTTACTTAGTTTTGGTTTGTTAATTTTAATTATTTAGTTAGTTATTCTTGACTCTTGTTTGTCTGGTGAAATAATCATAGATAATATAGTTAATAAAAGTAATGCCTAAATAAATTTATCAATAGAAATGCTGAAGTGCCTCTCAGTTGATGCCTGGAGTGTCACTGACCCACATCGGGGCCTGGGGGGGCGAAAATGTAATAATAATAATAATAATAATAATAATAATAATAATAATATTAAACAACCATAAAGAAATGCAAAAGTGAAAAAAAAATCAAAAGTGAGAAACAATATATGTATGTTGTGTTGTCAATAGTAAGAGAAACAATTGAGACCCTGCAATTGTAATTTTTTTCCTAGTTTTATTTTACTTAAAAGATAATTTTAAGCATCTTTTCGACTTACTTTTATTTCTATTCTGTGAACATACCTGAGAATTTATACTAAAACTTATTATTATCCTTTTCATTACTTACTCAACAGGAAATCGCTGCCACATGACTCACACAACATTAAACAGAAATTCAGCTGTGAAACAACTTAATTAACTTTGGTAGCCGACAGAGAGGTGAAGAAAACACACGAACTTTAGTATTATTGCCTTGAACATCTTGAATCATTGTTCACAGATTAAAGGAACTCCCACTTGGGTTCATTAAATGCTTATTAAACTGTTCTTTAACATTTGTACAAAAATAAATGCTACTTGGTCATACTTTGTATTTAGGAAAATAAGCATCTTCACTTAACAGTCATAAAACTTTAGTTAAAAAATATATCAGCTTAGGGGTAATACTTCAATATAGCTACAGGGGAATATTTCAAGCACTTTTAAGTGACATTCACAATTGTACTCGTATTTATAGCACCCATAAGCACACTCAAGCTCGTTCACAATACTGTGCTATTCCTTCTAGCACATTTAGCACCTTGACTACAGATCACACTTGAGACTAATTAGTACCAACATCCAGGAGTCTGAGTGATAATACAATATCAACACCTCGGCCGTTAAAACAGCTGCGTCACAAACACAGGTCATATCAGTACTGTCTTGCTACTATACCTGGGACGGAAATTTTTTTATAACCCATCAGTAATGACACATGCAGGAGGAGGATTTAACCAGGAAGTATCTCATTTAGGGGTTCTTGCGGTTCTTGTTTTTCTTATGTTTCTTCATCTTCTTCTTGCATCTTCGTTTTTTCTGTTTCTCTTTTCATCATCACTACTCTCTTCTTTACTTGTTATGGACCTTCACGTTTTCTGTTTCGCTGTCTTTACTACAAGGGGTCTCCTTGTAGCTGAGGTGCTTCTTGGTTTGCACCTTGGCTACCCTACATTTCTCCCTCCACTTGGGACACTCCCGGTTGTCCCGCACGTGTTGCAGACCGCCCGAGCGCAGCACTTCTTAGCTGGGTGCCCATAGCGCTGACATTTATAGCACCGGGAAAGGACTATATGCATTAAGGCACCGCTGTAACGTCATAAACTTTAGCTTCGCCCCATTCAAATACGTCTCATTACCTGTGGTGACCACAAGGACTAGAGCCTAGCTTTGGTTGACGTTTGATTGTTTTATTTTATTTTTATTTTTTTTTAGAATACTCTTCATAAATGAACGCCTTATGTTCTCATAGTCTCCCCCAAATAAGTGATATAACAAACAAAAATATATAAATAAAATATTACAAGGAAACACCCGGGAGGTCCCGGGCATTTCGCTGATGACATGGACGAAACAACTACATTTTTTTGAGGTTATTAGCAGTGCAAAAATTTTCATTTTGCCAGACATGGCAAGGTGAATCTCTGAGGGTACTCTGACAACTGGATATTGCCTTACAATGTAAACTTAAGACAATAGAGCAAGTTTCTCTGGAATATTATTGTTGTTATTTTGTCAGACGTGATAAGAAGAATGTCTTGCGGTCTTCTGAATGACCTGATATTGCCTGACATTGCAGAATTAAGAAACTACAAGAAATCTTCCCTCACGTCTTGAAACAAACGCGATGATGAAGCCCTGAATTCGTATTCAGGGACAAGTTGTTGGAGCCTCCAATAACCTGCTTAGACATAAACCATTGACTCTTCAGGCTTCTATGCCCTTGACTCTTCAGGCTTCTACGCCCTTAATTCATGAGGCAAAAGGCAAGCATGAACTTAGCATGCTTCCCTGTTGAGCGCTGTAAACGCTTCTGCGCTTCACCTTACACAAGGATGTAGAGGGGGGGGGGGGTGCCCAATACAAAAAAATATGGAAGTTTTCATCGCTGTTCTCTATTTCATGTCTGGAAATTGTAAGTTTTCGTCACTGATGTCTATATTTAATGTTGTGGAAGGACTAGGGACGACCATAGCCAGGGGATGATCAGATGACAGATGTAATTTAACGAGCTTCATAGCTGGATGGCGGAGTTCTTGACAATACTCTATAATCATAAACACATCTACTTTGGGTAAATTTCTTTCATCTTCCTTGATGAACCCTGGAAGTAGTTGTCCAACCTTCTCGGCTGATCGGCTCTGTAAATAACTATTATTAGGTAATTAATTGCGCTTTACTGTGCAACACAATAATGCTATACCTGTATTGAATATATAAATATTACTAAGCACATTAACTAAGTCAATGGATATTAGCTGCCCCTACTACAAATTTCATAGTATAAACATTACAAACAATATTGGTATTATTTTGATTTTGGTCATCTGGGCAACCTTACGATTCTAACTATGGGATAACAATAAGACACAATATCTCTACAGGATTTCTGTCGTAAAACATTTTTCGATCGCATAAGAAAATACAGATCATATGTTAGGTTAGGTTAGGTTATAATGAGTTATAAGGTTAGCTTAACATAACTAGTAAGGGGTGGGGGGGGAGGTAGTAAATCAAAACTAGTGATCTCCGGTAGAAGTGAAGATCAAAAGCGTTCATAACACATCTCAAACCATCAGAAAAAAACATAGCCTGTATGTCTCAGTACAGGAATGATCAAAACTTAAAATTTACCCAATATTGCCTATCTCGAATCTGAACATTCAAATACTTGTGGTAGTTAAAGTAAAATTTGACCCATTAATTAATATAAATTATGATATATCCCAATGCATTCTCAAAACAAAGTCCAGACCATGTCAATACTTCTAAATTGACTCGTATCTCCATCTAGTACTGATATACTCTGTAAATGCACTGGGAAAAAAAGAGAAAAATCTACCAGGTAAGAGTACATGACAGCTGAACTGGTGTGAACATGGAAGTTTTTTGTGTCCATAAGCTGCTCGTCACGGCACATTTCTTAACTTACGAAATTTCCAACACTTAGACCATATTAAAAACACCCTTAAAACTTACCTGAACGTGGCATTTGGGGTCTGAAGAGGCCATCCTTTGCACTACTCCGACTGCAGCTGTGAGTTTGTTGGAGAACGTCGTCGGCTGTGAAACTGGTGACGTCACTGCAAATGGCGGCCCTGTTTCTAGAGAAATAAACTTATCTCGACTATTATAGCAGAACTTTAAACTTTTATTACAAATTATATATACCGTATCACTCTACGAACGTGGCAGAGTGTATTTCTTGTGTTTACTCAGAACCGACAACTTGTCCATTTGGGTTACATCATCTGCTTTTGCCATGTATTCCGAGTTGGTTGGTTCAGGCATATCTCCTGTATAAATAGTGTACAGGGCGGGTGATAAGTTGCTGCCTTGTGGCACTCCACTGTAATGGTTGAAGGTTTGTCCTATATACAGTAGTGGTCGATGATGAGTTTGGTTTCTCAGTTGTCTAAGAAGTTGCAAAAGAGAGCCGTGATGTTTGATCGTATGTCGAGTTGGGTAATCTTGTATTTTAGTCGCATGTTTTGTCGAAGGCTTTGCTGACGTCTCTTGATATTATATTGCACTGGTGTCTGTTGCTGGCTGCATTTGCTATGGATTCGTAATTTGTTTTTGTATTATAAAGTTTACAATTTACATATATACTGTATACATAATATTACATATTAACATATTTATAAGTGAAATATTTGGATGACTTTTCTTTTAAAATGATCAAGTGTATTTTAAAAGAAAAGTCATCCAAATATTTCACTTACAAATATGTTAATATGTAATATTATGTATACAGTGTATATGTAAATTGTAAAATTTATAATACAAAAAAAAATTACGAATCCATAGCAAATGCAGCCAGCAACAGACACCAGTGCAATATAATATCAAGAGACGTCAGCAAATTAGGGCTATTGCAAAGTTTGTACCTCGGTTTTTTCGAAAGCCGTGTTGTCCCTGGTTATATTTATCTCCGAAGTCTAAGTAGTTTCTTAGTCTGTTATTAATTATTTTTTCCAGGATTTTGCTGGTGTTTCGAGTAGAGATATGGGTCCATAGTTTGAGACCTTGGAGATAAAGAGTGTGACATATTCTTTTCAGGAGATAAATGACTTTCTTAAATAGACAACTGACACTAAGCAAACTGCAAATATCAGATTCTCTGAGGTTTGGGAATAAAAATAATCTAACTTCAGTAGCAATTGGAAACTCATGGCTATCCCCAAGGACGATATCACGGGATGCCATTTGTACTGGCAGACTCGACACTCACTTACTTGCTTTTGCTTGTATCCTCTTCACCACTGATCGGCTCGTTAGCTGCTTGGGCGATCGGTCACGTCTCTGTTACGCACTGTTGGCAAGCACTGGGCATGCACCGGCTCCTGAATGTACCTGAACCTGCTCCAGTGTTGGCCAGTTCTTGTCTTGAAAGGGCTCACACTCGGTGCCGACATAACACTCTCTGGCAGATTGTTCCAAGAGTTCACAACTTTCACTCCGAAAAAGTTTGCCCTCACAGTTTTCTGGACTTGCGGCTTCTTCAATCTTGAGCTGTGACCCCTTGTGAGGCGAGCGTCCGTCAGCTCCAAGTAAGGACACTCGATTGAGTAGTGCCCCTTGAGATGCTTATACACCTCAAATAGGTCACCCCTTGCCAGTCTGTAGCATAAGGTAGGAAAGTGTTACTAACATTAAAGACAGTTTACGCTTTTAACATCACTCACAAAGGATCTTGAATGCTTTAACTGTAATGAGACATATCTAAGTTGACTCAAAACAATGGTGTTCTCTCTCACATTCAAATTTACTTTATAGAGAGGTTAGTTTCAGTTAGAGAAAACGCGTTTCTTCCTAGGGATAACTCACCAGTTATCCACATGTTTTGAGGGCGTGGAGCATAATATGAATCATCAGGTTTCAAACAGACCAGCCGTGCCAGTGTGACCATGACATTATATCTGAGAGTTTTATTTAGGCAATCAAAACGTGACTGTTATTTCTAGTGCCAATATGCAAGTACAATTCAGTCAATGTCTTGGCCAATGCATCGAGTATAAGCACTCGGGTTATAACATGTATCGAGGAGTCCTACAACACCAGACGCCATAACACGGTATAAATTTTAAAATCCCTTTGTGAAACACATACCAGGATATGCCATTGAATTAGTGCATAGACTACTCCCATTATTTTAACTAAACAACAATCGTAAGTAGTTTGTTCCATATTTTGATAGTGTAGCCGTGTTATTATATTGGCTACAATGGAGTAGGATTTCGTATTTTTACTTTTATGAATTACCACAACTGCAGCCGAACCACCAATGTGCATGTGTTAATCACGATTTCAAATTATTTCTTAGGGCTAATGGTTATAATGTAATAGGTTTTGAGCTTCCAATGGATCAGTCAAATTAGTTGTTAAAAATACAGATAGAACTTCGCATTCGTAATGCTTGCTTGTCAGTGAACAATAATCGCTTTCATCATGGCTCGCACTTATTAAGTAATTAATGCAATTAGTTAATATCAACCTGTCAATGATTTCAATGCATATATCAGATGGACAAATGATAGCTTCTCACAAACGAGTTATTTTTCTGACTGGCCCACTCGGTGATTAGTTTATATTACAGTTTTCACTACAATTACGTAAAATTGAAGCTTGCAACATATTATTCAATTGATCTTCAGTTAACATTAGGCATACATATCTTAAAGCTGCACATAAGAGTTCAATCATAATCTTAACTTTACAACTGCACAGTGCTTTGTTGGGAACTACAGTGGAGGACGGGCATGTTAGGACAAACGAGAGAAAATGTACATTTTAGTGGGTGACTCAAGAAAGACTTCAGACATATTTTATGGACAATTGAGAGTAATATGAATCATCTTATCTAAAGATAACTGATATTTATTAATGGCGCATGCAATGTTACCTTGAATATTCTTGCTTGTTATGATAGCCGCACTAGATGTAGTGAGGCTAGACTACAAAACGTGTGAAGCTGTTAAGTTCCCCAGTTGAGGCCGCTTCAGGAGGCCTGAGTCGTCCGTTTTCCCTTAAGTATGACGGCTGGTAAGCAGAGGTCCTTCTTTGTACACCTCAGCTGGAATTCTACCAGGCTCTGCGGCTTTGCCAATTTAGATCTGCTTGATGGCAGCCGTTACTACATTACGGGTTGGAGGATAGCTAAGCTGGGTCAGCTCTGGGTGCTGAATGTCCAGTTGGGTAGTCAGGGCTTCCAAATTGGCGTTTCGGTTCAGCAGAGAATGACAGTACTCTTTCCAGCGCTGACGGATGCCTTCTCTGTATTAAATTAGGGAGTCATCGTCGGGTGAGAGGCGGGGGTAGGCGCCATGAGTAGTTGGACGACACATTGTTTTAGTGGAAATTAAAAAAAAATCACACGTCTTGTGTTGCTCTGCAATTTTTTTATTTTTATATGCTTTATTTTTCCACCATTCATCCTTTAGATTGCAAAGCTTGTGCTGGGCCATCGCTTTCTTCTGGCGGAAGGTATCAGCTTTGGTCCGAGACTTAGGGTTGTTCTGCCAGTAAGTGACAGCAGCATGCTTTCCATTGATGAGTACATTGATTTCCTGGTTATTTTTAACAAACCAATCCTGGTGTTTTCTTTCGATCTGGCCGAAGGTCTCGCTGCAGGTTTTTGTGATGACAACGTCAAGGGTACCCCATTCGGCACTCAAATTTAATTTCTTTGTTGTTGAGTTATTTATCAGCCCATGGCCGAGCTGCTCTCTGAAAGTATGTGCTACCACTTGATCCTCCAGTCGCTTGGTGTTAAAGCCTCTTCTGGAGGCTTGTTCCCTTTGCTGTTTTGGGGTGTCATGAAGGGAGAGTTTGGCTCTGACGAGCCGATGATCTGTGTCACAGTGGTCTGAGCCACGCATGGCTCGGGTGATCAGGACATTTCGAAGATCACTTTCTCTGGCAATGTCAATGAGATGCCAATGTTTGGATCGTGGGTGTTACCAAGAACCCTTGAGCTTATCTGAAATTATCTACAAAGCTGCACGAATACCGATCAGTGGTCCTCCCCACCATGCTGCATGGCAGCGAGACATGAGTCACAATACAAGAGGCAACTCAAGGCTCTTGAAAACTTTCACCAACGTAGCTTACGCTCCATCCTCCGAGTTCAACGGAAGGACAAGAGAACAAATGCCATAATTCTCGCTGACACTAACTTTTTGAGCCTTGAGGCTACGATTTTTCATGAACAACTATGCAGGACTGGCCATGTTACCCGCATGGACGACAGTAGACTGCCAAAGTAGCTACTTTACAGTCACCGAGCGAATGGTAAACGTAACGCTGGCGGACAATGGAAAAAGTATAAGAAAGCCTTAAGACAAACCTGAAAAAGTGCCAAATCGATCCCCTAACCTGGGAGACGATTACTCCACACCGTAACGCTTAGAGGACTGCCACATGAGAAGGTGTCAATACTTACGAGTTAGCCTGAATGCATACCGAGGCAGACAAGCGCCAACACCGGAAAGATGCTTCCGCCGCTCCTCACGCACTAGATGTAGTCCTCCACACTTGCAACATCTGTGGACGGCCCTGCCGCTCTTGTATCTGCTTCTTTTGTCACCTTAGAGCTCACCAATAAAGGTGACATCTTCAATAACACATATCATTGTCTCATAGCTGGATGATCGTCATACTTGATTCCGAGTGACAGCAAAGTGTGTGTGTGTGTGTGTGTGTGCGTACAGGGTGGTGTAATACATCTAGTGAGGCAGCATTATGTTAGTGTTAAGGTGCACTGCTTGCTTCCTCTCACCTTCAGCTACCACCGCTGGCGAACCCTCATGGTGAACAGGGAAGCAACCTTGCGTAAGTCTTTTCTTGCCAGTTCACGGTCTTTTCACCATCAAGACTCCTGCTGTACCTCATCATGGCAACACACAGTACTTGGGTGCCTCGTGGGCCCAGGCTAGATCAGCAGGGGATCTCGGAGCAGCAGTGGGGCCCAGAGGAACGGAGCCCAGGTGCCTACCAACTACTGGCATCCACCGCTGCCTTGCTGATTAACCTTGGTTGGTATAAGGCTACGGGAATAAAACCTGAACAAAAATTCTATGGTGGAGCCCTGCATCAGACAGAATGCTTACGGAGTTCCAGTAAGACCCCAACGGCGAAATAGGCGGAAGAGGTGACCACCATGGGAACCCAACGACTACACCGGCGGATGAAGGCAATGCAAAATGGACAGGATAGTAAGGCGAAACCCAAGAAATTGGGCTATGGGCAGGCCATTGCAACTCTCCTTCTCCCCAGTCTTTGCAGCTTCCTGCACAACTGGATCAGGAAAAGGGAGAGCCAAACTGTGTGTTAAGGCCTGCGCTCCTGCCTCACCTTATAAATCAACTGATGCGCAGCCATCATCCAGCTCATCATCAAAACCCCTATACCCCCAAGAGTCCTATGGCGATAGACACGTGGCGATGGGGATAGGCAGAGATGACTGCCGGGAGTCTATAGTCATAACAAGAGACTCAACTACAACCACAGCTGCCACAAGATTCTCACATCAAATTTTCTTCATTATTTAAACAAATATACGAACATTTGGAAACTTCTCATGCTCTAAAATAATGATAAATAGTTTATTAATATAAAATTCTACCTTTGATTTGTTTAATATTTATCCTGAAAATGATACAGCCAACCATCATTACATACAACCTTACTTTACCAAGTATTGCCAGGTAAAATTGCCAGTACGAGACCCTGGGTGTGGTCAGTGCATCTTTTGTTGACTGTACATGATGTGGCACCAGTGCAATGAGCAGTACTCCGGACTTACTGTCAGTGTGAGCCGTTCCTATGCTGATGGACCAAGGTCACAAAAGAGGCTCCTTTATTTCCATTTCCAGAGCTCAGCAAGTAGAATTTTTATATATGACATATGTTTTTGACCTCTGTGTACTGGTTAAGGATGGTTATATTGTACATTTCTTTCCTAGTTCCACCCTTAGTTGTTTTGAGCCGGCTGACAATTACTAACGACCACCCACAGTAGTTCACACACAACATGAAATAGTTCAACCTATCCTCTGGCTATAAAAATCCCTAGTGGGAGGTTTGTACACTATATCTTGACTTCCTGAATTTATCGGGTCTGAGGCTGTCATTCCTTTGGTCTCACACTGAGAACATCTTCATTGGTTTTGACAGTTAAATTATATAAATTAAGTCACATAATACTCTTGTCATTTATTTCTTATTTCACATGTGTGTTTCTTTCACTTTGGTTGAGTGTGAAAAGTTGGTAAATGCAGACCAGATTTGCGGTTGTGGAGCCTTTACGTCCATAAAAGATTCATGCATGATGAAATATAGCTATCTTTAAAAATTTCATTATTTTCCTTCAACTGATTTTAATTCGCCATTCTCAACATTTAGCCGCCATTCCCGTATAGGAGTTCAAGAAGAGATAATCTTGTACACTTTATTTGAAAATGATCTTTGTCTTAGGTATGGAAACCACAAGGAGCTGTTAAGGTTTTATTGGTGTTAGTATTTAGCTTATTCCCTAAGATGGTATGTAGTACTGTATATGCCAGAGCAGATGATTGTATGACATTTCTTTGATCTGGTAGTAAAGGTTGGCAATTACATATAAGTCGTTGCACAATCATTATCATAATAGTAAAAGTATTGCCATATTAAACATCTTAGTAAGTGGCTCGTTGTATGTTGCTGTTAAAGTCTCAGGGGATGGCTGTGTGCTGGTACTTATGCGCAGGGTTCGTGTTGACCTGCGTCACAACACAGCATCTCCATAGTGGCCTCACCGTCGTCCTCCCACGGGCCATCACAGAGCCTGACGTACAGGAACACCTGTGTGTGGAAGGCACATTGAATGCGACTATTAGAACTATCCCATCATTAATGAAGTTGCGATAAATGAAAATTATTAGCTATGATATACTTTCATGGGTGTATGAACATTTGTGTGTGAGGGTGTATATGGGTGCATGAGTGTGTGCATGCGTATTGTTCATTTTAAATAAGAAGATTTTTTAGTATTCGACTGGTTATAAGAGCAGGAATAATACACGTAGGGACGTGAAACTGTTATTGGAACTTAATTCTTCCTAAAATTTAACATAAGAAATGCATGTACATCTTAAAACTTAAAATATGACCGGTGTTTCGTTTATGTAATATAATCAAAAGTGACTAACAATTACGTTAATTTAATCAACAATACGCACATGTATATGCTTATGAACATTACCATTAAATCCAGAGGGTCATACAATGTGTCTCACAGCAAAAAGCTAGTTTTCCGGCATCCACGTGGGCTTATTCCCCTTAAAAAAATAAATAAAATAAAACTGACACTTACCGCGCGAACATTCATCTCTTTTTAACGATGGCGTTATTGTACAACACCTTCATGAACGTAGAAGCCAATGTCACCAGTCAATTAAGGATGGTAAGTTTAGGGATTTAGGCTCATGAATCCCATCCAGTAGTGTAAAGTACAAGGGTGAATTATGTGTAAAGGGTCATGATGATCACCTTTATTCAAACGTAAACGAAGTGAAAAATAAAATAATGAGAATAATAAAATGGCTAAAAATTACTTGTATTTATCAAAATGTTAAAGCATCTAATTAGATTTGAATGGGACACCGAGAAATGAGCTGAAGATGCTAAACTATTACAGCTCCTTTGATAATACTTATTAACCCAGGAAAATGATTCTCTCTCTCTCTCTCTCTCTCTCTCTCTCTCTCTCTCTCTCTCTCTCTCTCTCTCTCTCGTAGCCACTTATTTTTGTCTCACACTCGCGCATTTTTAACATTCTTTATCTTTCTATTATTTCTCGCGATGTTATTGTAGACTTACTTCAGTTGGCCCAACGACGTCTTTACCCTCCTCAGCCAGGTCGTCACACATACTCTGGCCCACCGTCTTACCGTCGGGAAGCTCGAAATTCAGGTCTCCTTCGTTGGTTATTTCGTTCCACTGTAAACGCAAGGAATAAAAATTATGTTACATCTGAGGATAAGAAAACATTGTCTTGTATGGACCAGCTAAACCTCAGAGGCATATGTTAAGATATTGTGTACACCATTTTAAAGAAGTGTATTATTTTAGTATTTATTCTGTGAAGTACATTTTCATATATAAATCATGACATCTGTACTTGACATTTCTCTGTTAGTATATGGCAGTAAAGGGTCACCTCTGTGCGGCATCTATCATGACAATCCTTTTGATCTTCGCAGTTTTCCACATCGAAGGCCTCCATGGGGAACACTTCTTCCTCCTCTGTAGCCTCAGTAATGAAGGCGCCACAGTCACACTCTGGGACTTGTTGAGCCCTGCCAGTAGGAGTGGCTGATTATATTTCTATTTTAACATTACCATTATTCTTCATACGGAGCTATTGTTAATCACCTTCATGTGTGTCAAAATTTTCTTGTTTAAGATATCCTCATGTGACCAATTCCTTCCGTGAATACATGGGCAGTGTGCCAGAAGCTTTGTATATTACTTGAGTTGCTTAAATTTTGTCTGAACAAAGAGATGTTACCTGGCAACTTAAGTTCATTGAATATTCGTAAACTGCTAAATGAAACCCTACCACGGTTCAGATATATTTTATATAGTCTGGAATAAGTAATTTTTCGTTAAAATTTAAAACATAAACAATAATAGAAGGATGTTCCTTATTAATGATTGTTGAAAACAGTAAATGTACTCGAGTGTGTAAAAGCCCCATGTTCATGATGTTAGAAGTGCATGTGAGTCATATATTTGGAGATCTAAAGACGAGAGTTTCATTCCCTTTCTGCTCTCAACTAAATCATTATGAGTATATTTATCAGTAAACATTAAGTGAAATCCTAAAGTTTGGCTTTTTTGTAGGAGTGTCAGCCATATTTAACCTATGAAAAAATATGAAGTTTGCGGTACTATGAGAACATTCTTGTTCGATCAAATTTGATATATGTAGCTATTTCCTTTACGAACGTAACTGATGCCCTTGCTCATCATCCCTGACCGCAGTCAGTCAAACACTGAAAGTGTATTGATAATACTTAAGAGTTTGATCTTAGACATACAACAAACCACGTGTGTAATAACGATTATAGTGTACTAAAATGTTACCATGCCAGGACGGTGAGGGAGCACAGGATCACGAGGAACTTCATCTTGCTTGTCAGAAGTAGTATGAGGACCAACATCCAGCAAGCTCTTTTATACTGGCAACGGAGCGACCCCAACCAGAGTTCAGGGTCACCTAGTCAGCTGGACGCTCTCAGGCTCTCTCTTCTATCATGACTAAAAAAATGTATGAACACTAGTACTGACAGCCACCTGCCATAGCGGAAATAGAAATTATGAAATATTGAAAGTTTTCTTCATAATTTTAATGCATTATTTTTACTTCAAAATTTGTGTCGTGTTATTTTCCACATAATTATTGATGACATACTATTTTGGAAAATGTACATAAAGATTTTAATTTAATATTTGAAATATTGTCGAACAGCCAGTAATGAAATCTTGTTAAGATTATGCCATCACAGATGTGGTCGCTGCTTCCATGTCTTAGTAGTGATAGTTTTGCCAAGGTGGTGAAGTTGGCACTTGTACATCATAGCAACAGAGATTTAACTATCTTCAATTTCAACAGCTGTTGTATAATGTGTAAAGAAACTGAGTATACGCATTGAACCATCTAAACACTTATTGTCAATTAGCCAGATTAATGTATCTCTCTTACTCTTTAATTGGTGACTTCTACTGTATGATATCAGGTTGCGGCGTCCAAGTTTATTTCTCGTTTGTCACCTTTTCTATAGCTCATTGGTTGATCCCCTTCCAACCTCTTGTAAAAAGGGAAAATAAAGGTGGTTGGTATGCAGTAGCAGCCACCATGCCTATTGTCCCTATTTTTTTTATTTTTTTTACGATTATTTTCCCTAAGCTCATTACCGGGACGTGAGCTGACTCACGAACTGCTCCTGGATATTGGTCTTGGTTTGGGTTGTTGAATTTCTGAATTTTTTTCTGAAATTAAATGTATTGTGATCTATTTGACTCCAGACAATGGTAGTTTCATTGTCCTGGGGTGACACCCATGCTTAGAGTGTTGGTCAAACCATGCATTTGCAATTACCCTCTTGTTTTCTTTACAAAAGTCAATTTATATTTTTCCTCTCTCATTTCTATTACCCAACCCATGTGGTCCTACTTCTTATGCTACTTTCCCTTTCCCAACTTTGTCGTTAAAATCACCCTTTATAATGAGGCATCCATTAAACTTCACGGTATCTTTTGCTTCCATTAAATCTACATTAAATTTTCTAAGGTTTCATCCTCACTGTGAGTTGTTGGTGCATAAACCTGTATTGTGACCAAGTCCATCGGTTTAACATTAAACTTGACTAACAAATCTGCCAAGTATCCCTTTACACAATTGCTATCTTCTGGTTTGCAAGAATACTAACACAGCTCTTATGCTTTTCACCTCCTCAATATATGAAGTAAATATCTTCACCACGACTGCTATTTGAACATGCTCATCTTACTTCATTTAATCCCAGAATTTGCGTGTTTAGTGATGTTCCACATTCAACCTCCTCATTTGAGATTACAAGATGAGAACTTTATACCCACCCTGGGTAGTTGAAAGTGGTTCGTTCGAGCCCCAACATAACGACAAGGTAACGAAAATTCAGGCACTAGATGGAGTTGTATACCTTGAAAGTTGCTTCCAGTTCACTCGGCTGTAAATGGGTACCTAAGTTTACAATTTGGGGAAGTGAATACAGTTGAGAGCAGTACTGGCCATGCTGCCTTCTTGCGTACCGTAGACTTAGTATACAATGTGCTTTATCCACAACTGTCCCTAATGGGAAGTCATGCCTAGGGAATCAACGTTCATTTTCAAGGTCTAGTAACTGAATGGTATAGCAGGTATCTGGAGCAGTTGTATTAAGTGTTTTTATCATGACTCTTATTCTTCTTTTGAACATCTTTTATATCTCATTGTTCCTTATGGCTTATAAAATATCTAATTATATCAGTCAATACTTTATATTCGGGTTTGTAATTGAATGGGCATAATACAATCACATGTATTTAGTTACTAAATACATTGCTCTTCCTAAACTTAATTAAATACAAGATACATTGTAGGTAAAATATATGCATTTAAAAATGAATACAATATTTAAATACATTTCAAAAACACTTCTAAAATACATATACATTTTTCTCTGTTTTGTTCCTTTTTTGTGATTAAGACTTCATTGTCTCCCCAAAATGCTCCTGATAACTAAACTATAAAATTAATTAATGATAAAGAAACAAGTAATTATTACAAAATACTAGATTAGCATATAACACTAAACGTCATGCCAGTTAACTCGGACTATTTGTGGGCGCTGGCCTTCATGAGCATCTGACTCTCAGTTTGTCTGACAATCCCCATCTTCTAGGTGAATGAATCAGCCCAGCCAAGGGAAACAGTCTTTCTGCTGGTGCTGATGAAGTCAACATGGTGAGAATTTCATAAACATAATTTGAATTAGGGGATGATTATGTAGACTTATTTGGTGTTTGGATCTTTTAAGTACGTGAGTAATGTACTACTTTTGGGTGGTTTCTACTGGCTAATGCCTACTCCAGTTCTGACGTTCATTGGCTTTTTTCATAACATATTTTTTGTTCATTTTGGGTGTATTTTTCTGTAAAAAACATATCAGTTTTGGGGATTTATAAACTATCTTCAACTATTTTCTTAATATACAGTTGTATATATTTAAATTATATGTAATATTATTCTAATTATAGTGAGAACTTGTAATTTAATTTGTGACGCCTGGCACATAAAGTAACACGAAAATGAACAGTCTCGTTCAGATTTTGTCCCTATTCGTAGGTCTGGGACACGTTACAGCCTCACAGAGTAGCGTTGCTGTTGTGTTTTAACCTTTAGCACAGACCTCAAAACTCAACTAAAGATAAAAGCTGAAGTGTAGTATTAACAAACCATTAAATTTAAATTCTTAAAAGATTTTGAAGTAAAGGAATACGTGACAAAAATACTAAATAATTTTTAAATGTCTTTGAATACATATTTAAATATGCATTCAATTTTATTTAGAAATACTGTATCTAAATGCAAAATGTATTTAGATACGTGTTTAATTAATGTCAAATACATTACTGCCCATTTTTGCCTGTCACAAACTTAATCTGTCATCTACAACATCACGCTGGAGGTCACCTTCACATGCATGGCTTCATAGTACCTGAGCGACTTACTATAAACAGTTTACTTTAAAAGGCCTACTCAGTTGGGTATAAGACCCGCCCAGTTGGGTATAAGACCCGCCCAGTTGGGTATAAGACCCGCCCAGTTGGGAAGGAGTGTTTTTGCTCTCAGTTTCTAGGGTGCGACACTTTATCTTGTCTCCAATTTCAGGGATGAAAAAAAAGAAAGATAATATATGAGTTTTAGTCCATATGTTAGTCGCCAGACATCCTGCCTCATAATGCCACTCAACCAGATTATTTTTATTCACCTTTTAGTATTTTGTAATTAAGAAAACTGGAACCTAATTTGAAGTATATTCCAAGTCACTGATGTTAGCCATCACCTCATGTCACCCTAATAGAACAGAACTTTTGAACGGGTAGTTTGCTGCACGTGTCTTCAATTATTTTTATGAATAAAACAATACAAACTGATATAGGAATAATTTTAATAAACATCGAATTTTCAAATGATTTATAGTAAGCCAGACCAATTTCTAGAGCATGACATAAATTTAGGTATGGGGTGATTGAATAAGCTATAAACCTCTCCAGTATGATGCCAACCCCTTCAGTACAATGTATTGATCCGTTGATCAATATGTAATGTACAAATGGATGAATTACATAATATCTAATAAAGCTAAATAGAAATGCAGATGTGACGTTCATCTGTCTCTGTTTAAGCCATGACAGAGTTCTCCTTAAACCAGATTAACTATTGGGTGATGTTGTCAACAAGACTCACCACACTCCGGGTTGGTAACAGCTCACGATGACTTTCACAGAGTACAGGTGAACCTCCAGGTGGGTGCGTCAAGAGCAATTATTATCAGTTGCTGGCCATTGACTGGAGTGATTCTCGTAATTTCATAATAATGATTTATTTATTCTCTTCAATTTAAAATTTTTGTTATTTATAATTCTTTATACATTACAAGAAATTTCCAGAATTATTTATTGACATCATGAAGCTACTATGAACTTAATACATGGATAAGAGTAGTGTTAAGTAAGGCCGCATGCTATCTTGAAACGTGTATAGTGTCTATTTATAATTTTCAATGTCAATAGTTTTATGAAGTATTGTACAGTAATAAATGAATAAAGTTATCCGGTTTGTATGTGGTACTCGTCTTATTGTAAATGGTGAAGAGACGTCCCCAAAACTGCTCAACATTAAGGTTAAAAAAGGTGTAGAGATGGAAGTAATAGTTCGTTCCAAATTAAAAATAAATCCTAAACTAATAATTAAAGAAGACATCAGGGAACTGAAACAGGTGGAAAATTCTATTTGTTTGGGAAGTAACATGTGTTCTAATAATAAATGTAAAATAAAAAAAACACTTAAGAGATATGTAACAAAAAGTTCCCTAAATTAAGTTTAAGAAAAGGTCTTCTGATATACGAGTACAATATATAGTTGGTACTGTTATATGGGGTAGACATGTGGATACTTTCAACAGACATTAGAGGGGGGTCTTCGATATATGGTGCTAAATAATTGAACTAAAGGTTGGTTATAGTGGAAGAAAAACAATTTTATTAGTTCTAAGGATGGATAATGGTACAGACATTAACGTGGTCCTTAACGGTGTGGTTTAAAGGAAGATACAAACTGTGATAATTAATTGATAAAGAAGCCTAAAGCCGTTTAAATAATGGGACACGGTCGTCAACTCTCAGACAGGATTATGGCACCTTGATTATACTCACTATATGTAGAGTTGGTTTTATCAAACTCTTCTATGTTTCTTATTGTATATTTGAGAATATTTACCGTAGACAGTCAAAAGTTCCTCTTAAAGTATTCCCACTATTGGCTTAAGTGTATCAAGTGAAGGACCAAAGAGATGTATTTGTTCTAACTCTTACTTCCCACCTTGGCGCTCCTCTCACCCCTCGTCTCCTCAGTACTGGGTGCCCGGCTACCATGCCAAGTTTCATCTTCCATGCAACACATAGGCTATGTATCCCACACCAATTACTCTCGCTAATATATACTTCTAGCTATTATATTCCTGAGCTCAATACTTGTACCATTTTCATGTATATCTTAGTGTTATATACTGTATGGTAGACGACATCAACTAAATTAGCTCGTATTAATAGATGTCATTACATATCTTATTATCACTCATCTTGGTCTGTTTTTATGTTGTTTCGTTAAAATGTGTTATAATTTGTCAATATAATATTCATATAATATATTCTAACTTAATAAGTTATTGAAGACATGGTTTGAAACCTGACTTGTCTGGTACGCGGTAGGCAACATCTCACCCGGAATCCTTAGTCAACAGGTGATGTTGCTCCCACTATTATCAGTAATTCGGTTATTGAACTCTTTATTGTGTTGACAAAAACGACAAGGCGAAGTATCGTTTTCGGTCCCCTCCATCTGGCCATCAGTGTCTCTGTCACAGTCCCTTGAATAACTCTAGAACGGCTTTGTAAATTTTCGCCAGTCTTAGCAGGATTAATCAACATGAGACAAATCGCGCCAAATGTTGCCAAGGAAATGGTTTGCAATCAGATTTTATCGGGGGGTTTTAAGAAAACTATGACCTGAGAAAGCATCCAGCGGTTAATATATTAATTTATGGTATGGTATTGTAATGGTTTACAGGAAGTGTTTGTATCCACTCTCATGATGTTTCTTTTCTTTTTATATGTATTTCTACCATAGTAATAACTGCTTCCCATTTAGTCGTTTAGTGTTATTAAAGGAATTATACATTTTTATAATTTTTATTTAATTTTATTCTCTCAGTCTGTAAGTCTGTCTGTCTTTGTGCAAGCTTGATAGGTTTGATCAACATGTGGCTTTATTTGCCAATGCAACGAACGAAGCCAAACTACATTCTATTCCTTACAATTGAGGAGAAAAGAATAATGGTTGAGACAATAATGGGTAACACTGATTGTAAGATGTCCAGGGGGGAGTACAGACTAGGGTGGATGAAAGGTATTAAAAAACGAGTCACTAAAACAACGCAAAATGTGGAAAGCTTACCAAAAAAAGTCTGAGAACTTTAAAAATAAACAACTATGGACGCTGGCTGTTAACACCTTCATTTGTTTATTTATCTGGATTTTTGCTAATAAATACCATCTAAAAATGACAAGAAAAACCTATTTAGATCTTTTCCTTCAGGATGTTACTTCTCAGACCATGCACCATAAGTTTGTGACTGCACAATAAAGAACTCCTCCGTTCGTAATTTTGACTCAGAATAAATGAACGTTACTAAAAAATATAGGCAACGTTCTTTAAGATGTGATCCCATTCATGGTCGTTCAGCACTTACACTAAACTGTATCATATACTCTACAATGCATAATTATAACTAAGGGAGTTCCATATATTATATATCTTGGGCATCACCAATGTTATATAGTACAAATACGCTTTACACCTGAAAGCTGAAAGAGCATTCTGTGGAACTATTTAACTCGAAGAGGATACCATAGGCATGACTGGCTATGAAAAACAGGTATTGTGGGGAATGACTTGAGATCAGAACAATGAACTATAGAACAGATGACAAACGCCAAATTCACTCGTCCGCCGCATCCAGATAACATACAGTAGAAGTCATCAATTGACACAAATTGCTTAGGTTGTTTAATTGTATTCCTTTGCTTCGACAGCTAATGTATTCAATACTTGACAAAAGTATCGTTCTTAAAACATGGAAACAGCGAACACATCCCTAATGGCCTAATCTTAACAATATTTCATTACTGGCAGTTCGACAATATTTTAAATACTGAATTAACATCTTAATGTATACTTCCCATAAAACTTTTTCCTCAATAATCATGTCGATAATAACACGACACAAAGTTTTAAGTAAAAATTCCACGTTAAAAATATCAGGTAAACTTTCATGATTGAATAATTTCTATTTCCGTTATGGCAGGTGGCTGTCAGTATTAGTATTCAAGCACTTTTTCAGTCTTGGTAGAAGAGAGAGCCTGAGAGCGGCCAGCTGACTAGGTGACCCAGAACTCTGGTTGGGGTCGCTCCGTTGCCAGTATAAAAGAGCTTGCTGGATGTTGGTCCTCCTACTACCTCTGACAAGCAAGATGAAGTTCCTCGTGATCCTCTTCTCCCTCACCGTCCTCACGTGGTAACAATTTATTACACTACAACCGTCATTGTTATATACACGTTTTGCTTTATGCCTAAGATAAAACTCAAATTTTTATAAACAAACTTTCTTTGTTTGGCTGGCTGGGGTCAGGGATGGTGATCTAGGGCAGCAGTAACGTTCGTAAGGTAAATAGCTTCTTACAGTCCAATTTTATCGGCTTATATTTTCATAGCCTAAATATAGCTGACACTCTTACAAAAAACTCAAACATTAGTCTTTTGCTTAACCTTTACTGACAAATATATCCAAAATGATTTAGTTAAGGGCAGAAAGGGAATGAAACTCTCTCGTCTCTACATGTACAAATATATGACTCACATGCACTTCTAACATCATGAACATTTTATCACTTTATGTAATTGGTCCTTTTACTAGTATTTAAAAAGAAAAATTTATGGTACGGCATTTTCACAATTGCTACTCTTAGTCTCGCTCATATATCATTATGTGGTTTAAATTTAGATTAAATTCATAGTCACTTTACTCTATTTAAAGGACCACAATGTAAAGAAGACCAAATGTCAATTTTGTAATGTGGATCAAGACCGTCAATAGTGTCACACTACGTGATAGTCTCCTAAAACTGAAAGAAATGCTGAAAGATATGAGGCTTTTACATAGAAAGAAATTTCTTATTAATCCTAATAATTTACGAATATTCTATCAATTTAAGTTGCCAGGTAATACCTGTTTAGTCAGACAAAATTTAAGCAACTTAAGTAATATACAAAACCTCTGGCACACTGCCCATGTATTCACGGAAGGAATTGGTCACATGGGGATATCTTGAACAAGATGATTTTGACACACATGAAGGTGATTAACAATAGCTCCGTATGAAGAATAATGGTATGTTAAAATAGAAATATAATCAGCCACTCCTACTGGCAGGGCTCAACAAGTCCCAGAGTGTGACTGTGGCGCCTTCATTACTGAGGCTGCAGAGGAGGAAGAAGTGTTCCCCATGGAGGCCTTCGATGTGGAAAACTGCGAAGATCAAAGGGATTGTCATGTTAGATGCCGCACAGAGGTGAGCCTTTACTGCCATATAATAACAGAGAAATGTCAAGTACAGATGTCATGATGTATATATGAAAATGTACTTCACAGGATAAATACTAAAATAATACACTTCTTTGAAATGTTGTATACAATATCGTATCTTGATCCATGGGTCTTAGCTTTAGGCAGTGTGACTTTTATCCTCAAGTGCATATAATTTCTTCCTTGGGTTTACAGTGGAACGAAATAACCAACGAAGGAGACCTGAATTTCGAGCTTCCCGACGGTAAGACGATGGGCCAGAGTATGTGTGACGACCTGGCTGAGGAGGGTAAAGACGTCGTTGGGCCAACTGAAGTAAGTCTACAATAACATAGTGAGAAATAATAGGAAGATAAAGTCTTAAGAAGGAAGTAGAAAGGAGCAGAAATGGATTAGGATCTTCCGCTCATTTTTCGGTGTTCCATTCAAATTTAATTATATATATATATAATTATATATATATATATATATATATATATATATATATATATATATATAATTAAATTTGAATGGAACACCGAAAAATGAGCGGAAGATCCTAATCCATTTCTGCTCCTTTCTACTTCCTTCTTAAGACTTTATCTTCCTATTAGTTTCTACGTTCATGAAGCTGTTGTACAATAACGCCATCATTAACAAGAGATGAATGTTAGTGCGGTAAGTCAACGGTTAACCTTTAGTCGACCATCTGGATTTTATAGTAATGTTGTTGATTAAATTAGGAAATTGTTTTGTCACTTTCGAATATATTACAATAACGAAGCACCCGTCATATTTTAAGACCGAAAATGTATTTGCATCTCTGATGTCAAGTTATAAAAAAATTAAGTGTCAATAACAGTTTCACGTCCCTACGTGTATTATTCCTGCTCTTATAACCAGTCGAATACTATGAAAATCTTATTAATATGAAAAATACACATGCACACACGGATGCACGCATATACACATATACACCCTCAAACAGAAATGTTCATACTCCCATGAAAAATATATCATAGTTAATAATTTTCATAAATCTTAACTTTTTTAATGATGGGATAGTTCTAATAGTCATATTCAATGTGCCTTCCACACACAGGTGTTCCTGTACGTGAGGCGTTGTGATGGCCCGTGGGAGGACGACGGTGAGGCCACTATGGAGATGCTGTGTTGTGACGCAGGTCAACACGAACCCTGCGCATAAATACCAGCACACAGCCATCCCCTGAGACTTTAACAGCAACATACAACGAGCCACTTACTAAGATGTTTACTGTGGCAATAAGTTTACTATTAAGATAATGATTCTGCAACGACTTAGAAGTAATTGCCAACCTTTACTACCAGATCAAATTAATGTCATACTTTCATCTACTCCAGTTTATACTAAACACTGATTTCCAACAATGGTGTTAAGAGATATATGTACCTTCACTTAGCCCCTTGTCACATACACAACATCTTAGGGAATAAGCTTAATACTGACATCAATGAAACCTTAACAGCTCTTTGTGCCTTCCATACCTATGATAAAGAGAATTTTCAAAATAATGCCTTCTAGATTAGCTCTTCTTAAACTTATATACGGGACTGGCGGCTAAATGCTGAAAATTATGATTTAAAATCAGTTGAAGGAAAATGACAAATTTGATAAGATTTGTTATATTTGATCATGCATCAATCTTCTATCAACACATACACGACTTTCCACAAAGACGGTCTGCATTTTCCCACTTCTCACATTCAACCATTAGATCGATGAAAAGTTTTGTCTCTAGTCTTCCATCTTACAGAAAGACTCATAAAATAAAAATTTCTTTCGTCCTCTTATAATCCTCTCACGTCAACAACTTTTTCATCATATATTATTAATTCTTATTGAAGGCGACTTTCTCTCCATACATTATCGTTAACTATTCCTTTCCCTCACCATTGTATCATCCATCTGGAACATTGACAGTTGATGTCATATTTGTGGTATGATGGTTTATTTATTGGGTGTTACATAGGAAGTACTGTGACGCTAACCGAACAATTTATACATAATCTAACAGGTTGCCAATGAAGTTAGTGAGATAAGGAATCCAATTTGGAATAACATGATAATTAACTTGACCTCTGAATCATTTGTAATGGATGTTTTTTTGAAAGGTGCCAAATATTTTATGAATTCGAAGAGCAGAGGAAGAGATCGGATCTCACATTAAATTGACAAAAAAAATATACGTTAATAAAGCCAATGATTCAGATCTTGTAATTTTTTTTTCAATGCGACGTCCTTATTTTAGTGATTATTTGTCTTTGATGTGTTCCGTGGTATATTGTCGAGAACGCCCCCTTGTCATCTTTGGGATAATCGTCTCAGGCGTTATTTAGAACCAATTGTTTAGGGGTATACAAAATCTCATAATTTTCTTAATATGTAAGTTTTATTGTAAAATATAGTATATACCACTTTTTTACCAAACTCTCTTTCAAAGATCTTATGAAACTTGGAAGTATTGTACACAAACCCTCAGTTAAAATAAATAAGGTGAAACTGACAGTCGATTGTCTAAGCTACCAAAAAAAAAAATGTTTTCAGGGCACCAGTTATAAAAGCTACTATATTTTATGATCGTCAGACTGCGAGCGAACATATATTCCTGTCCTAGCTAACTCGGGATACAAATCTTGGAATTAAGGAGTGATTGGGGCTCGCAGTTGAGGTAGCAGGTGACAAATTGGTATCTGTAGTGTAAGAGAAGTTATGTAATGGTGATGAATCTATCTGGAGTGTGGCTATGTTGAGAAGATCTGAAATGATGCTCTGTGAAATGCGGGAACTATCATACGGCCAGGAAAGGTAAAGTAAATTGAGTTAATGTCTCAGAAGTTGATTTTGTGTGACTAACAGTGGATTCATGAGAGAAATTACTTGAATGTTGATTCTTCATTGTGATTGAGGGTATTATTTTACTTGGATTATTTGAGCGTAGGTTAATTGTGGAATTACTAGGTGTAGTGTGTAATATACTGTTTTCAGATATAATATGATATTGTAATTGATAGCGCATTTGCCTGTTTATTCAAGGACATGATATAAAGGCATTGATAAAAGGTTGCCAGACGCGAAGAAAAAGGATTATTGAAATGATATGGTGTAATAGGTGTTGGCTAATACCAGTCTTAACCTGGGTTGCATTACAAATATAGATGGTGAGTATAATGACTGTAATTTCATGTGCTGTGCTGATGAACAATCTACGTTCTCTCGAGGTCTGGTGATCATAAAATAAAGTAGCTTTTATAACTGGTGCTATAAAGACGATTCATTTCTTTTGTATAGCTTAGCCAATCGTCTCTCAGTTTTGCCTAATTTATTTTGAAAGTTTGTGTACATTACTTTCAACTTTCATAAATGAGTTTGGTAAAGAATTATTTAATATATCTTACTGTAGTACTTATCTATTAAGAAAATTATCAGCTTTTGTTATACCGCTAAGCAATTGGTTCTACCAAGTCACCGTGACCATTTTCATGGTTATTTATAAGATGATTTTCCCAAAGATGTCAAGGAGGCGTTCTCGACAATTTACCCTGAAACACATCGAAGATAAATTATCACTAAATTAAGGACGTCTCATTGAAAACCAAAAACAAAACAAAACTACAAGATCTGAATTATTGGCAATTTTAAAGTTTTTTCTTAAATTAATGGAAATGGTTGAAATGTGAGATCCGGGCCCGTATACACAAAAGTTTTATGATAATGACATAATAGTACTGTTAGCTAGCAGTAAAATTTAAAAAGTTATACACAAAGAGGTAAACTTTTACCGCACAAATAGTTGTTTGTTAAGTATCGGTAAACAGCGCCAAAGATAGCAGGAGTGATCATATGGTCTTATGGCTGAAAAACCTCAATAAATTTATGAAAATTAATTTCAATATTTACATTTATATACATTTTGATCATTAAAATAAAAACAAAATCTAATCATGCAGTTTGAAGGAGAATTTATTAACCAAGGATAGTGGTCGGTGGCTTTTCCTTGCCGTGCTGTTTGTAAACAAACTTGTTATTGAAGAAATGGAAGTCTCATCCCCACGAAACAAAAAAGGAAGCCCAACTGGACAGCAGACCAGACTTTATTATTGGTGGATGCCATTGAAGAGAAAAAGTTAATAATGAATGGTCGCTTGAAGGCTTTCCTGAATAATAAAGACAAAAGAGGGGTTATTTTTCGTTATCTACCCATCACTTTTTTACGATTCTTTTCTTACCATTTAGTAGATCTCATCGAGTAACGAAAGAATATACTTGAATTAAGCGGCGCATTGCAAATATAAATGCGATATTCGCGATTTATTATTTGCAAAAATCACGATTTTTTCTAAGTCCCAATTTGATGTTATGGTGACACGCAGAGTCCCTCTCGCTTCGTTAACCGCCCATCACCTTTTTTCACATGGAAAATATATTTTTTCGCAAGTTGTCTTCCTGTCTTAGATGATTCTGACATTTATCTTGGGGTAAATCACTTTTTTTTTTACTTAGGTTAGGTTATTTTACCTCCTAACAGGTGATGGGTGGTTAACAAAAAATAACCAAAGAGGGCATGACTGGAAATCACCTGAGAGTCAATGTTGTGTTTCCTGGTGAGGTGAGGTCAGTGGCAGAGTGTGAGACATTCTGATTCTCAGTATCGTCCAAGTCAAGAAAGATGATCTTTGCTATAAAGAGGGAATACACATAATATATTCATACTATGTTTAATATATACACACCATATTTATTAAATATATCTCTCCTTTCCCGATAAATGCGTTGCCGCCGCTGTTGTTGTTGGTTCTGTGGTGGGATGAAATCCTAGACAAGGTTCTTCAAACTCCAGAGCACGAGCAGTAGATATATTCAATCAGTGGTACAAGACTTGGCGTGATAGCCGACCGATACAGAAGCGGGAACTAGGGACCCCGGGCCGTGTGTAGGCCGAGGCTGATCTGAGGCAAGTTGTCTAGCTGGGCAAGGAGAGTTGCTAGACATCACTAGGACAATAAATGAGGTCTTCTAATTACTCGACTAGCGCGGTACAGACATAGTATATCGGGACATAGTGAGTGAACATAGGCATTAGACATAAGCATAGATATCAGACATGCTATGATAATATGGTAATACAGACATGTGAATAAATGGTATAATGAATGGTAACAGAGTCCTGCCGTCAGGCGTGTTCACATATCTTGGTACCCACATATCTATACAGGTTCGCCTTGGTATTACGGGACTTAAAAGTGCTCCCGAGGTCTTTTAACTGAACAGCACTATTAAGACCCTTAAAAGTTTTGTGTATACCGGCCCCGATCACTAACTCTGCTCTACGAATTCATAAAATATTTTGCACCACAAAAAAAAAAAAAAAAATACACGGGATTCAGAGGTCAAGTTAATTATAATGTTATTCCAAATTGGATTCCTTATATCACTAACTTCATTGATAATATGTTAGATTATGTATACCTTGTTTGTACCAGAGATGTGATATCAATTGTCAATGTTCCAGGTGGATGATACAATGGTGAGGGAAAGGTATAGTTAACGATAATGTATGGAGAGAAAGTCGCCTTCAATAAGAATTAATAATATATGATGAAAAAGTTGTTTACGTGAGGATGATAAAATGGTGACAGAGAATTTTGTTTTATATGAGACTTTTATGTAAGATGGAGGAGCAGAGAGAGAGAAAACTCTTCATCTACCTTATGGTTGGTGTGAAGTGGGTACTGCAGACCATGTGTGTGGTTGTGGAGAGCAGTGGTTACGTTGATGGAAGGTTGATGCAGGATAAATTATAACTTTTCTCAATTTTGTCATTATTTTCCTCCAACTGATTTTAAATCTTCATTTTCAGCATTTAGCCGCCAGTCCCGGATATAAGTTTAAGAAGAGCTAATCTAGAAGACATTATTTTGAAGATGATCTTTGTCATAGGTATGGAAAACACAAAGAGCTGTTAAGGTTTTATTGATGTCAGTATTTTGCTTAGTTCCTAAGATGTTGTGTATGTGACAAGGGGCTAAGTGAAGGTACATATATTTCTTAACATCATTGTTGGGAATCAGTGTTTAGTATAAACTGGAGTAGATGAAAGTATGACATTAATTTGATCTGGTAGTAAAGGTTGGCAATTACTTCTAAGTCGTTGCAGAATCATTATCTTAATAGTAAACTTATTGCCACAGTAAACATCTTAGTAAGTGGCTCGTTGTATGTTGCTGTTAAAGTCTCAGGGATGGCTGTGTGCTGGTACTTATGCGCAGGGTTCGTGTTGACCTGCGTCACAACACAGCATCTCCATAGTGGCCTCACCGTCGTCCTCCCACGGGCCATCACAGAGCCTCACGTACAGGAACACCTGTGTGTGGAAGGCACATTGAATATGACTATTAGAACTATCCCATCATTTATAAAGATAAGATTTTTTAAAATTATAAGTTATTATATATTTTTCTTGGGTGTATGAACATTTGTGTGTGAGGGTGCATATGGTTGCATGTGTATTGTTCATTTTAAATAAGAAGACTTTCTTAATATTCGACTGGTTATAAGAGCAAGAATAATACACGTAGGGACGTGAAACTATTAGTGACACTTACTTTTTGCTAAAATTTGACTAAGAAATGGAAATACATTTTCAGTCTTAAAATATGACGGGTGCTTCGTTATTGTAATATATTCGAAAGTGACAAAACAATTTGCTTATTTAATCAACAACATTACTATTAAACCGAGATGATCAACTAAAGGTTAACCGTTGACTTATCGCACTAACATTCATCTCTTGTTAATGATGGCGCTATTGTACAACAGCTTCATGAACGTAGAAACCAATGTCATTAGTCAATTAAGGATGATTAGCTTAGGAATTTGGGTTAAAACATCCCACCCAAGAGTGTAAACCACAACGAGATATTAGAGGGAAAGGGTCAAGATGATCTCCTTTGATTCATAAGTAAATAGAGGGGATAAATAAAATATGAAGAATGAAATAGCTAATAATGGCTTATATACATAAAAATCTTAAAATATCTAATTAGAATAATTGGGACACCGAGAAATGTGTGAGGGATTCTAATCCATTACATCTCCTTTCTACTTCCTTCTGTAAAGTTTGTGTGACAAAACTCTGGCGGTGAATACCTAGTGATAATAATATAATAAGTGTTATTGTAGACTTACTTCAGTTGGCCCAACGACGTCTTTACCCTCCTCAGCCAGGTCGTCACACATACTCTGGCCCACCGTCTTGCCGTCGGGAAGCTCGAAATTCAGGTCTCCTTCGTTGGTTATTTCGTTCCACTGTAAACGCAAGGAATAAAAATTATGTTACATCTGAGGATAAGAAAACATTGTTTGTATGGTCCAGCTAAACCTCAGAGGCATATGTTAAGATATTGTGTACACCATTTCAAAGAAGTGCATTATTTTAGTATTTATTCTGTGAAGTACATTTTCATATATAAATCATGACATCTGTACTTGACATTTCTCTGTTTGTATATGGCAGTAAAGGGTCACCTCTGTGCGGCATCTATCATGACAATCCTTTTGATCTTCGCAGTTTTCCACATCGAAGGCCTCCATGGGGAACACTTCTTCCTCCTCTGCAGCCTCAGTAATGAAGGCGCCACAGTCACACTCTGGGACTTCTTGAGCCCTGCCAGTAGGAGTGGCTGATTATATTTCTATTTTAACATACAATTTTTCTTGATACGGAGCTAGTATTAATCATCTTCATGTCTGTCAAAATAATATTGTTTAAGATATCCGCATGCGATCTATTCCTTTCGTGAATACATGGGCAGTTGGCCTGAGGCTTTGGATCTTGAATATGTTGCTTAAATTTTGCCTGACTAAGCAGATATTACCTGGCACCCTAAGGTCATAGAATATTCGTAAACTATTATGATTTATATAAGAAATTTCTTTCTATGTGATAGCCTCATATTCCTCAGGCTTTTTTCAGTTTTAGGAGACTATCACGTAGTGTGACACGATTAACGGTCTTGATCCACATTACATAGTTGACATTTGTCATTCTTGGTCTTCGTTACATTGTGGTTCTTTAAATACAGTAATCTGAGTCTGAATATATTTTAGATTTAAAACACATATTGATACATGAGCAAGACTAAGAGTGGCAATTGTGAAAATGCCTAACATTAATTTTTCCTTTCAAATACCAGTAAAAGGACCAATTACATAAAGTGATAAAATGTTTTTGATGTTAGAAGTGCATGTGAGTCATATATTTGTAGATCTAAAGGCGAGAGAGTTTCATACCCTTTCTGCCCTTAAATAAATCCTTATGGATATGTTTACCAGTAAATGTTAAGTAAAACATTAAAGTTTAGTTTTTTGAAGAAGTGTCATCTATATTTAAGCTATGAAAATATAAGCTTAGAGAAACATAAGTAAATAGGAGTAAATTCCTGGGCGATAAAATTGGACTGTAAGAAGCTATTTACCTTACGAACGTTACTGCTGCCCTAAATCACCATCCCTGACCCCAGCTAGCCAAACAAAGAAAGTGTTTTGATAATAATTTGAGTTTTATCTAAGGCATAAAGCAAACCGTGTATATAACAATGACGGTTGTTGTGTAATAAAATGTTACCACGTGAGGACGGTGAGGGAGAAGAGGATCACGAGGAACTTCATCTTGCTTGTCAGAAGTAGTATGAGGACCAACATCCAGCAAGCTCTTTTATACTGGCAAACGGAGCGACCCCAACCAGAGTTCAGGGTCACCTAGTCAGCTGGCCGCTCTCAGGCTCTCTCTTCTACCAAGACTGAAAAAGTGCTTGAATACTAATACTGACAGCCACCTGCCATAACGGAAATAGAAATTATTCAATCATGAAAGTTTACCTGATATTTTTAACGTGGAATTTTTACTAAAAAATTTGTGTCGTGTTATTTTCGACATGATTATTGAGGAAATTTTTTTGTGAAATATACATAAAGATGTTAATTCAGTATTTATTATTATATTTTTTACGGGGATTAGCCCACCCGGGCACAGGTCACTGACCCTCAACGGGGCCTGGGGGGCGTAAATGTAATAATAATAATAATAATAATAATTGTAATTATAATAATAATAATAATAATAATAATAATAATAATAATAATAATGAATTACAGAAATGAAAAAAAAGATTAAAAGTGAGAAACAATATATGTATGTTGTGTTTTCAATGGTAAGAGAAACAATTGAAACCCTGAAATTGTGTGTAAAGGAAGCAGAGTGTCAGATCAGCACCCTGGAACTGTCGAACTGCCAGAAATTAAATCTTGTTAAGATTATGCCATTAGGGATGTGCTCGCGGTTTCCATGTTTTAAGAACGATACTTTTGTCAAGCTTTGAATACACTAGTTGTCGAAGCAATGGAATACTGTTAAACAACCTCAACAAATTGTGTCAATTGATGACTTCTCTGTATGTTATCTGGATGCGGCGGCCGAGTGAATTTGGCGTTTGTCATCTGTTCTATAGTTCATTGGTCTGATCCCAAGTCATTCCCCTTCCAACCTTTTGTAATTGGTGGAAGTGAAGGCAATTGAATGCAGTACCAGCCACGACACCAGTTTCTTACGGTCAGTCATGCCTATGGTAGTCACTTCGAAATATGTTCCAAAAAATGCTCTTCCAGTCTTCAGGTGTAAAAGAATACAGTATTTGTCCTATATAACATTGGTGAAGCCCAAGATATATAATATATGGAACTCCCTTAGTTATAATTATGTATTGTAGAGTATATGATACAGTTTAGTGTACTGTAAGTGCTGAACGACCATGAATGGGATCACATCTTAAAGAACGTTGGCTATATTTTTAAGTAACGTTCATTTATTCTAAGTCAAAATTAAGAACGGAGGAGTACTTTATTGTGCAGTAACAAACTTATGGTGCCTGGTCTGAGAAGTAACATCCTGAAGGAAAAGATCTAAATATGTTTTTCTTGTCGTTTTTAGATGGTATTTATTAGCAAAAATTCAGATAAAGAAACAAATGAAGGTGTTAACAGCCAGCGTCCATAGTTATCTATTTCTAAAGTTCTCAGACTTTCTTTGGTAAACTTTCCACATTTTGCGTTGCTTTAGTGACTCGTTTTTTAATACCTTCTATCCACCCTAATCTGTACTCCCCCCTGGACTTCTTACCATCAGTGCTACCCATTATTGTCTCAACCATTATTCTTTTCTCCTCAATTGTAAGGAATAGAATGTAGTTTGACTTCGTTCGTTGCATTGGCAAATAAAACAATCTGAGTTGGTGTAAACCCTGGGCGAGGACAGGTACCTTGGCAGGGTACATATGAGCAAGTAAAGCGCTCTTGCTGTAAATGAATGTAGTCACTGTTAAAGGTTATCTTAGTTCAGCGTTTAGATCCCATATGTTATTTTAGAGCGAATCTGTATCAATACTTGGTTAATTTTGCTGTGGTTTAAACTAAATGTTTATCATGTAGACGTTGCCACATGTTGATCAAACCTCTCAAGCTTAGATACACAAAGACAGACAGACTTACAGACTGCTGGATTAAAAGGAATAAAAAGGGTAATCCCTAAAGAACAGTAAATGACTAACTGGAAAGCACTTATTACTATGGTAAAACTAAAAAAGGAAATAAACATCATCCTAGCGGATATGAACCCTTTGAACAATAACCATAGCAGGGTAAATATTAAACTGGTGATGGTCATACCATGAATTAATATAGTAACCACTGTATACTTTCTCAGGTCATCGATAAAGTGTTATAATTTTGCAAACCATTTCCTTGGCAACATTTGGCGCGATTTGTCATGTTGATTAATCCTGCTAAGACTGGCGAAAATTTGTAAAACCGTTCTAGAGTTATTCAAGGGACTGTGACAGAGACACCGATGGCCAGATGGAGGGGACCGAAAACGATACTTCGCCTTGTCGTTTTTGTCAACATAATAAAGAGTTCAATAACCGAATTACTGATAATAGTGGGAGCAACATCACCTGTTGACTAAGGATTCCGGGTGAGATGTTGCCTACCGCGTACCAGACAAGTCAGGTTTCAAACCATGTCTTCAATAACTTATTAAGTTAGAATATATTATATGAATATTATATTGACAAATTATAACACATTTTAACGAAATAACATAAAAACAGACCAAGATGAGTGATAATAAGATATGTAATGACATCTATTAATACGAGCTAATTTAGTTGATGTCGTCTACCATACAGTATATAACACTAAGATATACATAAAAATGGTACAAGTATTGAGCTCAGGAATATAATAGCTAGAAGTATATATTAGCGAGAGTAATTGGTGTAGGATACATAGCCTATGTGTTGCATGGAAGATGAAATTTGACATGGTAGCCGGGCACCCCGAGCACACAGTACTGAGGAGACGAGGGGTGAGAGGAGCGCCAAGGTGGGAAGTAAGAGTTGGAACAAATACATCTCTTTGGGCCTTCATTTGATACACCTAAGCCAATAGTGGGAATACTTTAAGAGGAACCTTTGACTGTCTACGGTAAATATTCTCAAATACATAAAACCAAAGATGAAAGAGTTTGATAACACTTTTTCATTTGTGTGGATTTGCGTAATTCCAATACATTTATTTTACACGCTTTTCTTTATCGAATGGGGTATTTTTTTTCTTACTGACAACGTGTTACAGGACACTATTGAGTAATCTAGTCCTGAGGTACTGGACCGGAAATCTACCATTGGCCTTGAGGTTGCCTGCTTCAAGAATACTATACCATAGTTCATAACAACACATGTTCTTAAAGGTTCTTTGTTATCTTACAAGCATTTTCGCCTTACAAAAATAAAATTTATACGTAAATCCGCTTTAACTGGCAATTACCTAGCAATTGAGCTCAAATCGGTTCGGCTTAAGACGTGTAAATTACCTGCAAGCGTTGTCTCCCAAATTATTGAAACACACACTCAAATGTTGGCTTAGAATTCCGTTCACTGGGATAATTTTTGCCATATTATTAGACCGTAGTGACTGGTTATGAGGCACATGGACATTTGTAATCTGTTGCAGACGATTACAGATCTTAATATCTGGGAAAGCCTTGTATGAAAGTTCAAGTGATTTGTCCCAACACATTCTTCACATGTTTGTATGACTGTATGGTATAATGGGGAATCAATATTAAACTCCCCAAATTAATACTTTCTTCTTGTGTCAGTTATAAATCCTGGTAAGTTTTTTTCTATTTGCTAATCAATTTGTTTCGCTAAAATAACTGATGTATTCTCATTATTCAGAAGCTCCACCAAGTTCAGGATATGTTTTAAGTGACTAGTGTCTCGATCTTTCATTTTTGTTATCGTTTATATTAAATTTGGTTACAATCTGCCTGTATATCCACCATGTATTTTTGTTTCAATTGTGAATGTGTTTGTCATCACCAGCTTGCTTATACACTACCTCTACCTTATTTATAATCTCCTGTGTCATTGCCCCTTTATCTTGCATGGTATCGCCGTCACGTAGTTCTATATCACTACCATCTTCGCCATCTGGTGGTCCAGTAACGATGAAATACTGATGAAAGCCAATTCGTGTGCCACTAATTATGCTCGAGTCCATAGTCTATCACATCTTTGATATACAAGTAGAGATTAAAATTTATCGAAAAAATTACCTACTTCCCAACTGTTTTTCTTTACTACCTCCCCGACCCCTAATGTCATATATTGTATATAGGAACAAAAAATATTTATACTGTAGGTAAACCAAAAAGATATATATAAATCCCTAACTAATTTCTACCGAGGGTGTTGAAGTATAATGTTTATAAATCTAATTAAATATACTGACATTTTCCAATTAAAAAATACTAAAATTTATAAGTTATAATATTCTCATGTGTTGGTGAAACATGTTCATGGCATGAGACATAACATGTGACCTTGTTTGTGTTTTAGAGAAAGTGTTAACCTGAGCTGATATTTATTGTTATAGCTCAGTAATCTTTTTTGTTAATGTGAAGTGGATGGGGCATACGACTCATTAATAGTAAATGACAAGTGATCGCGGGCACCTTCGTGCCCAGTGAAAGTTTGAATAATCGTGCTTGGCTTGCGTACAGCGAATGAGGGTGCGCCAAGTCCGTAGACTTGCATGGTTAATTAGGGTGCGCCAAGTCCGTAGACTTGCATCGTTATCCATCGTAAATAAAATGGTTAATTAATGCCTTCCTAAAGAAACCATCGACATGGGACCAGGTTTGTTCCACTCTACGAATTTTTTGCGACTTTTCCACCAAGTTTGATGAAAAACGATTGTGTCGTTTCTGCTGCCCAGAACAGACAGACATACAGACAGACAAACAGCTATTCCTTTACTATATTAGATAAGCAACTGTGACCCTCTACTCTATAATTGCAAATATTTTAACCTTTAGATCTTGCCAAGGGTATCAGCGGCTAATGAGATTTGGTATGTACAATCGCCTGCATTTACACCTGGTACAGCGGTTAGTGAGTTTTGCGAGAACTGGCATCAGTGTGTTTGTTGACATCGTAGTGTATTGAGGTGAATGGGCAGAACCAACCTCTTTATGGTGGTCAGATAACTGTGTTACCCCTCTATCTAAGAATACTCATACTTCCTGTACAGGGTGTTCCGTAAATACCTTTCATAAATCAGGGGGTATATTCCTGAGACATAAATAAAGATAAATGACTAAATTAGCAAATTGTTAAATCGAAATAGTTTTGGAGTTAGAAGACATAACAGGTTTGGAAGGTGTGTAGGGTGCGGCGGCTCTGTTTCATGACCACCTCGATCACCTGACATAAATCTCCTTGATTTCTACCTGTGGGGTCACATAAAAAGCAAGGTGTATGTTACAGAGGTTCCAAACCGTGAGGAACTGTGGTGCCGTGTGCAGAGCAGTGTGAGAAACATTCGCAACACCCCTGGGGTCGCTGAATGTGTGCAACAGTCACTTGTGCGTCGCGACGGGCTGAAGTCTGAATTGAGTAATGGGGGCGGAACTTTGAACATTTCCTCTAAATATTAATGCCAATACAAATCATATGACATTATTATTGTTCATAAGCGTCACTAGCAACAGTCGATGTTTCATATAGGTTTCATCACATTTTTACCAAACCTGTCATGTGCTGTAATTCCGAAATTATTGAGAATTGACAATTTGGTCATTTATTTTTAGTTATGTCTCAGGAATACACTCCCTGATTTATGAATGGTATATACGGAACACCCTGTATGGCTATAGATTACACCCTGGTTCCCAAATATAACGTCATTACCTACTATCTGATAAAAGTTGGCTGACGGTGGTGGTGTGACGAAAGGCGACAGAAAGGGGGGTGGGGTATTGGAAGGGGGTTCATGTACTCGGAGTTGGGGAGAAGGAGGATTGCACCAATCTAGGGTTCAGATAAACCTCAGTTTGCTTATGGTTGGCTGTCACCCAAACGTTATCTTATTTTTGATTGGTTGCAGTAATGCTGACTTCACGACCTATCGGACAGCCAGTAACATAGTTCCACTAATGCTTGCCATGTCCACAACTTGTTGATTTTGATAACTGACACCAACATTAGGATTCAAAATGTCAAGGGTGGGGAAAAGTTGTCTGGCAAAAGATAATTGACAGAGTCCGAGTCACCTTGTGCGATAAAATTGGACAGTAGCGATGGTCGCAAGCTAGTGTCAAGTATAGAGACGGGAATTTGAAGTATCGGAAACAAATACTTACGCCAGGGAGATGATAGGAAAAATGTCCACTGATATGTGAGGGTTGATCACTGCAATAAAGTGTTTTCTTTCAACACGATGTAGAGGTATCCAAATATCCCATTAGAACCAAGGGGTTTTCCTCGCAGCTAAATCAAACTGTCTTGCCTTAACCAGAACAAAATCAATTAAGTGGTCTTTGTTCTCATTGGGTTATGATTACAATTCAGTCGACATTCTTGTAATAACTGTATCATAAACATTATGGATGAGCTAATTATTAAGGGAAAATTTGTAGTTGACTTCACTAGTCCAAACATTACGGCACACATGGTTAACTCTTCTTTCACTTTGCACAATAAAATATTATACCAAGTTGACTGTAGGACTTGTGACTGTGATTAGTTCTTTGAATTACTTTGTAAGCCACTGTTATGTAAGGAGGTCTCATACGGCCTTTTGTATCAATCTTTATAACATATGTAATCGACTACAGTATGCATAGAAAAGCCGATAATGAATTACAGACATTGTGATATCAATTTGGCAGTAATATTGTTTGAAAAGTTACTAAAATTCCGTTCCCCAAATCTCGTGTATAATAGTTAGGAATATGAACTTAGTGTGTAATGTCGCTTTTACTTTTATAATGAAAATACAAAATATTTCCATAATGCAATTACATAGCGTGTCTTAGTCTAGTTCTCCAAATACATATAACATGATGATTCCTAATGATGACCTTTGATCATGACTTCACTCCTGCCCTAGCGAACTAAAGTGTCTCATCCCAGCCCCTACCTAATTAACTGCCTCTCCCACACCACTGTCTCTGTAAAATATAACTTTCGCGATCAGCAAATTTCATTGTCTCAAATGAGTACACTATTATTTATACAATTCAAATGTCATATATGGTCTTGGCAAAGAAAATACGCATATAAACAACATTTCTCCCCATTAAACGAGTCAAGCCACTCAAGTTTTCACAAACCATCAGATAAGACGAAATAATGTTGTATTGTTAAGCAAGTTATTTGAAATTAAATAGGAAATGTCAGCATTGATATGTTGAGAAGGATTAAGTATTTAACACAATAGGATGACGGTGGGAGAGACCTCACAATTTTACATTCAGTGTTCAGACCACCCCCCCCCCCCCCCTCCATCACCTCTCCTGACGTTATACCACCATCATCACCATCCAACAGATAATAAAAAGGGGTCAATGACGTCTGTTATGCCACAGCTTTTCAACTTGAATTACGTTAAAGATTAATATAATAATGAGGGCACATATGGCACCAAAAAAAAAAAAAAGATTGGCAACTCAGCACAACTTATTCCTGGGTTCAAACAGCCCTCTTTATCCCAACAGTTCAGGAGTGAAGGTTTGGAATTACACACATTACGAAAGATTGAAATATAATTTAATAACAAAAAAATACCATAATAATTGTGTAGGTTACATCATGAACAGATAAATTAAATCAAGAGAATAAAGAATAAACATAATCCTGAATAATCCATTAATATATGCACATAAATAAACAGTATTATTTATGGGTGATAAATAATACTGAGCAGCACTGAATAGTTATTGCCAAACTCAACCCGATTTGAAAAGGTATCCACCAATGACAAACTCAAATGTCCTTCCACCAAAGCCAGCCAATGACTGACCTGACTCCATGCTCCAGGGGATTACAAATCTAATAATAATATTAATCAACTCCCACATTAAGCTATAAAAATACCTACATACATACAATTTTTTTTTAATGTATCAAGTACCAGCCCTGCTCACACACAATTACGCAAAATATAATATTTACACTACTTGAGGGTAATATGCCTAAAAAATATTTCACTATGCACAGCGCAACGCACCACTGTACATTACGCCAGGTACAATAGGTCATATTTGGCAATTTGAATGTAAATTACAATCAAATAGGAATTAGCAGCATTCATAGATAAGGGGATTACTTACTTGACACCTTGATCTGATCACTGTTAAAAGGTTGTCTCAAGGCATTAGCTAGATATATTACGATGTACACAAACACATAATTGCTACTTATCTGAAAACGTTTGAAACTTCCATATTTAAATGCTTCCTTATTTCAGTAATAGGCTTATAGTAGCGTCTATAAAGGGGACATCTGGTCTTACCGATGCAAAAAGGTTCTACCAATCATTATAAATGAATTGGCGTCTCTTAAGGATTCATTCATAATGATACTTGTGCTTCCAGATGTCTCCATACACCAGAATATTTTGTCTTATTATTTAAAAAAAAATTATGGTCGCCAGAGGTTTGGAAAACACAAGATGCTGTTACGTTTTATTGATGTAAGTATTCAACTCATCCCTAGAGATGGTGTGTGTGTGTCCTGGTAACTAGGTGTTGAAGGTCTTTGGTGAGGACTACCTTGTTAGTAACTGGAAAAAGTAATTGGTATTTACTCGCAGGGCTCGTGTTGACCTGCGTCACAACACAGCATCTCCATAGTGGCCTCACCGTCGTCTTCCCACGGGCCATCACAGAGCCTCACGTACAGGAACACCTGTGTGTGGCAGTAAGACATATTAACACATGATTATCAGAATATCTGTGGTTATTTGTAAAGTTTAGATATAATGCTTTCTTGATTGTATGAATCGTTTTGTGTAGTGGTGTATATGTGTGCACACATCTGTATGGATGTACTGTATGTTGTATATGCTAGATAATCCATTTGCTAGATTATAAATATTACATATATGGAGATGTAGTTGTTATCAGATCTTAGTTCATGATAGAATATTACATAAGAAATTAAAATACATTTTGAGTCTTAAGTTTTGACAAGTATTTAGCTAATATTAATATTTAGTATATAGTGACAGAATGGTAAGTTGGCTTTGTCACAAAAGGCGCTTTGGTATATGCAAGAAGTACAGTATGTGTAGGTACAGTATATGAGCATGGCTTAAGGTCAGCAATATGCTTGGGGCACCAACAACCGTCTCGTGATGTTACGTTGATGCTGTTATTATGCAAAAGCTTCGTGGACGTAGAAACTCACGTTATAGTTATATTAAGAATGGTCCACAGAAAACATGAGGCGGCAAATAGTGATTCACTTAGTAAGTTCAGGCCTTCACCTTATTTCATTTATACTTGCCACTATTTTCTTTCACACAGTCGCCCATTATCCATATTATCTGTTATTTTCTATTATTGCTCGATATGTTAGTGGAGACTTACTTCAGTTGGCCCAACGACGTCTTGACCCCCCTCAGCCAGGTCGTCACACATACTCTGGCCCACCGTCTTGCCGTCGGGAAGCTCGAAATTCAAGTCTCCTTCGTTGGTTATTTCGTTCCACTGTAAACACAAGCAAAATAAATGAAATATTATACCTGACGGAATAAAGGACTTTGATTTATAATGATTCATGTTAAACTCTCAGGCATTATTAAGATATTATATATTTTATTAAAAAGAAATATTATTTGAGTATTTACTCTATAAAATCGTTTATATAAAAATCATGATAACTGGGTTTGGCATTTCTCTGTTGTTAAGTAAAAGTAAAGGCTCACCTCTGTGCGGCATCTATCATGACAATCCTTTTGATCTTCACAGTTCTCCACATCGAAGGCCTCCATGGGGAACACTTCTTCCTCCTCTGCAGACTCAGTAATGAAGGCGCCACAGTCACACTCTGGGACTTCTTGAGCCCTGCCAGTATTTTAACATTATCATTCTTGCTGATACGCGTTAGTTAGTATTAATGCTGTGCCACAGTGCAGAGAAATATCAAATTGTCTGGGAACGTAATGTTACGTTACCATTTAATATGGAAACAGTATTTCAAGGATGTATCTAAATAAAGGTTAATGAAAAGATATGAACTATATTATGTTTACAGTTCATATAAGAAATTCGTTCCTATGTAATAACTTCGTCACGTATATTTCTCAGTTAATTTTATATTTCGGCGACCATTACACATTGTGAGACTATTACAGCCTTCGTCAAGCTTAGTCTTCGTGGCTTATTAATTACGGTAGTGTGTATATAAATTTAGTCTCGATTTAATACACATACACATACATAATAGAGAATCAGAGTAGTAATTGTGATGATGACGCACACAAATATTTCTTACCCTTTAAACTCGACGTAGAGGAGCAATCATATGAATTGATATAAAGGGCTAATTGAGGCTGTTTCCTTTACGCAGGGAAATTTGCACGAGAGCCACAGATTTGTGAATCTAATGTTGATAGGTGCACATGGGAAGATGTGTACAGGAAGAATGTTTTATTCCCTGTCTGCTCTCAAGTACACGATATTGGGTATATTTCTCAGTTAATTATAAATAAAATACTAGTAACAAGTTTTTATGTACGAGTGTCAGATATACTTAGGATACGAAAATATAATGTTAAGGGGAGCATGAGAACAGCTGAGTAAATTCTCCATCGGACACTTGCAATGTAAAAAGCTCACGAACATAACTGCAACCTTTGATAATAATTGTCAGTTAGAGTTACTGCATGTTTGGCACGAAGTCAGTCAAGTATATAACCACAATTATTGTAATATAATAAAGTCTTACCACGTGAGGACGGTGAGGGAGCACAGGATCACGAGGAACTTCATCTTGCTTGTCAGAAGTAGTATGAGGACCAACATCCAGCAAGCTCTTTTATACTGGCTATGTGACGACCCCAGCCAGAGTTCAGGGTTACTCCGTCAGGTGGACGCTCTCAGGCTCGATTTTTAACCTCTCCCTTACTGAAAAAAAGGTTGCATTTTTCCATAGATGATCATGAGTACTTGAAGGCACTTGCCACACAGAATAATGGTAAATATTTAAATATTTAAATTGTTCATGAAACTCGGTAAATTATTTCTTTCGACCTATATTTCTTCATATATATATATATATATATATATATATATATATATATATATATATATATATATATTATTTATATATATTTTATTTTTTTAACATACATTAAGAAATATATTGAACGTTTCAAATATATCAAATCATCAGTAACATTATCCTGGTTTTATTCTTTGCCTCAGGAATGTGGTCGGTGCTTCTGTGTTTTAGCCCGGATCGTTTTGTATTGCTGATGTCTGGTGTTTGTGCATTATAATAGAGAGTTAGCTTACTTAAATTTCAACAGTAGTTATCTAATGTATGAAGTAGCTTTATATACGTACTGATCACCTTGCTTGTCGAGAAATACATGCATACATGTAAAGAACCTAAAGCATTATTGTTAACCAGACAAAAGTATCCCTCATTATTTAAGAGATGATATCTACTGTATGATAAAATGGGGCTACCACCGACTGGATGCAGCTCTTGCACCTGTCGTATAGGTTGCTGGCTCGATCTTCCTGTATTAAGCCCCCATGCCCCCCATACACGCCTTCAGTTCTGTCTGAAGGCCTGACCTCAGTTCTCCCAGGGGCACTGGAGCACGATGACAACCATATCCACTCCAACAGCTCCAGAAGACGTTGAAATAATATCTTGAGTAATGCAGGTGTATGTCTGGTGAGAAAAGATCTGAATACTCTGAAGACTGGCTACTGAACCAAGAAACATACTTGAAGTTATACTGTACTGCCAGTTGTAAAACCCGTAAACAAGAAAGAGGATACACCTGCCTGCTGAACTCAATACCACCTCATAAGAAACTGAGAGATTTTGAAGTTTTTCACTTTGATTTCTTCACAAAGCTTTGTCACTCACAGTAGTGGGAGCGTCACAGGGTACCTCTCACGAGGCCGCACGGTCAGGTCATAACTAAAACGTAGCCTGTGCGCTAGCCAACACAGCCTCAAACTGGCCTGCAGACCAGTTTTTCGGTAGTCCCTTCAAGCCTTCAGTTTAGTTCGTCAGCCAGGCCTTCAGTTCAAAATACCCTCACACACACACACACACACAGTCTCAGGCTCAGCTGGGCGTTTGCAGTGTCGGTCACTACACCTGCTTGCGCAACGAAGGCCTAGTATAATGTGCACTGCATCCACACTGTTCATAATGATCAGCCGTGAGTAGGTTAGCCACTCACTATGAGTGAATGATAACTACTGTACTTTCAGCCTTCACTTGTATAACCGTATTTGTATCTTATTGGTGAATTTTGTAGTTGTATGTACCTCCTCCTTTAAGTTTTATTATGCTCTGTAAAGTACGAGTATAGTTTAGTGTAGTGTTTAACGACCATAGTTGTTAATGATGAAAATAAACATACTGAGGAAATATATCTCCCATTATACATTCATACAGGCTATTTCCTATTTACGAAAGTCGACGATATAATGAACGGGTAGTTTGATGACACTTATGGAGATTCTTCAGCAGCTTCAACTATGGAGTAATTTTCACCTATCCTGAGATTCTACATTATTAGGGGAAGGAGTCATGTATGGAGAACCAAGAATGTATCGTTTCTGGTAAGTAGCATGTTGGGGGGAAATGGTCTAAATAAACTCTTTCTTTTCCCCTTTAGAACACGACTCTCTATTACTAAGTTTCTCTGTCTTTGCCAAGCTTCTCAGATTTTGGCGAGATTTGCACTAAAGTTTTTATCATGTGGACTTTGTTTTATATTAATCAAGCCAACTATGTTTGGTGCAAATCCTCAATCCTGTTTTTCAGATGTTCTTGAGACACACACAGATTGACAGACTGACAAATTAAAACGAAATAAAATTCATTAAAATGCAGTTGAGGGCAGGTAGATTAATAACCTAAATGGGTATTACCGAAATAACAACAAATAAGTTAATTATTTTTTTTTTAAGAATAAACAAAATAATATTATACACATCTATGTGGATGCAAATTCCACCCACAAACCGTCACCACGACCGGGTTAATATTAAACTAATGACGCTCATACTGTAAGATAATGTAGTTATAGCAGAATATTTTCTCATACTATATTTTTTTTTTAAATCCCCGAAAAGTACTAAGTGATATTATTGAGCGAACCGTACTTTATTTTTTCGATTTACTACAAAAAATTATTATCATATTCACAAAATCTAACAAGATTGATCATAATTCGTAAACCCGTTAAAGAGTTCTTTTGGGACATAAAGACAAAAAAATCAGACAGACAGGACCGAAATCACAACTGTGCCCCGTCGTGTCGGGCAGGGTAATATAACCCAATTACTGATATTAGTGTGAACAACACCACCTGTCGACTGAGACTCCGGGTGAGATGTTGCCTACAGTTAAAATTTTTTGTTGGCAAAGGATTTCACATATTAAAACACAGCATAATAACTGACAATAATGAACGCTAATAATACATGTAATTACCTCAAATAATACGATCTTTTGCCTAGTGGACGGTGGTATGGTGAAGTGAAGTGGCGTATAGAGGATGTGGGGTGGGCAGGGGAGGGAAGTGGAGGCTGATGAAATAAGAAAACAGTAGATATAAACTTAAGCTTCAATTGGATGTTATAGTTCACTAGGTAAATGATGCGAGCTAATAACAGTATAAGCACATAACTTTCCACAAGTCATTACATTTAGATCTTTGTTTTAATATGTTTTGACTTTGATTCCGTAGCATGTTTACTTTTGCTAGTCTAGTTGGGTGACCTTGTTTACTATGTCAGATGGCATAATCTATTGGAGTTGGGTGATGAATACATATGAGAATTGCGAATTGGTCTTCGGTATTATATTTGATATATTTACACATTGTTTATTATGATCTTGAAATTGAATAGGTATTTATTGTAAAGTTTAATTTGGAAGAAACTCTGACCTGTGTTTGTATTATCAGGGAGAATATCACAGGTTTTACTGAAGCTGTTGTTTACTGAAGCTGTATACTCGTAAATATCAACTTCGTTCCTCCACTGTACCCTCTCCATTTGTTTACAATCTCCCCCTACACTAGATTTTTTGTACCTTATCATTGACTTTTGATTAACTGTCATTGTCATTCGTAGGTCACGGATTTTACTTTCTTGTAGATTGTAAATGTTTACACAACTGTAGAAGCCCCTCCTCTATTTTCTTCTAAAGTGAAGAAATTCTTATTTTATTTATGATATAACTCGTCATTAACCTTTTACGATGTAGCGTCTTATGAACTGTGTGATTTATCAACCAGGAGGCCGATGTTAAATCCTAAATGGAATTTCAAGTCTTAAAAGTACAGCTCAGGGTGATACGAAAAGACTGTAAATCTTTTAAATTATTATTGGGTTCAAAAATATATGATAATCCATGATTTTTTTTTTAATATTTACACTTTAGTGTTTATCTTCATACTCCTCTTTCAAAATCCGTTCAGCTGTATCATATTGTTGTTCTTAATAGTTAATTCTGATATTAGTTGATAAGCTGTACCTTTCAACTGTCCTAACAAGTAAGTTAATTCGATAACCTTTGAGATATCTTCTCTCCCATGGACTAGGCTTCAAAATTTATCCTTGGCAATGATGGGACAGGCAACTGAAGTCTAGGTAAGGACTGTCCGGCCGTCTGACCTCCCGTTGTAGGCCATCTTTTTGAATCGCTGCCAATTTACCCTTCAAACCGTTTAAGATATGCTAGATATTTTTTGACGGCTTTTGTAAGCATTGTTTTTTTATTTTGTATTTTGTTTAATTAAAAAACCAAATAATCTTCCAATTTAGAGTAGGTAGTTTCATAATTTGCCCACCTACCTTTAAATACATCAATGTGTGCTCGTAAGATATCAAATTGGATCAAAGTCACCATTAACAGCTCTTCATTATTATTTGTATTACGAGTAATCCAACCTAACCTTTCAGCAAAAGATTTCATTACTCATTTACAAGTTATTTGGAAATTTGAATAAAATGTACCTTTACATATCCATAACAAACTATCAAGTATTGACTAAATTTAAATTTGCATATTAGCACACAAGACGACCGTGAATGACATGAATATTAATTAGTGGACAGAAGGCTAAGTCTACGAGACAAGACGCTCTATCTCCCAGTCCGATTTCATTTTCCTTAGGGCAAATTGACACCCTCGATGATTCCAGTGAACCCCATCAGCCCTTAAATCCTTTTGGTAGGGCCTGGCTGGGGAGTGAATAAAAGGGTATCCATATAATTCCCTACTCAAGGCCTTGTTGAGTGACTGTGAAAAAGTAAGATACTTTGCAGGAGACACTGGTCCGTCTGGTAGGGTATTGCGTCCTTCTATTGTGTACGAGTAAAAGCCACCATGGAATGACAAGCTCCTTCGAGTAAATGTACCACTTTAATAATTTTATCAATTAACGTTCTATCACGTCCTCATAATATTACCCTCCTCTAAGAAAATGATGTTCAAGTCGGGTGGCCACTGAAAGATGCAATTGATTTGTACATTATTTTCAAATTCAGGTAACTTGTCTCCCGGAGGCCTATAACACCTTATTTCACATCACATACCTACGTAAGCTTTGTTAAACTTTACCCTGCACGCTCCTGCATACAAGGGGCTGTTTAGCACACTCTACCTGAGGCAGTCGCTTGTGAACCTTAAAGAGCGTCGCCTGTATGGCGTGTAGTTCCTGAAGAAGAGAGGTCATCCATCCCCTCCAAGACCGTCTCTTTTAGACAAAAGACGTCTGGCGTGTGTAAACTGCGTGTGCTTATTCCGAGCAGTTCTACAATTCCACAGTAAAACAGTGAATGTTTTGCGGTTTAATAGCGGCTACAGAAAGCGTTCTTGTGCTGTTTACTTGTTCTTTGTTTTACTTATATGGTGTCCGTAGACTCCATGGAGGAACGATTGTGAGATGATATATCTATATGTGATCGTCCATCCCGGCTGTGAATATAGAGGATATTTCAGGGTAACACAAAGTAAAACTTTTCATTTTGACGTCCGATTTTAAATCCCCAAATTATTCCTCAATGTCCCTGAGTGATAATCTGTAACCACATCATTTATTTTGAAAATATTCTTCTGTTACTATCTCACAAAATTGCGTTCCTTTTCGAAAAAATATAAGCAAAATTATTTTTCTAAAGATTCCAAGATGTAATCAAGGCAAACGATAGCTGGTGACAGTGGCGCCACCTTACACCTGAACGAGGAACTAAAACAGGCTTAATTAGAATTACACTAATCTTTGGGAGTTATAATTATTTCCTTATTGGATGTTCATTGGTTCCCTGCTAAAACGCGGGAACCAATCAATATTTTACAGTATGTTTTTTTTTAATCTAACAGTTTATAATCTAATTTGACATTTCAGTGCTGTTTAATAAATTTGTTAGCTATAATACAACTGTAATATACTTTAAATTTATTTATATAAACAAATTCATCAGGATTAATGTGACTTACGAGAAACAGTTCACTCGTCCTGACCCGGTGAAATCATCCAATGATCATCAATGGTAATCAAACTAATTAGTCATAAATTGTAATAATCCAACACCAATATTTACCTATTTTATAAGTGAATCATGGATTATATAAATTATACTGAGAAACAAGTGCATCCAATAATGAATTAATACGCCTACGAATGCTGTAACTCTTCAGGTGCAAGCTGCCCCAAGGCTATACCTACAAATCATGAATTTTCCGTGGAACCAAATAATTTCCACATGTGTAAAGAAATGTTACCTTAAATATTCGGATTTCAAGAAGATGACAGCTGAATATAGTTTGAAAGAGACGAGCAAATGAAAACAAAACTCTTCGTTGATCTTGTGGTTAAGAGAACTGGAGATATCGTTGTGCTTGCGTTGATAGGAGAGATGCACAAAAAATGATCACAGGATAGATATTTCAGTCAGTTATTTTCAGCATTTAACGTTCAATCCCGCGTAGTTGTAGGAAAAGAGTAAGGCCAGAACACATTATTTTGAACAGTATTTTCGTCAGAGGTTTGGAAAATACAAGAAGATGTTTTGGTTTAGTGTGTTCAGTGTTAAGGTCCTGGGGCGAGGCTACCCTGCAAGAAGGTGGGTGAGTAGCCTTCCCTGGGGCTGAGTGAAGGTATATTTCTACAAATAATCATTTGGAATCAGGGTGCAATAATTACCGTATTAAAAGGCTAATTGTGTTGACACTGGTTTAATCTGATTGGTTATGGTTGCCAATACAGTTTATGTTTAATTAAAAAAATACCCCAGTGATAAACTTGGTATGTTGTCTCATTGTATGTTGCAGTTAAAGTCTCAGGGGGTGGCTGTGTGCTGGTACTTATGCGCAGGGTTCGTGTTGACCTGCGTCACAACACAGCATCTCCTTAGTGGCCTCACCGTCGTCTTCCCACGGGCCATCACAGAGCCTCACGTACAGGAACACCTGTGTGTGGCAGTAAGACATATTAACACATGATTATTGGATTAAATGATAATTTTTTAAAGTTCATATACTGTGAAAATTATAAATGATTATGTATTTTTCTTGAGAGCATAAATAGTTGTATGTCTGGGTTTATATGTTTGTATGTAGACTACAGAGGATATTTTCCTATTATTCGCCCGGGTACAACATCAGAAAAAAAACATAGGTATGAATAATCATTGTGGAACTTAATTCATGCTACAAAAATATCTTAAATCCTAGTCAAGAACAAGATACTTTGGTTCTAAGCAGTGTATTTATACAGTTTAACCACAACTTTGTTTCTCCACTGTCTAGCGATTGTTCTAAACACTCGTGAGCCAATTGGTAAACATTGTTCCGCGTCCAGACCCAACTACACCGATGAATTGACGGAAATAACAGTTATCAACGTGACATCGCTGGATGAAGAAGTAACTGTGGTGTTGGGGGAAATGGGGTGGACACCAAAGCGAGCACCTGACGACGCTTAGTATTCGATTCTTGCAGCTTCGGAGTGTTAAATAAGCTAAAACATCCCTGGATTTACATTGTACACATGGTAACTTTATATTGAAAAACTATATATGATTTTACAACACCAATTCATGCGTTTGTCTCCGTTTTCTTTATAATTTCTGTATTCATGTGTTTATTCTTACCACCAAACCATTGCACAGGTCACACTCATTTCGTCGACTGATCAGTGTGAGGCCAAACACTGTGAAACCCACCCAAACGCAGAAACTTGGTATTTTGTTTGGAATTTCCGACGGGAGACAGAAGACACGTAAAATCCTGTCTCTAACTTTTTTGAAACAATATCTCAACTAATTTTGATTGTTGGGAAACATTGGGAACACAGACCTAATCTTGTCTCGTAACAGTATAAAGACAATGATGCGCAACAGTGTAGGAACATTGTATCTTGGTGTGCACACGGGTTTAGAAATTCAATGACATTTCGAATCTTTAGTTATAACCGGTACTTAGTTAATTTCAAGATATCAAAGAAATTTAAAGTAAAACAACATAAATTGGTCTCATAAGAGTGTCACTGAGGTATTGTTGCCAGGCAGCAAGAAATAGAAATTCATTAAACTAAGAGAATCAACTTGGAATTAACCTTAGATTTAATGCACTAGCTTTCGGTTTCTTGTTCCTGTACAAAGAAGGTATTATTGTGCAACAGCTTCATAAATGTACCTGTTTAACCAGTTAGTTTAGGGATTATTGTTTTAGAGGTCTGGGGGTAATTTCCACCCTATGATACTCTCTAACAGGATAAGACAGGATAAATAAAGTATAAATCTAGAACACCAAGAATAACAGGAATAACAGTGGTCGGTATATACCAAAGACTTAAGGCCTCAAATCAGATTTGAAGGGAATACCTGTGGCAGGAACTAGTGTTCTCTTGTGGGAACTGATTTTGACGTTTCCTTTATACACCTTGTGTGACGTGGTTCTGGCAGCAGTTATCGGATAATAACAGTTATTTACTCAATAAAATAAGTCCTTAACTCTCTCTCTCTTTCTTTCCTTGGCACTTGCTACTTCTTTCACACGCTCGCTTATTCTCCATATTCTATGTCGTTTGCTGCAGACTTACTTCAGTTGGCCCAACGACGTCTTTGCCCTCTTCAGCCAGGTCGTCACACATACTCTGGCCCACCGTCTTGCCGTCGGGAAGCTCGAAATTCAGGTCTCCTTCGTTGGTCATTTCGTTCCACTGTAAAGAAAATTTTATTTCTCCTGGCTAATAATGACACGGGTTTATATGATTTAGCTGAACCTCTTATGTATATGTTAAGATGTTTACTGCTTTATTTTAAAAGATTTGTGTTATTTGAGTGCTAGTGCTGTGATTGTGACATTCATATAGAAAATTATGGTGTTTGGGCTTACTATTTTTCCGGTAAATAATTTAGTATATGGCAGTAAAGGCTCACCTCTGTGCGGCATCTATCATGACAGTCTTGTTGATCTTCACAGTTTTCCACATCGAAGGCCTCCATGGGGAACACTTCTTCCTCCTCAGCAGACTCAGTAATGAAGGCGCCACAGTCACACTCTGGGACTTCTTGAGCCCTGCCAGTAGGAGTGGCTGATTATATTTCTATTTTAGCTTTACTCTTCATTCTGTTACACGTTAGTTAGCGTAAATAATCTTCGCATTTGTCAACGGGTGGAATTATACCCAAATTTGCTCCCATTTTATTTGTGGTTCAGAGCTGTCTGGGAAAATAAATATCGTCTGGTAATTAAAGTTCAAATTATTTTGCTGAACGTAATTTTACTTTAGATTTAATTCACACAATGATGCATTATCGAGATTCTAGTATTTGTTGCCCTTCACACCTTGTCGGGGAAAGTGAATAATTTATTAGAGTTAAAAGTGCATGTGTTCTAAATATTTGTATATCTACAGGTGATGTATTGTACACACGCAGGGAGATGCGTAGAGAAAGTGTGTTCCATTCTCTTCTTGATCTCAAGTCTATTAAAAATCATTCTTAATGGATAAATTTTTCAGTAAATATTAAATGAAGTATTAAAGTGTTACCATATGCTTAAGATTATTGTTGACGGTATAATACATATCTATGCTTCAACAGGTAAGGGCTTTAAGTGAATAAAAAAAATTTCAGTAGTTAATCAGGAATTAAAATTATGTGAGATACAACTACCTGTTGTCGAGGATGTTAAAATGTGCTTAGGTCCTAAAAATAAAAGTTTTAGTGATACATGAGAAAATATGAAAAACTTCCTTCTCGTGAACATTTGCCTATACTATGCAGTATATAATTATATTTAAGCCTTGTTGATCTTCCCTGACCATAGTCAGTCAATAATCAAAAATGTTATAATATTATTATCAGCTAGAGTTATATAACCATAACTATTGTAGAGTAGTGAAGTGTTACCACGTGAGGGCAGTGAGGGAGAGGAGTATCACGAGGAACTTCATCTTGCTTGTCAGGAGTAGTATGAGAACCAACATCCACCAACCTCTTTTATACTGGCTGTGTAAAGACCCCAGCAAGAGTTCATCGTCACCCAGTCAGCTGGACAGTCTCAGGCTCCCTATCCGCATGACTGAAAAAAAATTGCATTTTTCAATAGATGATCATGAACACTTATAAACACCTGTCGTAGAAGATAATGGCAATTAATAAAGTACTGAGCGATTTTCTAGATTTCCTTTGAAATCGTACGTGTTCCTTAAACTTTGTTAGACAGTATTCATTTTTACTTGCTGTTATGCATGATAAATCTTTTGACGTGAATCAAACGTTTCATGTCTCCAATTATTTTTTTTTGCATTTTTAGGCCATCAGGAATGTTCTTGGCACTTCCATGTTTTAGTAGCGATGTGTTTGTCAAGGTGTTGATGTTTGATGCATTTATTGTGTATCATAACAATAGATATTTAGCTGTTTTCATTTTGAATAACGGTGTATGAAATGATTATAGGAGTATATGTAAAGAACCTAGATAGTTACTGTTAATTTAGCCAGATGAATGTTATCTCTACTAATATTCAACTGATGGATCCAGGACTTGCCTCGCTTGTTCGATCACAAGGCATCCCCACTCTATTCTGCTGTAAATGGTTACATGAACTTACAAGCACGGGAATGTTAAGGAGGTTTGCTTGCATAAAACAAGCTTAGAATATAATGTGCTGTATCCACACTTTTCTAACGGCCACTCGAGCTTATGGTCCCTACTGCCACTTTCAGATAATGATATACTATATCAAATGCGTTTTAGGCTTCTATTGTTTAAGCATACTTGTGCATTATAACATTGGTGGAATACAAGAGACACGTTATATGTAATTCCATTTTTTTATTATGTATTGTAGAGTGTTTGAAGTAATATAGAATAGGCACTTAGGAACCATTATTGGTGGTAAGAAAGAAACATATATTGAGATAATTATAACTCCAAGATCATAACACCGTCATCCACGCGATCACCTGTTAGAGAAAGTCGACTATATTATGGACGGTTAGTTATTTGATTCTTAAGGAGTTTTTTCTACTGCCAGGATTATTAAGTAACTTTAAATTATATCCTACCAAAATGGGTCTCACTGAACAGTTTCACCATATAATATTTAAAAAAAAAATAGATTGGAAAAATAATCTAAATGAATCACTCTATGATTAACTGATATATCGATCAATCACTTTAGGTGGCAGCCTTTATTCTAAGTGTTGGCAACTATGAGGTTCCCGGATTATCTTAGTAAACAATCCCACATTTTGCATCTCTTTAAGAAATACCTTTCGATTCCTCTCATTCATCTCAGTCTCTGCCTTACTCATTAATGTCTCCTCGATATCGTAGGAAGAGTTTTTTTTGGGTGGGGGGGGGGGGGATGAAAGACACCAAAAGTTCATTATGTGGACCTTCTCACATGTTGACTAAACTTACCAATATTATTGGAAATGTGCGAACCCGCTCTAGAGATATTTTAAGGACACTCATAAAGATACAAAGGCAGAGAGGACTAGGAACAGTAATTTGCCTCGCTTATGTTGTCAGTGCTGTTAAGAGTTCAATATCCTATTTACTGATAATGGTGTGAGTAACACCACCTGTCGACTGAAGACTGCGGGTGTGATGTTGCTTACAGCGGACCAGAAAAATTATGTTTAATCAGTGCATTTTATATCTCCTTTTGTAATGCACTTACAGTTAATATGTTATATTGACAAATGATGCCGCATTTTAATGAAAAAAATAATAATAATAAATGCACGTTAATAAGTCATGTGATATCAATAGTTTATAAAATCTTACTAAATTTTAGATTAGCATAATTGTCTCTGGACTGACACGCTATCAGCTGCCACATATGACACTTCTATGTACAGTACACGGCAATGGTACAAGAACTGCATTTAATGATAAATTTTGGAATTAAGTGAAGTCTCAACATCAGAAGAGTTATCAATATAGGTTTAAACTAATTTTCTTTTATGATTAGGTGTTGTTGAGTTGTACTGAATATCGTTCGTAGTTCCCACCGAAATGAATTATTTTGATGTATCCCAAACTGAGTGTACATGGTGCTGCCTCTAAGGGATATTTAATCATACCATCTTTCCCTCCCAAAATGGTGGTCTATTTTCATTGGTTATCGCTAATTTTATTCTGATTAATTGTGTTTTTATTAACTTTTATATCAGATTATTTTTTCTCCAAAAATGCTTTCATATTTTAAAAGTAGAAATTTACTCATGATAATATATATATGTTTGATATATTGTTGAAGAGGGAGTGATCATTCCCTTGGAAAATATCCATTATTTGCCTATTCATATACTGACATGAAATACAGGCAGCCTAATAGAGTTTGGTTAATACGACATTTAACCCTCTATACACATACTGTAAGACGTTGGTGAAGGGAAAACTTGTGTGTAAAGACTTAATTTCACTCACTGTTTTGATAAGTTAACTACGTTTTCTGGAAGTTCATGAACTGTTCAGATTTCATGGAATGTAGTTGAGACTTCCAAAGATATTAAGATAAAGTAGCTTTTATACCCGATCCCATGGAGACAATTAATTAAATTATTGAAATAAAAGAACAATCGTCTGTCAGTTTGACGATTCTTTCGATTTATGCAAACTCTTTTGAAAAAAAAGTTTGGTAATGTTAATTCCTTTTACTGTATAACTTAACTCCTAGGAAATTATAAAATGAGCTCTGCCTAGCCTATGTGATCTTTTTTAATACATGCTAATAAAATTATGATCTCAAAGTTGCTAAAGTACCACCCTTGAGAGCCTAATAAAATACACATCAAACACGTATGTCCATTAATGTACGGTCATGACACATTGACCAAAAATTACCAAGTTATATATTTTGGCAATATTAATATAATTTTCAGAATTTAGTGTAAATTGCTGAAACGTAAGAGCCGATCACTTATTATTCTAAAACAAATATTTTTGGGGCACCTGTCCTTGAGTCCTACTCATCAGTCTATCATGACTTCCGCCTGAACCCTGGTAAAGATGGTATCATGTACGGTCACCTTCACATTACTTCTCTTGTCCCGCCCTAAAAAACGTACCATTGTTCCACAGATGTTACATGAACTGTCACTGCTCCAGGAGGTTGATACGATGGCGAGGAAAAGATATAGTTGATGATAATGTATATGGGAGAGGATTATAAGAGAATGAAAGAGAATTTTGTTCTATACGAGACTTTATTTCTGTAAGATGCGAGACTAAAGAGACAAAACTCTTCATCGGTCTTATGGTTGAGTGTGAGAAGTGGGTAAATGCAGACCATGTTTGTGTTTGTGGAGAGAGTAGCGTTTGTGTTGATAAAAAAAGAAGAAATGCATGAAAAAAATTAATAATTATTTTATCAATTTTTTTTTTTTTTTTTTTTTACGGGGATTAGCCCACCCGGGCACAGATCACTGACCCACATCAGGGACTGCGGGGCGAAAATATAATGCTAAATAAAAAATAATAATAATAATAGAAATATTAATAAAATAATTAATCAATTAATAGCAAATTAATAAAATTAAAAATTAATAATAATAATAATAATAATAATAATAATAATAATAATAATAATAATAATAGTTATAATAATAATAAAAAAATAATAATAATAATAAAAAATAAATACAAAAACGAAAAATAAATAAAAAATGAGAAACGATATACATTATGTCTGTTGTGTTGTCCAAGTAAGAGAAATAATTGAGACCCTGCAATTGTGTGTAAATGAGGTAGATAGTCAGATTAGCAACCTAGGACTTGGTCACAATTTTCGTGAAACCATATGGCAGCAGGGTCTACCATTAGACAACACATTATGCTTCCAATATCTTCCCTGGCGGTAGTACCTCCCTATTTTCAGCATCTAACTATCAAACCCGTATAGGAGAAGAGATGAATGACTCGAGAACATAATATTTTGAAAATAATGTTCGTCTGGGATTTCAAAATACAAGAAACTGTTAAGGTTTTATTGGTGTCAGTATTTATTACATCCTTTGAGATGGTGTTTATGGAAGTAATAAGGCAATTGTTATAGGTCCTTGGGCGAATCTTCCTTGTTGGTAGTTAGAAGAAGTTGCTGCTCTAGTAGAAACGTTTTGTCGGCTATTAGATGCAAGAAGCTCTGTGATTAGCATCTTGTAAGACTGAGTGACGGTATATTTCTTTACATTACCGTTGGTACTCGGGGTGCAGTAATTGCCGTAAAAGGCTGTGTTGTCAATTTAGTTTGCTGATTCGTATGGTGGATAATGGTGCACAACTTATAGTTGTGCTGAATATTTGTTTTGTTTTTGATGTTGAAAGTTTAACCCAATGATCTATTTGGTATGTTGTCTCATTGTATGTAGGTGTAAAAGTCTCAAGGGGTGGCTGTGTGCTGGTATTTACTCGCAGGTTTCGTGTTGACCTGCGTCACAACACAACGTCTCTTTAGTGGCCTCACCGTCGTCTTCCCACGGGCCATCACAGAGCCTCACGTACAGGAACACCTGTGTGTGGCAGTAAGACATATTAACACATGATTATTAGATTAAACGCTCATTTTTAAAGTTTATACACTGTGAAGCCTATAAATAATTATGTATTTTTCCAGAGAGTAGGAGTAGTTGTGTGTGTGGGGGGGGGGTTATAATTTGTTTGCATGCATGTGTACACTACATTGGATATTTTCCTATCAGTCGTACGGGTACAAGATCAGAAAAATATGAGCACTGTTACGAATGATCATTGTGACACTCAAATCATAAAAAGTCTTAAATCATAGTCCAGACCAAGATACTTTGGTTATAAACAGTGTATTTATGCAGTTGAACCGCAACTTTTTTTCTCCATTGTCTTGCGATTGTTCTAAACATTCGTCATCTAATTGGTAAACATTGTTCCGAGTTTAGACCCAACTACACCGAGGAATTGACGTAAATAGCAGTTATCAACGTGGCATCACTGTGTGAAGGAGTAATGCTCGCGTGTGGTGAAAGAGGGCGAATACCAAAGCGAACAACTAACGACGTTCAGTATTTGAATCGTGCACCGGCGTTGTGTTGAAGTAGCTAAAATGTCCATTGTACCCATTATAACTTTATGTTAAATAAATATATGTGATTATGCAACACCAATACATGTGTTTGTCTCCATTTTCATTATAATTTCTGTCTTCATGTGTTTATTCTTACCACTAAACCATTGCACAGGCCACAATCACTTCGTCGACTAATCAGTGTGTTACCAATCATGGTGAAACCTGTCCACACGCAGAAACTTTGTATCTTGTTTCGCATTTCCGACGGGAGACAGAAAACACGTACAATCCTGTCTTGTAAATATTTTGAAACAATTTTCAACTAATTTGGTTGTTGCAAATCTTTGGGGATACAGACGTAATCTTGTCTCGTAACAGTATAAAGACAATGCTGCTCAACAGTGTAGAAGCATTGTATCTTGGTCTGGTCACGAATTCAGAAATTCAACTATTTTCGAAACTTTAGTTCTAACCGGTAGTTAGTTAATGTCAAGACATCATAGAAATTTAAAGACAAGCACGTGACTTAATCTTAAAAGGGTGTCACTGAAATGTTGTTGCCAGGCAACAAGAATTACAAATAAATTTGAATCCAGAGAATCTATTTGGAATTAACTTTAGATTTAATGCACTAGCTTTCATTTTGTTGTTCCTGCACAAAAGGAGGTATTATTGTGCAACAGCTTCATAAGCTTTAAAACCTTTTTTAACCAGTTAGTTTAAGGACTATAATTGTACAGGTCTGTGGGTAATTTCCACCCTTTGATACTTTATAACAGGACAAGACAAGTAAAATGGGCCAAGATGACCTTTCGCTGCAAAATAATTACTAAGGTATAAATCTAGAACACCAAGAATAACAGAAATAACAGTGGTCGGTATATACCAAAGACTGCTTGTGACGTCCCCTTACCATACCTTTTGTGACGTAGTTCTAGCAGCAGTTATCGGATAATAATAGTTATTTACTCAGAAAAATAAGTTCTTCTCTCTCTCTCTCTCTCTCTCTCTCTCTCTCTCTCTCTCTCTCTCTCTCTCTTTCGCACTTGCTATTTGTTGCACAGACTCGTTTATCCTCCATATTCTTTATCGTTTGCTTTATTTCAACGTGTATTACTTCAGACTTACTTCAGTTGGCCCAACGACGTCTTTGCCCTCCTCAGCCAGGTCGTCACACATACTCTGGCCCACCGTCTTGCCGTCGGGAAGCTCGAAATTCAGGTCTCCTTCGTTGGTCATTTCGTTCCACTGTAAAGAAAATTTTATTTCTCCTGGCTAATAATGACACGGGTTTATATGATTTAGCTGAAGCTCTAATGTATATGTTAAGATGTTTACTGCTTTATTTTAAAAGATTTGTGTTATTTGAGTGCTAGTGCTGTGATAGTAACATTCATATAGAAAATTATGGTGTTTGGGCTTACTATTTTTCCGGTAAATAATTCAGTATATGGCAGTAAAGGCTCACCTCTGTGCGGCATCTATCATGACAGTCTTGTTGATCTTCACAGTTTTCCACATCGAAGGCCTCCATGGGGAACACTTCTTCCTCCTCTACAGACTCAGTAATGAAGGCGCCACAGTCACACTCTGGGACTTCTTGAGCCCTGCCAGTAGGAGTGGCTGATAATATTTCTATTTTAACATTACTCTTCATTCTGTTACACGTTAGTTAGCGTAAATGATCTTCGCATTTGTCAACGGGTGGAATTATACCCACATTTGCTCCCATTTTATTTGTGGTTCAGAGCTGTCTGGGAAAATAAATATCGTCTGGTAATTAAAGTTCAAATTATTTTGCTAAACGTAATTTTACTTTAGATTTAATCCACAGAATTATGCATTATCGAGATTCTGTTAACAATGTGATGAAGCGCTATATTTTTTGTTGCCCTTCACACCATGTAATCTAAATATTTGTATATCTACAGGTGATATACTGTACGCACACAGGGCGATGTGTGCAGAAAGTGTCTTCCATTCTCTTCTTGATCTCAAATCTATAAGAAATAAGTCTTAATGGATATAATGTTCAGTAAATGATACATGAACTATTAAAGTGTTACCTTTTACTTAAGATTGTTATTTACGATATAATACATATCTACGCTTTAAGGTCTTTAAGTGAATAAAAAAAATTACACTAGTCAATCAAGAATTAAACATTATAAGAGATACACATATTTATTGTCGAGGATGTTAAGATGTGCTCCGGTTCTAAAAATATAAGTTATAGTGAAATATGAGTAATTTCCTTGTCGTGAACATTAGCCTATAATATGCAGTATATAATTATGTTTAAGCCTTGTTCATCTTTCCTGACCATAGTCAGTCAATTTTTTATAATATTGTATAATATTATCAGCTAGAGTTATGTCTTACGATAAAATCCAGTCAATTATACAACCATAACTGTTGTAGAGTAGTGAAGTGTTACCATGTGAGGGCAGCGAGGGAGAGGAATATCACGAGGAACTTCATCTTGCTTGTCAGAAGTAGTATGAGGACCAACATCCACCAACCTCATTTATACTGGCTGTGTGACGACCCCAGCAAGAGTTCACCGCCACCCAGTCAGCTGGACAGTCTCAGGCTCCCGATCCGCATGACTGAAAAAAAAAAATTGCATTTTTCCATGGATGATCATGAACACTTATAAACACCTGTCTTAGAAGTTAATGACAATTAATAAAGTACTGAACTTTTTCTAGATTTTCTTTGAAATCGTACGTGTTCCGTAAACTTTGTTATGCAGTACTCATTATGCATGACAAATCTTTTGACATGAATCTAACGTTTCATATGGTCTCCAATAATTTTATTTTTTTGCATTATTAGGCCATCAGGAATGTTCCTGGCACTTCCATGTTTTAGTAGCGAAGTGTTCGATGCATTTACTGTGTATCATAACAATAGATATTTAGCTTTTTTTCATTTTGAATAAGTGTGTATGAAGTGATTATAGGAGTGCATGTAAAGAACCTAGATAGTTACTGTTAATTTAGCCAGATGAATGTTATCTCTACTAATATTCAACTGATGGATCCAGGACTTGCCTCGCTTGTTCGATCTCGAGGCATCCCCACTCTATCCTGCTGTAAATGGTTACATGAACTTACAAACACAGGAATGTTAAGGTGGTTTGCTTGCATAAAACAAGATTAGAATATAATGTGCTGTATCCACACTTTTTCTAACGGCCACTCGAGCTTATGGTCCCTACTGCCACTTTCAGATAATGATATACTATATCAAATGCGTTTTAGGCTTTTATTGTTTAAGCATACTTGTGCATTATAACATTGGTGGAATACAAGAGACACGTTATATGTAATTCCATTTTTTTATTATGTATTGTAGAGTGTTTGAAGTAATATAGAATAGGCACTTAGGAACCATTATTGATGGTAAGAAAGAAACATATATTGAGATAATTATAACTCTAAGATCATATCACCGTCATCCACGCGATCACCTGTTAGAGAAAGTCGACTATATTATGGACGGTTAGTTATTTGATTCTTAAGGAGTTTTCTCTACTGCCAGGATCATTAAGTAACTTTAAATTATATCCTACCAAAATGGGTCTCACTGAACAGTTTCACCATATAATATTTAAAAAAAAAATAGATTGGAAAAATAATCTAAATGAATCACTCTATGATTAACTGATATATCGATCAATCACTTTAGGTGGCAGCCTTTATTCTAAGTGTTGGCAACTATGAGGTTCCCGGATTATCTTAGTAAACAATCCCACATTTTGCATCTCTTTAAGAAATACCTTTCGATTCCTCTCATTCATCTCAGTCTCTGCCTTACTCATTTATGTCTCCTTGATATCGTAGGAAGAGTTTTTTTTTTGGGTGGGGGGGGGGGATGAAAGACACCAAAAGTTCATTATGTGGACCTTCTCACATGTTGACTAAACTTACCAATATTATTGGAAATGTGCGAACCCGCTCTAGATTTATTTTAAGGACACTCATAAAGATACAAAGGCAGAGAGGACTAGGAACAGTAATTTGCCTCGCGTATGTTGTCAGTGCTGTTAAGAGTTCAATATCCTATTTACTGATAATGGTGTGAGTAACACCACCTGTCGACTGAAGACTGCTGGTGTGATGTTGCTTACAGCGGACCAGAAAAATTATGTTTAATCAGTGCATTTTATATCTCCTTTTGTAATGAACTTACAGTTAATATGTTATATTGACAAATGATGCCACATTTTAATAAAAACAAATAATAATAAACAATGCACGTTAATAAGTCATGTGATATCAATAGTTCATAAAATCTTACTAAATTTTAGATTAGCATAATTTTCACTGGACTGACCACGCAATCAGCTGCCACATATGACACTTCTATGTACAATACACGGCAATGGTACAAGAACTGCATTTACTGATATATTTTGGAATTAAGTGAAGTCTCAACATCAGAAGAGTTATCAATATAGGTTTAAACTAATTTTCTTTTATGATTAGGTGTTGTTGAGTTGTACTGAATATCGTTCGTAGTTCCCACTGAAATGAATTATTTTGCTGTATCCCAAACTGAGTGTACATGGTGCTGCCTCTAAGGGATATTTAATCATACCATCTTTCCCTCCCAAAATGGTGGTCTATTTTCATTGGTTATCGCTAATTTTATTCTGATTAATTGTGTTTTTATTAACTTTTATATCAGATTATTTTTTCTCCAAAAATGCTTTCATATTTTAAAAGTAGAAATTTACTCATGATAATATATATATATATATATATATATATATATATATATATATATATATATATATATATATATATATATATATATATATATTTATATTAGAGAGAGAGCGAGAGAGAGAGAGTTTTTATGCCAGCAGCATCTGGTGTTCTTAGGTTCATACGCTCACCCATCCAAGTACTAACCAGACCCAACGTTTCTTAGCTTCGCTGAGCGGAAAACAAACGGTACTACCAACGTTTCGAACGTTTCGTATTGTATTTCAGTCCCGCGAAACGGTTTTGTGTAATTGCAATTTGTTAATTCTTTCAGTCTGGCTGAGGCCATGAGTGGTTGATGATCTTTGGTATATAATAAAAGATCAGTATAAAAGATATTCTTTTGCACAGTTTTATGATTTTGCTATATCATTAAGGATTATTATATGTTTGATATATTGTTGAAGAGGGAGTGATCATTCTCTTGGAAAATATCCATTATTTGCCTATTCATATACTAACATGAAATACAGGCAGCGTAATAGAGTTTGGTTAATACGACATTTAACCCTCTATACACATATTGTAAGACGTTGATGAAGGGAATACTTGTGTGTAAAGACTTAATTTCACTCACTGTTTTGATAAGTTAACTACGTTTTCTGGAAGTTCATGAACTGTTTAGGTTTTATGGAATGTAGTTGAGACTTCCAAAGATATTAAGATAAAGTAGCTTTTATAACCGATCCCATGGAGACAATTAATTAAATTATTGAAATAAAAGAACACTCGTCTGTCAGTTTGACGATTCTTTCCATTTATGCAAACTCTTTTAAAAAAAAAGTTTTGTATTGTTAATTCCTTTTACTGTATAACTTAACTCCTAGGAAATTATAAAATGAGCTCTGCCTAGCCTATGTGATCTTTTTTAATACATGCTAATAAAATTGTGACCTCAAAGTTGCTAAAGTGCCACCCTTGAAAGCCTAATAGAATACACATCAAAGACCTATGTCCATTAATGTACGGACATGACACATTGACCAAAAATTACCAAGTTATATATTTTGGCAATATTAATATAATTTTCAGAATTTAGTGTAAATTGCTGAAACGTAAGAGCCGATCACTTATTATTCTAAAACAAATATTTTTGGGGCACCTGTCCTTGAGTCCTACTCATCAGACTATCATGACTTCCGCCTGAACCCTGGTAAAGATGGTATCATGTACGGTCACCTTCTCATTACTTCTCTTGTACCGCCCTAAAAAACGTACCATTGTACCACAGATGTTACATGAACTGTCACTGCTCCAGGAGGTTGATACGATGGCGAGGAAAAGATATGGTTGATGATAATGTATATGGGAGAGGATTATAAGAGAATGAAAGAAAATTTTGTTCTATACGAGACTTTATTTCTGTAAGATGCGAGACTAGAGAGACAAAACTCTTCATCGGTCTTATGGTTGAGTGTGAGAAGTGGGTAAATGCAGACCATGTTTGTGTTTGTGGAGAGAGTAGCGTTTGTGTTGATAAAAATAAAGAATTGCATGAAAAAAGTTAATAATTATTTATCAATTATTTTTTTTTTTTACGGGGATTAGCCCACCCGGGCACAGATCACTGACTCACATCAGTGTCTGCGGGGCGAAAATATAATACTAAATAATAAATAATAATAATAATAAAAATAATAATAATAATAATAATAATAATAATAATGATAATAATAATAATCTTAATAATAAAAATAATAATAATAATAATAATTATAATAATAATAATAATAAAAAATAATAATAATAAATAAATACAAAACCGAAAAATAAAACGATATAGCGTACATTATGTCTGTTGTGTTGTCCAAGTAAGAGAAACAATTGAGACCCTGCAATTGTGTGTAAATGAGGTAGAAAGTCAGATCAGCAACCTAGGACTTGGTCACAATTTTCGTAAAACCATATGGCAGCAGGGTCTACCATTAGACAACACATTATGCTTCCAATGTCTTCCCAGGCAGTAGTACCTCCCTGTTTGGTCGCTGCTTACTGCCTAGTACCTTATCATTTTCCATCAAAATTATTTTTAAAAACTATTTTCAGCATCTAACTATCAAACCCGTATAGGAGAAGAGATGAATGACTCGAGAACATAATATTTTAAAAATAATGTTCGTCTGGGATTTCAAAATACAAGAAACTGTTAAGGTTTTATTGGTGTCAGTATTTATTACATCCTTTGGATGGTGTTTATGGCAGTAATAAGGCAATTGTTATAGGTCCTTGGGCGAATCTTCCTTGTTGGTAGTTAGAACAAGTTGCTGCTCTAGTAGAAACGTTTTTTCGGCTATAAGATGCAAGAAGCTCTGTGAGTAGCCTCTTGTAAGACTGAGTGACGGTATATTTCTTTACATTACCGTTGGTACTCGGGGTGCAGTAATTGCCGTAAAAGGCTGTGTTGTCAATTTAGTTTGCTGTTTGGTATGGTGGATAATGGTGCACAACTTATAGTTGTGCTGAATATTTGTTTTGTTTCTAATGCTGAAAGTTTAACCCAATGATCTATTTGGTATGTTGTCTCATTGTATGTAGGTGTAAGAGTCTCAAGGGGTGGCTGTGTGCTGGTATTTACTCGCAGGTTTCGTGTTGACCTGCGTCACAACACAACGTCTCTTTAGTGGCCTCACCGTCGTCTTCCCACGGGCCATCACAGAGCCTCACGTACAGGAACACCTGTGTGTGGCAGTAAGACATATTAACACATGATTATTAGATTAAACGCTCATTTTTAAAGTTTATACACTGTGAAGCCTATAAATAATTATGTATTTTTCCAGAGAGTATGAGTAGTTGTGTGTGTGGGGTTATAATTTGTTTCCATGCATGTGTAGACTACAATGGATATTTTCCTATCAGTCGTACGGGTACAAGATCAGAAAAATATAAGCAATGTTACTAATGATCATTGTGATACTCAAATCATAAAAATTCTTAAATCATAGTCCAGACCAAGATACTTTGGTTATAAACAGTGTATTTATGCAGTTGAACCGCAACTTTTTTCTCCATTGTCTTGCGATTGTTCTAAACATTCGTGATCAAATTGGTTATCATTGTTCCGAGTTCTGACCCAACTACACCGAGGAATTGACGTAAATAGCAGTTATCAACGTGGCATCACTGTGTGAAGGAGTAATGCTCGCGTGTGGTGAAAGAGGGCGAATACCAAAGCGAACAACTAACGACGTTCAGTATTTAAATCGTGCACCGGCGTTGTGTTGAATTAGCTAAAAGGTCCATTGTACCCATAATAACTTTATGTTAAATAAATATATGTGATTATGCAACACCAATACATGTGTTTGTCTCCATTTTCATTATAATTTCTGGCTTCATGTGTTTATTCTTACCACTAAACCATTGCACTGGCCACAATCACTTCGTCGACTGATCAGTGTGTTACCAATCTTGGTGAAACCTGTCCACACTCAGAAACTTTGTATCTTGTTTCGCATTTCCGACGGGAGACAGAAAACACGTACAATCCTGTCTTGTAAATATTTTGAAACAATTTTCAACTAATTTGGTTGTTGCAAATCTTTGGGGATACAGACCTAATCTTGTCTCGTAACAGTATAAAGACAATGCTGCTCAACTGTGTAGAAGCATTGTATCTTGGTCTGGTCACGAATTCAGAAATTCAACTATTTTCGAAACTTTAGTTCTAACCGGTAGTTAGTTAATGTCAAGACATCATAGAAATTTAAAGACAAGCACGTGACTTAATCTCAAAAGGGTGTCACTGAAGTGTTGTTGCCAGGCAACAAGAATTACAAATAAATTTAAATCCAGAGAATCTATTTGGAATTAACTTTAGATTTAATGCACTAGCTTTCATTTTGTTGTTCCTGCACAAAAGAAGGTATTATTGTGCAACAGCTTCATAGGCTTTAAACCTTTTTTAACCAGTTAGTTTAAGGATTATAATTGTACAGGTCTGTGGGTAATTTGCACCCTGTGATACTTTATAACAAGACAAGACAAGTAAAATGGGCCAAGATGACCTTTCGCTGCTTGAAAATTACTAAGGTATAAATCTAGAACACCAAGAATAACAGGAATAACAGTGGTCGGTATATACCAAAGACTTAAGGCCTCAAATTAGATTTGAAAATAACACCAAGGGCCAGGAACTAGTGTTCTCTTGTGAGAACTGTTTGTGACGTCCCCTTTACATACCTTTTGTGACGTAGTTCTAGCAGCAGTTATCGGGCAATAATAGTTATTTACTCAGAAAAATAAGTTCTTCACTCTCTCTCTCTCTCTCTCTCTCTCTTTCGCACTTGCTATTTGTTGCACAGACTCGTTTATCCTCCATATTCTTTATCGTTTGCTTTATTTCAACGTGTATTACTTCAGACTTACTTCAGTTGGCCCAACGACGTCTTTGCCCTCTTCAGCCAGGTCGTCACACATACTCTGGCCCACCGTCTTGCCGTCGGGAAGCTCGAAATTCAGGTCTCCTTCGCTGGTTATTTCGTTCCACTGTAAAGAAAATTTTATTTCTCCTGGCTAATAATGACACGGGTTTATATGATTTAGCTGAAGCTCTAATGTATATGTTAAGATGTTTACTGCTTTATTTTAAAAGATTTGTGTTATTTGAGTGCTAATGCTGTGATGTAGACATTCATATATATAATTATGGTATTTGGGCTTATTATTTTTCTGGTAAATAATTTAGTATATGGCAGTAAAGGCTCACCTCTGTGCGGCATCTATCATGACAGTCTTGTTGATCTTCACAGTTTTCCACATCGAAGGCCTCCATGGGGAACACTTCTTCCTCCTCTGCAGACTCAGTAATGAAGGCGCCACAGTCACACTCTGGGACTTCTTGAGCCCTGCCAGTAGGAGTGGCTGATTATATTTCTATTTTAACATTACTCTTCATTCTGTTACACGTTAGTTAGCGTAAATGATCTTCGCATTTGTCAACGGGTGGAGTTATACCCAAATTTGCTCCCATTTTATTTGTGGTTGAGAGCTGTCTGGGAAAATAAATATCGTCTGGTAATTAAAGTTCAAATTATTTTGCTAAACGTAATTTTACTTTAGATTTAATCCACAGAATTATGCATTATCGAGATTCTGTTAACAATGTGATGAAGCGCTTTATTTTTTGTTGCCCTTCACACCATGTAATCTAAATATTTGTATATCTACAGGTGATATACTGTACGCACACAGGGCGATGTGTGCAGAAAGTGTCTTCCATTCTCTTCTTGATCTCAGATCTATAAGAAATAAGTTTTAATGGATATAATGTTCAGTAAATGATACATGAACTATTAAAGTGTTACCTTTTACTTAAGATTGTTATTTACGTTATAATACATATCTACGCTTTAAGGTCTTTAAGTGAATAAAAAAAATTACACTAGTCAATCAAGAATTAAACATTATAAGAGATACACATATCTATTGTCGAGGATGTTAAAATGTGCTTAGGTTCTAAAAATATAAATTGTGGTGAAATATGAGTAATTTCCTGGTCGTGAACATTAGCCTATAATATGCAGTATATAATTATGTTTAAGCCTTGTTCATCTTTCCTGACCATAGTCAGTCAATTTTTTATAATGTTGTATAATATTATCAGCTACAGTTATGTCTTACGATAAAATCCAGTCAATTATATAACCATAACTGTTGTAGAGTAGTGAAGTGTTACCATGTGAGGGCAGCGAGGGAGAGGAATATCACCGGGAACTTCATCTTGCTTGTCAGAAGTAGTATGAGGACCAACATCCACCAACCTCTTTTATACTGGCTGTGTAACGACCCCAGCAAGAGTTCATCGTCACCCAGTCAGCTGGACAGTCTCAGGCTCCCGATCCGCATGACTGAAAAAAAAATTGTATTTTTCCATGGATGATCATGAACACTTATAAACACCTGTCTTAGAAGTTAATGACAATTAATAAAGTACTGAACGTTTTTCTAGATTTCCTTTGAAATCGTACGTGTTCCTTAAACTTTGTTATACAGTACTCATTATGCATGACAAATCTTTTGACATGAATCTAACGTTTCATATGGTCTCCAATAATTTTATTTTTTTGCATTATTAGGCCATCAGGAATGTTCTTGGCACTTCCATGTTTTAGTAGCGAAGTGTTCGATGCATTTACTGTGTATCATAACAATAGATATTTAGCTTTTTTTTATTTTGAATAACTGTGTATGAAGTGATTATAGGAGTACATGTAAAGAACCTAGATAGTTACTGTTAATTTAGCCAGATGAATGTTATCTCTACTAATATTCAACTGATGGATCCAGGACTTGCCTCGCTTGTTCGATCTCGAGGCATCCCCACTCTATCCTGCTGTAAATGGTTACATGAACTTACAAACACAGGAATGTTAAGGTGGTTTGCTTGTATAAAACAAGATTAGAATATAATGTGCTGTATCCACACTTTTTCTAACGGCCACTCGAGCTTATGGTCCCTACTGCCACTTTCAGATAATGATATACTATATCAAATGCGTTTTAGGCTTCTATTGTTTAAGCATACTTGTGCATTATAACATTGGTGGAATACAAGAGACACGTTATATGTAATCCCATTTTTTTATTATGTATTGTAGAGTGTTTGAAGTAATATAGAATAGGCACTTAGGAACCATTATTGATGGTAAGAAAGAAACATATATTGAGATAATTATAACTCTAAGATCATATCACCGTCATCCACGCGATCACCTGTAAGAGAAAGTCGACTATATTATGGACGGTTAGTTATTTGATTCTTAAGGAGTTTTCTCTACTGCCAGGATCATTAAGTAACTTTAAATTATATCCTACGAAAATGGGTCTCACTGAACAGTTTCACCATATAATATTTAAAAAAAAAAATAGATTGGAAAAATAATCTAAATGAATCACTCTATGATTAACTGATATATCGATCAATCACTTTAGGTGGCAGCCTTTATTCTAAGTGTTGGCAACTATGAGGTTCCCGGATTATCTTAGTAAACAATCCCACATTTTGCATCTCTTTAAGAAATACCTTTCGATTCCTCTCATTCATCTCAGTCTCTGCCTTACTCATTAATGTCTCCTCGATATCGTAGGAAGAGTTTTTTTTTTTTGGGGGGGGGGGGGGGATGAAAGACACCAATAGTTCATTATGTGGACCTTCTCACATGTTGACTAAACTTACCAATATTATTGGAAATGTGCGAACCCGCTCTAGAGTTATTATAAGGACACTCATAAAGATACAAAGGCAGAGAGGACTAGGAACAGTAATTTGCCTCGCGTATGTTGTCAGTGCTGTTAAGAGTTCAATATCCTATTTACTGATAATGGTGTGAGTAACACCACCTGTCAACTGAAGACTGCGGGTGTGATGTTGCTTACAGCGGACCAGAAAAATTATGTTTAATCAGTGCATTTTATATCTCCTTTTGTAATGTACTTACAGTTAATATGTTATATTGACAAATGATGCCGCATTTTAATGAAAAAAATAATAATAATAAATGCACGTTAATAAGTCATGTGATATCAATAGTTTATAAAATCTTGCTAAATTTTAGATTAGCATAATTGTCTCTGGACTGACACGCTATCAGCTGCCACATATGACACTTCTATGTACCGTACACGGCAATGGTACAAGAACTGCATTTAATGATATATTTTGGAATTAAGTGAAGTCTCAACATTAGAAGAGTTATCAATATAGGTTTATAGTAATGTTCTTTTATGATTAGGTGTTGTTCAGTTGTACTGAATATCGTTCGAAGTTACCACTGAAATGAATTATTTTGCTGTATCCCAAACTGAGTGTACAGTACATGGTCCTGCCTCTAAGAGATAATTAATCATACCATCTTTCCCTCCCAAAATGGTGGTCTATTTTCATTGGTTATCGCTAATTTTATCCTGATTAATTGTGTTTTTATTAACTTTTATATCAGATTATTTTTTCTCCAAAAATGCTTTCATGTTTTAAAAGTAGAAATTTACTCATGATAATATATATATATATATATATATATATATATATATATATATATATATATATATATATATATATATATATATAGAAATATATATATATATATATATATATATGTATTAGAGAGAGAGAGAGTGTTTATGCCAGCAGCATCTGGTGTTCTTAGGTTCATACGCTCACCCATCCAAGTACTAACCAGACCCAACGTTTCTTAGCTTCGCTGAGCGGGAACAAACGGTATTACCAACGTTTCGAACGTTTAGTATTGTATTTCAGTCCCGCGAAACGGTTTTGTGTAATTGCAACTTGTTAATTCTTTCAGTCTGGCTGAGGCCATCAGTGGTTGATGATCTTTGGTATATAATAAAAGATCAGTATAAAAGATATTCTTTTGCACAGTTTTATGATTTTGCTATATCATTAAGGATTATTATATGTTTGATATATTGTTGAAAAGGGAGTGATCATTCCCTTGGAAAATATCTATTATTTGCCTATTCATATACTGACATGAAATACAGGCAGCGTAATAGAGTTTGGTTAATACGACATTTAACCCTCTATACACATATTGTAAGACGTTGGTGAAGGGAAAACTTGTGTGTAAAGACTTAATTTCACTCACTGTTTTGATAAGTTAACTACGTTTTCTGGAAGTTCATGAACTGTTCAGATTTCATGGAATGTAGTTGAGACTTCCAAAGATATTAAGATAAAGTAGCTTTTATACCCGATCCCATGGAGACAATTAATTAAATTATTGAAATAAAAGAACAATCGTCTGTCAGTTTGACGATTCTTTCGATTTATGCAAACTCTTTTGAAAAAAAGTTTGGTAATGTTAATTCCTTTTACTGTATAACTTAACTCCTAGGAAATTATAAAATGAGCTCTGCCTAGCCTATGTGATCTTTTTTAATACATGCTAATAAAATTATGATCTCAAAGTTGCTAAAGTGCCACCCTTGAAAGCCTAATAGAATACACATCAAACACGTATGTCCATTAATGTACGGACATAACACATTGACCAAAAATTACCAAGTTATATATTTTGGTAATATATATATAATTTTCAGAATTTAGTGTAAATTGCTGAAACGTAAGAGCCGATCACTTATTATTCTAAAACAAATATTTTTGGGGCACCTGTCCTTGAGTCCTACTCATCAGACTATCATGACTTCCGCCTGAATCCTGGTAAAGATGGTATCATGTACGGTCACCATCACATTACTTCTCTTGTACCGTCCTAAAAAACATACCATTGTACCACAGATGTTACATGAAGTGTCACTGCTCCAGGAGGTTGATACGATGGCGAGGAAAAGATATACCTAATTGATGATAATGTATATGGGAGAGGATTATAAGAGAATGAAAGAAAATTTTGTTTTATACGAGACTTTATTTCTGTAAGATGCGAGACTAGAGAGACAAAACTCTTCATCGGTCTTATGGTTGAGTGTGAGAAGTGGGTAAATGCAGACCATGTTTGTGTTTGTGGAGAGAGTAGCGTTTGTGTTGATAAAAAAAGAAATGCATGAAAAAAATTAATAATTATTTTATAATTTTTTTTTTTTTTATTTTACGGGGATTAGCCCACCCGGGCACAGATCACTGACCCACATGAGGGACTGCGGGGCGAAAATATAATGCTAAATAATAAATAATAATAATAATAGAAATATTAATAATAATAATAATAATAATTAATCAAATTAATAACAAATTAATAAATTTAAAAATTAAATAATAATAATAATAATAATAATAATAATAATAATAATAATAATAATAATAACAATAATAATCTTAATAATAATAATAATAATAATTACAATAATAATAAAAATAATAATAATAATAATATAAAATAAATACAAAAACGAAAAATAAATAAAACATGAGAAACGATATACATTATGTATGTTGTGTTGTCCAAGTAAGAGAAATAATTGAGACCCTGCAATTGTGTGTAAATGAGGCAGAAAGTCAGATTAGCAACCTAGGACTTGGTCACAATTTTCGTGAAACCATATGGCAGCAGGGTCTACCATTAGACAACACATTATGCTTCCAATATCTTCCCTGGCGGTAGTACCTCCCTATTTTCAGCATCTAACTATCAAACCCGTATAGGAGAAGAGATGAATGACTCGAGAACATAATATTTTGAAAATAATGTTCGTCTGGGATTTCAAAATACAAGAAACTGTTAAGATTTTATTGGTGTCAGTATTTGTTACATCCTTTGAGATGGTGTTTATGGAAGTAATAAGGCAATTGTTATAGGTCCTTGGGCGAATCTTCCTTGTTGGTAGTTAGAACAAGTTGCTGCTCTAGTAGAAACGTTTTGTCGGCTATTAGATGCAAGAAGCTCTGTGATTAGCATCTTGTAAGACTGAGTGACGGTATATTTCTTTACATTACCGTTGGTACTCGGGGTGCAGTAATTGCCGTAAAAGGCTGTGTTGTCAATTTAGTTTGCTGATTCGTATGGTGGATAATGGTGCACAACTTATAGTTGTGCTGAATATTTGTTTTGTTTTTAATGTTGAAAGTTTAACCCAATGATCTATTTGGTATGTTGTCTCATTGTATGTAGGTGTAAAAGTCTCAAGGGGTGGCTGTGTGCTGGTATTTACTCGCAGGTTTCGTGTTGACCTGCGTCACAACACAACGTCTCTTTAGTGGCCTCACCGTCGTCTTCCCACGGGCCATCACAGAGCCTCACGTACAGGAACACCTGTGTGTGGCAGTAAGACATATTAACACATGATTATTAGATTAAACGCTCATTTTTAAAGTTTATACACTGTGAAGCCTATAAATAATTATGTATTTTTCCAGAGAGTAGGAGTAGTTGTGTGTGTGTGTGTGGGGGTTATAATTTGTTTGCATGCATGTGTACACTACATTGGATATTTTCCTATCAGTCGTACGGGTACAAGATCAGAAAAATATGAGCACTGTTACGAATGATCATTGTGATACTCAAATCATAAAAAGTCTTAAATCATAGTCCAGACCAAGATACTTTGGTTATAAACAGTGTATTTATGCAGTTGAACCGCAACTTTTTTCTCCATTGTCTTGCGATTGTTCTAAACATTCGTGATCTAATTGGTAAACATTGTTCCGAGTTTAGACCCAACTACACCGAGGAATTGACGTAAATAGCAGTTATCAACGTGGCATCACTGTGTGAAGGAGTAATGCTCGCGTGTGGTGAAAGAGGGCGAATACCAAAGCGAACAACTAACGACGTTCAGTATTTGAATCGTGCACCGGCGTTGTGTTGAAGTAGCTAAAATGTCCATTGTACCCATTATAACTTTATGTTAAATAAATATATGTGATTATGCAACACCAATACATGTGTTTGTCTCCATTTTCATTATAATTTCTGTCTTCATGTGTTTATTCTTACCACTAAACCATTGCACAGGCCACAATCTGTTCGTCGACTGATCAGTGTGTTACCAATCATGGTGAAACCTGTCCACACGCAGAAACTTTGTATCTTGTTTCGCATTTCCGACGGGAGACAGAAAACACGTACAATCCTGTCTTGTAAATATTTTGAAACAATTTTCAACTAATTTGGTTGTTGCAAATCTTTGGGGATACAGACGTAATCTTGTCTCGTAACAGTATAAAGACAATGCTGCTCAACAGTGTAGAAGCATTGTATCTTGGTCTGGTCACGAATTCAGAAATTCAACTATTTTCGAAACTTTAGTTCTAACCGGTAGTTAGTAAATGTCAAGACATCATAGAAATTTAAAGACAAGCACGTGACTTAATCTTAAAAGGGTGTCACTGAAATGTTGTTGCCAGGCAACAAGAATTACAAATAAATTTGAATCCAGAGAATCTATTTGGAATTAACTTTAGATTTAATGCACTAGCTTTCATTTTGTTGTTCCTGCACAAAAGGAGGTATTATTGTGCAACAGCTTCATAAGCTTTAAAACCTTTTTTAACCAGTTAGTTTAAGGACTATAATTGTACAGGTCTGTGGGTAATTTCCACCCTTTGATACTTTATAACAGGATAAGACAAGCAAAATGGGCCAAGATGACCTTTCGCTGCAAAATAATTACTAAGGTATAAATCTAGAACACCAAGAATAACAGAAATAACAGTGGTCGGTATATACCAAAGACTGCTTGTGACGTCCCCTTTACATACCTTTTGTGACGTAGTTCTAGCAGCAGTTATCGGATAATAATAGTTATTTACTCAGAAAAATAAGTTCTTCTCTCTCTCTCTCTCTCTCTCTCTCTCTCTCTCTCTCTCTCTCTCTCTTTCGCACTTGCTATTTGTTGCACAGACTCGTTTATCCTCCATATTCTTTATAGTTTGCTTTATTTCAACGTGTATTACTTCAGACTTACTTCAGTTGGCCCAACGACGTCTTTGCCCTCCTCAGCCAGGTCGTCACACATACTCTGGCCCACCGTCTTGCCGTCGGGAAGCTCGAAATTCAGGTCTCCTTCGTTGGTCATTTCGTTCCACTGTAAAGAAAATTTTATTTCTCCTGGCTAATAATGACACGGGTTTAAATGATTTAGCTGAAGCTCTAATGTATATGTTAAGATGTTTACTGCTTTATTTTAAAAGATTTGTGTTATTTGAGTGCTAGTTCTGTGATAGTAACATTCATATAGAAAATTATGGTGTTTGGGCTTACTATTTTTCCGGTAAATAATTCAGTATATGGCAGTAAAGGCTCACCTCTGTGCGGCATCTATCATGACAGTCTTGTTGATCTTCACAGTTTTCCACATCGAAGGCCTCCATGGGGAACACTTCTTCCTCCTCTACAGACTCAGTAATGAAGGCGCCACAGTCACACTCTGGGACTTCTTGAGCCCTGCCAGTAGGAGTGGCTGATAATATTTCTATTTTAACATTACTCTTCATTCTGTTACACGTTAGTTAGCGTAAATGATCTTCGCATTTGTCAACGGGTGGAATTATACCCACATTTGCTCCCATTTTATTTGTGGTTCAGAGCTGTCTGGGAAAATAAATATCGTCTGGTAATTAAAGTTCAAATTATTTTGCTAAACGTAATTTTACTTTAGATTTAATCCACAGAATTATGCATTATCGAGATTCTGTTAACAATGTGATGAAGCGCTATATTTTTTGTTGCCCTTCACACCATGTAATCTAAATATTTGTATATCTACAGGTGATATACTGTACGCACACAGGGCGATGTGTGCAGAAAGTGTCTTCCATTCTCTTCTTGATCTCAAATCTATAAGAAATAAGTCTTAATGGATATAATGTTCAGTAAATGATACATGAACTATTAAAGTGTTACCTTTTACTTAAGATTGTTATTTACGATATAATACATATCTACGCTTTAAGGTCTTTATGTGAATAAAAAAAATTACACTAGTCAATCAAGAATTAAACATTATAAGAGATACACATATTTATTGTCGAGGATGTTAAAATGTGCTTAGGTTCAAAAAATATAAGTTATGGTGAAATATGAGTAATTTCCTTGTCGTGAACATTAGCCTATAATATGCAGTATATAATTATGTTTAAGCCTTGTTCATCTTTCCTGACCATAGTCAGTCAATTTTTTATAATATTGTATAATATTATCAGCTAGAGTTATGTCTTACGATAAAATCCAGTCAATTATACAACCATAACTGTTGTAGAGTAGTGAAGTGTTACCATGTGAGGGCAGCGAGGGAGAGGAATATCACGAGGAACTTCATCTTGCTTGTCAGAAGTAGTATGAGGACCAACATCCACCAACCTCTTTTATACTGGCTGTGTGACGACCCCAGCAAGAGTTCACCGCCACCCAGTCAGCTGGACAGTCTCAGGCTCCCGATCCGCATGACTGAAAAAAAAAATTGCATTTTTCCATGGATGATCATGAACACTTATATACACCTGTCTTAGAAGTTAATGACAATTAATAAAGTACTGAACTTTTTCTAGATTTTCTTTGAAATCGTACGTGTTCCTTAAACTTTGTTATGCAGTACTCATTATGCATGACAAATCTTTTGACATGAATCTAACGTTTCATATGGTCTCCAATGATTTTTTTTTTTTTTTTGCATTATTAGGCCATCAGGAATGTTCTTGGCACTTCCATGTTTTAGTAGCGAAGTGTTCGATGCATTTACTGTGTATCATAACAATAGATATTTAGCCTTTTTTCATTTTGAATAACTGTGTATGAAGTGATTATAGGAGTACATGTAAAGAACCTAGATAGTTACTGTTAATTTAGCCAGATGAATGTTATCTCTACTAATATTCAACTGATGGATCCAGGACTTGCCTTGCTTGTTCGATCACGAGGCATCCCCACTCTATCCTGCTGTAAATGGTTACATGAACTTACAAACACAGGAATGTTAAGGTGGTTTGCTTGCATAAAACAAGCTTAGAATATAATGTGCTGTATCCACACTTTTTCTAACGGCCACTGGAGCTTATGGTCCCTACTGCCACTTTCAGATAATGATATACCATATCAAATGCGTTTTAGGCTTCTATTGTTTAAGCATACTTGTGCATTATAACATTGGTGGAATACAAGAGACACGTTATATGTAATTCCATTTTTTTATTATGTATTGTAGAGTGTTTGAAGTAATATAGAATAGGCACTTAGGAACCATTATTGATGGTAAGAAAGAAACATATATTGAGATAATTATAACTCTAAGATCATATCACCGTCATCCACGCGATCACCTGTAAGAGAAAGTCGACTATATTATGGACGGTTAGTTATTTGATTCTTAAGGAGTTTTCTCTACTGCCAGGATCATTAAGTAACTTTAAATTATATCCTACCAAAATGGGTCTCACTGAACAGTTTCACCATATAATATTTAAAAAAAAAATAGATTGGAAAAATAATCTAAATGAATCACTCTATGATTAACTGATATATCGATCAATCACTTTAGGTGGCAGCCTTTATTCTAAGTGTTGGCAACTATGAGGTTCCCGGATTATCTTAGTAAACAATCCCACATTTTGCATCTCTTTAAGAAATACCTTTCGATTCCTCTCATTCATCTCAGTCTCTGCCTTACTCATTAATGTCTCCTTGATATCGTAGGAAGAGTTTTTTTTTGGGGGGGGGGGGGGGATGAAAGACACCAATAGTTCATTATGTGGACCTTCTCACATGTTGACTAAACTTACCAATATTATTGGAAATGTGCGAACCCGCTCTAGAGTTATTATAAGGACACTCATAAAGATACAAAGGCAGAGAGGACTAGGAACAGTAATTTGCCTCGCGTATGTTGTCAGTGCTGTTAAGAGTTCAATATCCTATTTACTGATAATGGTGTGAGTAACACCACCTGTCGACTGAAGACTGCGGGTGTGATGTTGCTTACAGCGGACCAGAAAAATTATGTTTAATCAGTGCATTTTATATCTCCTTTTGTAATGTACTTACAGTTAATATGTTATATTGACAAATGATGCCGCATTTTAATGAAAAAAATAATAATAATAAATGCACGTTAATAAGTCATGTGATATCAATAGTTTATAAAATCTTACTAAATTTTAGATTAGCATAATTGTCTCTGGACTGACACGCTATCAGCTGCCACATATGACACTTCTATGTACAGTACACGGCAATGGTACAAGAACTGCATTTAATGATAAATTTTGGAATTAAGTGAAGTCTCAACATAAGAAGAGTTATCAATATAGGTTTAAACTAATTTTCTTTTATGATTAGGTGTTGTTGAGTTGTACTGAATATCGTTCGTAGTTCCCACCGAAATGAATTATTTTGCTGTATCCCAAACTGAGTGTACATGGTGTTGCCTCTAAGGGATATTTAATCATACCATCTTTCCCTCCCAAAATGGTGGTCTATTTTCATTGGTTATCGCTAATTTTATTGTGTGTTTTTATTAACTTTTATATCAGATTAGTTTTTCTCCAAAAATGCTTTCATATTTTAAAAGTAGAAATTTACTCATGATAATATATATATATATATATATATATATATATATATATATATATATATATATATATATATATATATATATATATATATATATATATTTATATTAGAGAGAGAGCGAGAGAGAGAGAGTTTTTATGCCAGCAGCATCTGGTGTTCTTAGGTTCATACGCTCACCCATCCAAGTACTAACCAGACCCAACGTTTCTTAGCTTCGCTGAGCGGAAAACAAACGGTACTACCAACGTTTCGAACGTTTCGTATTGTATTTCAGTCCCGCGAAACGGTTTTGTGCAATTGCAATTTGTTAATTCTTTCAGTCTGGCTGAGGCCATCAGTGGTTGATGATCTTTGGTATATAATAAAAGATCAGTATAAAAGATATTCTTTTGCACAGTTTTATGATTTTGCTATATCATTAAGGATTATTATATGTTTGATATATTGTTGAAGAGGGAGTGATCATTCTCTTGGAAAATATCCATTATTTGCCTATTCATATACTAACATGAAATACAGGCAGCGTAATAGAGTTTGGTTAATACGACATTTAACCCTCTATACACATACTGTAAGACGTTGGTGAAGGGAAAACTTGTGTGTAAAGACTTAATTTCACTCACTGTTTTGATAAGTTAACTACATTTTCTGGAAGTTCATGAACTGTTCAGGTTTTATGGAATGTAGTTGAGACTTCCAAAGATATTAAGATAAAGTAGCTTTTATACCCGATCCCATGGAGACAATTAATTATATTATTGAAATAAAAGAACAATCGTCTGTCAGTTTGACGATTCTTTCGATTTAACTCCTAGGAAATTATAAAATGAGCTCTGCCTAGCCTATGTGATCTTTTTTAATACATGCTAATAAAATTATGATCTCAAGGTTGCTAAAGTGCCACCCTTGAGAGCCTAATAGAATACACATCAAACACCTATGTCCATTAATGTACGGACATAACACATTGACCAAAAATTACCAAGTTATATATTTTGGCAATATTAATATAATTTTCAGAATTTAGTGTAAATTGCTGAAACGTAAGAGCCGATCACTTATTATTCTAAAACAAATATTTTTGGGGCACCTGTCCTTGAGTCCTACTCATCAGACTATCATGACTTCCGCCTGAATCCTGGTAAAGATGGTATCATGTACGGTCACCATCACATTAGTTCTCTTGTACCGCCCTAGAAAACGTACCATTGTACCACAGATGTTACATGAACTGTCACTGCTCCAGGAGGTTGATACGATGGCGAGGAAAAGATATAGTTGATGATAATGTATATGGGAGAGGATTATAAGAAAATGAAAGAGAATTTTGTTCTATACGAGACATTATTTCTGTAAGATGCGAGACTAGAGAGACAAAACTCTTCATCGGTCTTATGGTTGAGTGTGAGAAGTGGGTAAATGCAGACCATGTTTGTGTTTGTGGAGAGAGTAGCGTTTGTGTTGATAAAAAAAGAAGAAATGTATGAAAAAAATTAATAATTATTTTATCAATTTTTTTTTTTTTTTTTTACGGGGATTAGCCCACCCGGGCACAGATCACTCACCCACATCAGGCACTGCGGGGCGAAAATATAATACTAAATAATAAATAATAGTAATAATAATAATAATAATAATAATAATAATAATAATAATAATGATAATGATAATAATAATTAATCAAATTAAAAATTCAAAAATAATAATAATAATAATATTAATAATAATAATAATAATAATAATAATAATAATAATAATAATAAATAAATAAATAAATACAAAAACGAAAAATAAATAAAAAATGAGAAACGATATACATTATGTCTGTTGTGTTGTCCAAGTAAGAGAAACAATTGAGACCCTGCAATTGTTTGTAAATTAGGTAGAAAGTGAGATTAGCAACCTGGGACTTGGTCACAATTTTCGTGAAACCATATGGCAGCAGGGTCTACCATTAGACAACACATTATGCTTCCAATATCTTCCCAGGCAGTAGTACCTCCCTGTTTGGTCGCTGCTTACTGCCTAGTACCTTATCATTTTCCATCAAAATTATTTTTAAAAACTATTTTCAGCATCTAACTATCAAACCCGTATAGGAGAAGAGATGAATGACTCGAGAACATAATATTTTGAAAATAATGTTCGTCTGGGATTTCAAAATACAAGAAACTGTGAAGGTTTTATTGGTGTCAGTATTGAATACATCCTTTTAGATGGTGTTTATGGAAGTAATAAGGCAATTGTTATAGGTCCTTGGGCGAATCTTCCTTGTTGGTAGTTAGAACAAGTTGCTGCTCTAGTAGGAACGTTTTGTCGGCTATTAGATGCAAGAACCTCTGTGAGTAGCCTCTTGTAAGACTGAGTGACGGTATATTTCTTTACATAACTGTTGGTACTCGGGGTGCAGTAATTGCCGTAAAAGGCTGTGTTGTTAATTTAGTTTGCTGATTGGTATGGTGGATAATGGTGCACAACTTATAGTGTTGCTGAATATTTGTTTTGTTTTTAATGATGAAAGCTTAACCCAATGATCTATTTGGTATGTTGTCTCATTGTATGTAGGTGTAAAAGTCTCAGGGGGTGGCTGTGTGATGGTATTTACTCGCAGGTTTCGTGTTGACCTGCGTCACAACACAACGTCTCTTTAGTGGCCTCACCGTCGTCTTCCCACGGGCCATCACAAAGCCTCACGTACAGGAACACCTGTGTGTGGCAGTAAGACATATTAACACATGATTATTAGATTAAACGCTCATTTTTAAAGTTTATACACTGTGAAGCCTATAAATAATTATGTATTTTTCCAGAGAGTAGGAATAGTTGTGTGTGTGGGTTATAATTTGTTTGCATGCATGTGTAGACTACATTGGATATTTTCCTATCAGTCGTACGGGTACAAGATCAGAAAAATATAAGAACTGTTACGAATGATCATTGTGATACTCAAATCATAAAAAGTCTTAAATCCTAGTCCAGACCAAGATACTTTGGTTATAAACAGTGTATTTATGCAGTTGAACCGCAACTTTTTTCTCCATTGTTTTGCCATTGTTCTAAACATTCGTGATCTAATTGGTAAACATTGTTCCGAGTTTAGACCCAACTACACCGAGGAATTGACGTAAATAGCAGTTATCAACGTGGCATCACTGTGTGAAGGAGTAATGCTCGCGTGTGGTGAAAGAGGGCGAATACCAAAGGGAACAACTAACGACGTTCAGTATTTGAATCGTGCACCGGCGTTGTGTTGAATTAGCTAAAATGTCCATTGTACCCATAATAACTTTATGTTAAATAAATATATGTGATTATGCAACACCAATACATGTGTTTGTCTCCATTTTCCTTATAATTTCTGTTTTCATGTGTTTATTCTTACCACTAAACCAGTGCACAGGCCACAATCTGTTCGTCGACTGATCAGTGTGTTACCAAACATGGTGAAACCTGTCCACACGCAGAAACTTTGTATCTTGTTTCGCATTTCCGACGGGAGACAGAAAACACGTACAATCCTGTCTTGTAAATATTTTGAAACAATTTTCAACTAATTTGGTTGTTGCAATTCTTTGGGGATACAGACCTAATCTTGTCTCGTAACAGTATAAAGACAATGCTGCTCAACAGTGTAGAAGCATTGTATCTTGGTCTGGTCACGAATTCAGAAATTCAACTATTTTCGAAACTTTAGTTCTAACCGGTAGTTAGTTAATGTCAAGACATCATAGAAATTTAAAGACAAGCACTTGACTTAATCTTAAAAGGGTGTCACTGAAGTGTTGTTGCCAGGCAACAAGAATTACAAATACAATTAAATCCAGAGAATCTATTTGGAATTAACTTTAGATTTAATTCACTAGCTTTCATTTTGTTGTTCCTGCACAAAAGAAGGTATTATTGTGCAACAGCTTCATAAGCTTTAAACCTTTTTTAACCAGTTAGTTTAAGGATTATAATTGTACAGGTCTGTGGGTAATTTGCACCCTGTGATACTTTATAACAGGACAAGACAAGTAAAATGGGCCAAGATGACCTTTCGCTGCTTAAAAATTACTAAGGTATAAATCTATAACACCAAGAATAACAGGAATAACAGTGGTCGGTATATACCAAAGACTTAAGGCCTCAAATTAGATTTGAAAATAACACCAAGGGCCAGGAACTAGTGTTCTCTTGTGAGAACTGTTTGTGACGTCCCCTTTACATACCTTTTGTGACGTAGTTCTAGCAGCAGTTATCGGGTAATAATAGTTATTTACTCAGAAAAATAAGTTCTTCACTCTCTCTCTCTCTCTCTCTCTCTTTCGCACTTGCTATTTGTTGCACAGACTCGTTTATCCTCCATATTCTTTATCGTTTGCTTTATTTCAACGTGTATTACTTCAGACTTACTTCAGTTGGCCCAACGACGTCTTTGCCCTCCTCAGCCAGGTCGTCACACATACTCTGGCCCACCGTCTTGCCGTCGGGAAGCTCGAAATTCAGGTCTCCTTCGCTGGTTATTTCGTTCCACTGTAAAGAAAATTTTATTTCTCCTGGCTAATAATGACACGGGTTTATATGATTTAGCTGAAGCTCTAATGTATATGTTAAGATGTTTACTGCTTTATTTTAAAAGATTTGTGTTATTTGAGTGCTAATGCTGTGATGTAGACATTCTTGTATATAATTATGGTATTTGGGCTTATTATTTTTCTGGTAAATAATTTAGTATATGGCAGTAAAGGCTCACCTCTGTGCGGCATCTATCATGACAGTCTAGTTGATCTTCACAGTTTTCCACATCGAAGGCCTCCATGGGGAACACTTCTTCCTCCTCTGCAGACTCAGTAATGAAGGCGCCACAGTCACACTCTGGGACTTCTTGAGCCCTGCCAGTAGGAGTGGCTGATTATATTTCTATTTTAACATTACTCTTCATTCTGCTACACGTTAGTTAGCGAAAATGATCTTCGCATTTGTCAACGGGTGGAATTATACCCAAATTTGCTCCCATTTTATTTGTGGTTGAGAGCTGTCTGGGAAAATAAATATCGTCTGGTAATTAAAGTTCAAATTATTTTGCTAAACGTAATTTTACTTTAGATTTAATCCACAGAATTATGCATTATCGAGATTCTGTTAACAATGTGATGAAGCGCTTTATTTTTTGTTGCCCGTCACACCATGTAATCTAAATATTTGTATATCTACAGGTGATATACTGTACGCACACAGGGCGATGTGTGCAGAAAGTGTCTTCCATTCTCTTCTTGATCTCAAATCTATAAGAAATAAGTCTTAATGGATATAATGTTCAGTAAATAATACATGAACTATTAAAGTGTTACCTTTTACTTAAGATTGTTATTTACGTTATAATACATATCTACGCTTTAAGGTCTTTAAGTGAATAAAAAAAATTGCACTAGTCAATCAAGAATTAAACATTATAAGAGATACCCATATCTATTGTCGAGGATGTTAAAATGTGCTTAGGTTCAAAAAATATAAGTTATGGTGAAATATGAGTAATTTCCTGGTCGTGAATATTAGCCTATAATATGCAGTATATAATTATGTTTAAGCCTTGTTCATCTTTCCTGACCAGAGTCAGTCAATTTTTTATAATGTTGTATAATATTATCAGCTACAGTTATGTCTTGCGATAAAATCCAGTCAATTATATAACCATGACTGTTGTAGAGTAGTGAAGTGTTACCATGTGAGGGCAGCGAGGGAGAGGAATATCACGAGGAACTTCATCTTGCTTGTCAGAAGTAGTATGAGGACCAACATCCACCACCCTCTTTTATACTGACTGTGTAACGACCCCAACAAGAGTTCATCGTCACCCAGTCAGCTGGACAGTCTCAGGCTCCCGATCCGCATGACTGAAAAAAAAAAATTGCATTTTTCCATGGATGATCATGAACACTTATAAACACCTGTCTTAGAAGTTAATGACAATTAATAAAGTACTGAACTTTTTCTAGATTTCCTTTGAAATCGTACGTGTTCCTTAAACTTTGTTATACAGTACTCGTTATGCATGCCAAATCTTTTGACATGAATCTAACGTTTCATATGGTCTCCAATGATTTTTTTTTTTTTTTGCATTATTAGGCCATCAGGAATGTTCTTGGCACTTCCATGTTTTAGTAGCGAAGTGTTCGATGCATTTACTGTGTATCATAACAATAGATATTTAGCCTTTTTTCATTTTGAATAACTGTGTATGAAGTGATTATAGGAGTACATGTAAAGAACCTAGATAGTTACTGTTAATTTAGCCAGATGAATGTTATCTCTACTAATATTCAACTGATGGATCCAGGACTTGCCTCGCTTGTTCGATCACGAGGCATCCCCACTCTATCCTGCTGTAAATGGTTACATGAACTTACAAACACAGGAATGTTAAGGTGTTTGCTTGCATAAAACAAGCTTAGAATATAATGTGCTGTATCCACACTTTTTCTAACGGCCACTGGAGCTTATGGTCCCTACTGCCACTTTCAGATAATGATATACTATATCAAATGCGTTTTAGGCTTCTATTGGTTAAGCATACTTGTGCATTATAACATTGGTGGAATACAAGAGACACGTTATATGTAATACCATATTTTTATTATGTATTGTAGAGTGTTTGAAGTAATATAGAATAGGCACTTAGGAACCATTATTGATGGTAAGAAAGAAACATATATTGAGATAATTATAACTCTAAGATCATAACACCGTCATCCACGCGATCACCTGTTAGAGAAAGTCGACTATATTATGGACGGTTAGTTATTTGATTCTTAAGGAGTTTTGTTCTACTGCCAGGATTATGAAGTAACTTTAAATTATATCCTACCAAAATTGGTCTCACTGAACAGTTTTATCATATAATATTTAAAAAAAAAATAGATTGGAAAAATAATCTAAATGAATCACTCTATGATTAACTGATATATCGATCAATCACTTTAGGTGGCAACCTTTATTCTAGGTGTTGGCAACTATGAGGTTCCCGGATTATCTTAGTAAACAATCCCACATTTTGCATCTCTTTAAGAAATACCTTTCGATTCCTCTCATTCATCTCAGTCTCTGCCTTACTCATTAATGTCTCCTTGATATCGTAGGAAGAGTTTTTTTTTTGGGGGGGGGGGGATGAAAGACACCAAAAGTTCATTATGTGGACCTTCTCACATGTTGACTAAACTTACCAATATTATTGGAAATGTGCGAACCCGCTCTAGAGATATTTTAAGGACACTCATAAAGATACAAAGGCAGAGAGGACTAGGAACAGTAATTTGCCTCGCGTATGTTGTCAGTGCTGTTAAGAGTTCAATATCCTATTTACTGATAATGGTGTGAGTAACACCACCTGTCGACTGAAGACTGCGGGTGTGATGTTGCTTACAGCGGACCAGAAAAATTATGTTTAATCAGTGCATTTTATATCTCCTTTTGTAATGCACTTACAGTTAATATGTTATATTGACAAATGATGCCGCATTTTAATGAAAAAAATAATAATAATAAATGCACGTTAATAAGTCATGTGATATCAATAGTTTATAAAATCTTACTAAATTTTAGATTAGCATAATTGTCTCTGGACTGACACGCTATCAGCTGCCACATATGACACTTCTATGTACATTACACGGCAATGGTACAAGAACTGCATTTAATGATAAATTTTGGAATTAAGTGAAGTCTCAACATCAGAAGAGTTATCAATATAGGTTTAAACTAATTTTCTTTTATGATTAGGTGTTGTTGAGTTGTACTGAATAGCGTTCGTAGTTCCCACCGAAATGAATTATTTTGCTGTATCCCAAACTGAGTGTACATGGTGCTGCCTCTAAGGGATATTTAATCATACCATCTTTCCCTCCCAAAATGGTGGTCTATTTTCATTGGTTATCGCTAATTTTATTCTGATTAATTGTGTTTTTATTAACTTTTATATCAGATTATTTTTTCTCCAAAAATGCTTTCATATTTTAAAAGTAGAAATTTACTCATGATAATATATATATGTTTGATATATTGTTGAAGAGGGAGTGATCATTCCCTTGGAAAATATCCATTATTTGCCTATTCATATACTGACATGAAATACAGGCAGCGTAATAGAGTTTGGTTAATACGACATTTAGCCCTCTATACACATACTGTAAGACATTTGTGAAGGGAAAACTTGTGTGTCAAGACTTAATTTCACTCACTGTTTTGATAAGTTAACTACGTTTTCTGGAAGTTCATGAACTGTTCAGATTTCATGGAATGTAGTTGAGACTTCCAAAGATATTAAGATAAAGTAGCTTTTATACCCGATCCCATGGAGACAATTAATTAAATTATTGAAATAAAAGAACAATCGTCTGTCAGTTTGACGATTCTTTCGATTTATGCAAACTCTTTTGAAAAAAAAGTTTGGTAATGTTAATTCCTTTTACTGTATAACTTAACTCCTAGGAAATTATAAAATGAGCTCTGCCTAGCCTATGTGATCTTTTTTAATACATGCTAATAAAATTATGATCTCAAAGTTGCTAAAGTACCACCCTTGAGAGCCTAATAAAATACACATCAAACACGTATGTCCATTAATGTACGGTCATGACACATTGACCAAAAATTACCAAGTTATATATTTTGGCAATATTAATATAATTTTCAGAATTTAGTGTAAATTGCTGAAACGTAAGAGCCGATCACTTATTATTCTAAAACAAATATTTTTGGGGCACCTGTCCTTGAGTCCTACTCATCAGTCTATCATGACTTGCGCCTGAACCCTGGTAAAGATGGTATCATGTACGGTCACCTTCACATTACTTCTCTTGTAACGCCCTAGAAAACGTACCATTGTTCCACAGATGTTACATGAACTGTCACTGCTCCAGGAGGTTGATACGATGGCGAGGAAAAGATATAGTTGATGATAATGTATATGGGAGAGGATTATAAGAGAATGAAAGAAAATTTTGTTCTATACGAGACTTTATTTCTGTAAGATGCGAGACTAAAGAGACAAAACTCTTCATCGGTCTTATGGTTGAGTGTGAGAAGTGGGTAAATGCAGACCATGTTTGTGTTTGTGGAGAGAGTAGCGTTTGTGTTGATAAAAAAAGAAGAAATGCATGATAAAAATTAATAATTATTTTATCAATTTTTTTTTTTTTTTTTTTTACGGGGATTAGCCCACCCGGGCACAGATCACTGACCCACATCAGGGACTGCGGGGCGAAAATATAATGCTAAATAATAAATAATAATAATAATAGAAATATTAATAATAAAAATAATTAATCAAATTAATAGCAAATTAATAAAATGAAAAATTAAATAATAATAATAATAATAATAATAATAATAATAATAATAATAATAATAATAATTATAATTATAATAAAAAAATAATAATAATAATAATAAAAAATAAATACAAAAACGAAAAATAAATAAAAAATGAGAAACGATATACATTATGTCTGTTGTGTTGTCCAAGTAAGAGAAACAATTGAGACCCTGCAATTGTGTGTAAATGAGGCAGATAGTCAGATTAGCAACCTAGGACTTGGTCACAATTTTCGTGAAACCATATGGCAGCAGGGTCTACCATTAGACAACACATTATGCTTCCAATATCTTCCCAGGCGGTAGTACCTCCCGGTTTGGTCGCTGTCTACTGCCGAGTACCTTATCATTTTCCATCAAAATTATTTTTAAAAACTATTTTCAGCATCTAACTATCAAACCCGTATAGGAGAAGAGATGAATGACTCGAGAACATAATGTTTTGAAAATAATGTTCGTCTGGGATTTCAAAATACAAGAAACTGTTAAGGTTTTATTGGTGTCAGTATTTATTACATCCTTTGAGATGGTGTTTATGGCAGTAATAAGGCAATTGTTATAGGTCCTTGGGCGAATCTTCCTTGTTGGTAGTTAGAACAAGTTGCTGCTCTAGTAGAAACGTTTTGTCGGCTATTAGATGCAAGAAGCTCTGTGAGTAGCCTCTTGTAAGACTGAGTGACGGTATATTTCTTTCCATAACTGTTGGTACTCGGGGTGCAGTAATTGCTGTAAAAGGCTGTGTTGTCAATTTAGTTTGCTGATTGGTATGGTGGATAATGGTGCACAACTTATAGTTGTGCTGAATATTTGTTTTGTTTTTAATGCTGAAAGCTTAACCCAATGATCTATTTGGTATGTTGTCTCATTGTATGTAGGTGTAAAAGTCTCAAGGGGTGGCTGTGTGCTGGTATTTACTCGCAGGTTTCGTGTTGACCTGCGTCACAACACAACGTCTCTTTAGTGGCCTCACCGTCGTCTTCCCACGGGCCATCACAGAGCCTCACGTACAGGAACACCTGTGTGTGGCAGTAAGACATATTAACACATGATTATTAGATTAAACGCTCATTTTTAAAGTTTATACACTGTGAAGCCTATAAATAATTATGTATTTTTCCAGAGAGTAGGAGTAGTTGTGTGTGTGTGGGGGTTATAATTTGTTTGCATGCATGTGTACACTACATTGGATATTTTCCTATCAGTCGTACGGGTACAAGATCAGAAAAATATGAGCACTGTTACGAATGATCATTGTGATACTCAAATCATAAAAAGTCTTAAATCATAGTCCAGACCAAGATACTTTGGTTATAAACAGTGTATTTATGCAGTTGAACCGCAACTGTTTTTCTCCATTGTCTTGCGATTGTTCTAAACATTCGTGATCTAATTGGTAAACATTGTTCCGAGTTGAGACCCAACTACACCGAGGAATTGACGTAAATAGCAGTTATCAACGTGGCATCACTGTGTGAAGGAGTAATGCTCCCGTGTGGAGAAAGAGGGCGAATACCAAAGCGAACAACTAACGACGTTCAGTATTTGAATCGTGCACCGGCGTTGTGTTGAATTAGCTAAAATGTCCATCGATTTTCATTGTACACATAATAACTTTATGTTAAATAAATATATGTGATTATGCAACACCAATACATGTGTTTGTCTCCATTTTCATTATAATTTCTGTCTTCATGTGTTTATTCTTACCACTAAACCATTGCACAGGCCACAATCTCTTCGTCGACTGATCAGTGTGTTACCAAACTTGGTGAAACCTGTCCACACGCAGAAACTTTGTATCTTGTTTCGCATTTCCGACGGGAGACAGAAAACACGTACAATCCTGTCTTGTAAATATTTTGAAACAATTTTCAACTAATTTGGTTGTTGCGAATCTTTGGGGATACAGACCTAATCTTGTCTCGTAACGGTATAAAGACAATGCTGCTCAACAGTGTAGAAGCATTGTATCTTGGCCTGGTCACGAATTCAGAAATTCAACTATTTTGGA
>CAUDMG010004121.1:3219877-3417377 GCA_958450375.1 Homarus gammarus
GTTGTCTGCAATGAAATTTTTGCATTATTTGACCACCAGGAATGTTCTTGACATGTCCGTGTTTTGGCAGCGATGTGTTTGTCAAGGTGTTGATGTTTGATGCATTTACTGATGCAGTAAATTGATGTAGTCACCGCTGAATACTGTGTCCTGTTATAATTTTCTTTAACCTCTTTAACCTTCACGGATCGATGCAGTAGAATGATTTTTATATTTTTTATTTTTGTGAATGAAGTGCACCAAAGGTTCATCGTGTAAACTCTCTAACATGTTGACTAAACTTAACATTATTGGAGGAAATGTGCGAACCCCTCTAGAGTTATTTTAAGGACATATATACAGACACACAGAGAGAGAGGACCAAGAACAATACTTTGAATCGCTTTTGTTGTCAGTACTATTAAGAGTTCAATATCCTATTTACTGATAATGGTGTGAGTAACACCACCTGTCGACTGAAGACTGCGGGTGTGATGTTGCTTACAGCGGACCTGACGAATTATGTTCAATCCCCTATCTTCCGTTTGTAATGTACATACAGTTTATATGTTATATTCACAAATGATGCCACATTTTAATGAAATACGATAATAATATACAATAAACACGCGAATAAGTCATGTGATAACATCAGTTAATAAAATATAACTAAAATTTAGATTAGCATAATTCTCCCTGGACTAACAAGCTGTCAGCTGCCACACATGATACTTCGATGTACAGTACACGGCAATGGTACAAGAACTGCACTCATTAATATATTTTGGAATTAAGTGAAGTTTCAACATCATAATAATTCTCAATATATGTTTAAACTAATGTTCTTTTATGATTAGGTCTTCTTCATATGATTGAATATCGTATATAATTACCACTGGAATTAATTATTTTGCTGTACCCCAAACTGATTGTACACGGTGCTTACTCTACAGAATATTAAATCATACCATCTTTCCATCGTAAAATGGTGGAATATTTTCATTGTTTATCATTAATTTTCACCAGATACATTGTGTCTTTATTAACCTTTTTATCAGAAAAATTCTTACCCAAATCCTTTTTTATTTAAATATTAGAAATTAGTTCATGATAGTAAAAAATGTATATTAATATTTGACAATTATGAAATAGCTAAAATGTTTAAGATAAAATATTTTCATGTGTTTGGTAGAACTCCTTCGTAACATGAAGAAAAGTCATTACTGATACTTTCTTGTTTGTCTTTTTGAGTGAAAGAAACTTGCGCTGATTTTTTTCGTGTTCATTTATAATTTTTTTGCAATGAAACATAAGACTGACTATTAGTAAGTGGTGAGCATCAACAACAGTTAGAAGAAAACATTTATAATAATACTAATAATAACTAATAAATAAAAATTAATTGATATTAAGTCAATTTAACTAAGGGCAAATTACAAAACCTTGAGATACTTGTTTCTAGTATAGTCCTTATGCCAGCAGGGCCCAGGCGCTCACCCATCCAAGTACTAACCAGTTCCAACGTTTCTTAGCTTCTCTGATCGGACAACAAACGGTTTTCAAATGTTTCCAACGTTTTATATTGGATTTCAGCTCCAAGAAACGACTTTATGTAATTGCAACTTGTTTATTCTTTCAGTTCTTTCAGAGGCCATCAGTGGTTAATGAACTTTGTTATATACATAAATAAAAGATCAGTATACAAGATATTCTTCTGCACAGTTTTATAATTTTGCTAAATTATTTAAGAAATATTGTTCGCGTGGTACTTGGATTAGATTATGTGTTTTATATATTGTTAAAGAGAGAGTGATCATTCCCTTATTTGGAAAATCGTCATTATTTGCCCTTTCATACACCGACATGAAATACAGGCAGTGAACTTATTTTCAGAGAGATGTCATGAAACCATGGCAGACTTGGAGATAAATACTGTAGGATTATCAAAAAAGAAGGCGTAATAGAAGTTGGTTAATACGACATTTAACCTGCTATACCTGTTTGTAGTGACTTAAGTTCCTCACTGTTGTGATAAGTTAACCGCGTTTCCTAGAAGTTCTGGATATATTCAGAGTTTATGGAGTGTAGTTTGAAACGTCTAAATCTGATAGGCTAAAGTAGTTTTTACAACCGATCCTCTGGAGACAATTAATTATTGAAATATAAACCCAATCGTTTCTCAGTTTCACCTTTCCTTCGATTTATGTAAAATCTTTTGAAAAAAGTTTGGCAATGTTAATTTATTTTACTATATAACATGCTAATAAAATTCTCAAAGTTGCTAAAGTGCCACCCTTGAGAATTCAATATAGTACACATCAAAGACCAATGTCCACTAATATTCGGACATGACGCCTTAACAAAAAAAGAACCAAATCTTATATACTGGCAATATTAAGTTAGTTTTCTGACTTCTGAAAGTGGAATTTTTATCTTGTTATTCACCCAACTCTCCTTCAAAACTGTCAACGGACTCCTTACATCATGTTCGAAAACCAACTGAAAAGGACTAAAACCAAGTGCATCCTGACAACTATCCATAATGGCGAATAACCTTAGTGGCACGCCTTCATCTCACTCTTTCTCATTCTCCCTACAGTACTTGTTTAACAATGATTTAAATGTCTGATGGAACCGTTGAATGGCTCCCCTAGATTGTGGGTGCTAAGCAGTAAACAGATATTGCTGAATGCCCAACTCATTCAGGACTCGCTGGAAAATAGACTACGTGAAATTGCTTCTCCTGTCGGACTGTACCAATTTTTGGAATACCATATTGGGCAAAAAGTGAATCAACAGCCCTTACCACATTTTTAACAGTGATTCATCTAAGTGGTATTGCCTCTGGGTATATAGTTGTTGCACACATAATAGTCAACAGGAACTGGTTGCCACTACGACTTTTTGGGAGAGGACCAACACAGTCTATTATTACCTTACTGAAGGGTTCTTCTATTGCTTGAATAGGCTGTAAAGGGGCTGGTTTGATCGGCTGATTAGGTTTACCTGTCATCTGGCATTCGTGACAAGTTTTGCAGTACTTTTCCACATCTCTCTTCAAGCCAGGACAAGAATAAATGAGGTTATATCTTCTGGCAAGCTTTCCTAACCCCTAAGTGTCCTCCCAGAAAATCGTGTATTTGAAGAGCTAATGGGGCAAAGGAGCTGTCCTGAGCGTACTCGATTATAAGGCGAGTCATCTACCGATTCATATTTCGGTAGAGGCACATTTGGGTGATTCAAAGAGGTTAGCTGGCGACCATCTGGCAACTTCTGAGTAGGTTTCTTAACCCTTCTCTACATTTTCCTTCAACATGCCATTCCAATGTGGTGCCTGTCTGTCATTCACCTCGTGGACTTCTGCAAATGTTGGAACAGCATTTATTGCACTACATTTTCAGACTGAGTGGACTCACTGCTATCATTCAGGGTATCATCGGGCAGTGGTGTCCAGGCGATATCCACTGTGTCCTCCTGTGACAGCTCCCTGCCCTGGAGATTCCGACAGTTGTTCCCTTTCCTGCATCCCACACATCGGCGGTTGTTTCTCGCATATTCACAGCTTGTACAATTTTGGTTCCGGCTAGAAAACATGCAGCAAAATCTGTTACCCGGCATAATGCTCCACACTTCGAGAAGCAAGAATGTCTGCCATTGACATCTGCCTCGGTCTCATTCGGAGGAATCTAGTTCTTAGGGCCAGAGAGGTGACAGGTTGGCCAGCAGTGTCCAGGTAGTAGGGACATACATGCGTGGGAATGGGTGTGGAGGTTTCCTCTGTGGGGTGAGGACAACAGTCTTTACAAAATCGGAAATATAAACTGGGAACAGGAAGTGTCACACCTGGCTCTTATTTGTATATCTATTGCAGGAATAATCACAACTTCTATTATCACACTGATGTTAGTATAAGCAATAAAGATTTACTTGGTCGATGTGGAGTGTTGCTGGCACCAGAGTGTCTGTTTACGTGTGGGCAGTGACAGCGTGCATAATATAGTTGGCCTTTTATCGTTGGCCTCAGAGGCGGGAGTCGCGAGACCCCACCTACTAAATAGGCCTATCCACACTGAGGCGGCTGGGCATCACCAACCGTCACGCCAACCACTTACAACTCGCCAGGTGATCGCTGCTACACATACAGAAAATTTGCCATTAATGCCGTAAGGGATGAGGATTGAGGAGGGCCTTCAGTGGCAATGATTAGGGTGACGTCCGATATTCACCGAGGCACTGTAAAATTCCTGCTCCTGACTACTGAGTATATCCCCTCCAAATTCGCTGTAGACCGGGGAGGACACACAATTACACCCACTACTACTACTGCTACTACTACTTTTTTTTTACGTGGCCTCCAGCCTCCCTCAATAGCCACACCTTCGCCGCCATTTTATTACCTTAAAATTAAATATCCTAACACAAAAGTAGCTACCCTAGATGTGTTGAGTTAGTTGAGCCGCAGATCTATGTGGCGTTCAGTGACTGTTGCCTCATAGTCAATATCTGCGAGCGTTGTCGGCTTTGAGCCGAAGATCTCGTTCTCCTAAGCAGAGAGAAGGACAGTCGACATCTCAAACAGGTTGTGACGTAACTTCTGGGCTGCTGCTTCCGTTCAGATAACACCTCCGCGAGTCTGGCATAGAAACTTCTTGCACTTGGTCCCATCCCACCAGAAGTTGTGAACACCAGAGGAGTGAAGCTGCCTTGATCAACATTCAGAATTCTCTCCCCATATGCCCTGATCTTGTCGTTCTTGTTCCTCCTATGTGCAGCATCGAGAGCTAGGTTACGGTGACATGCGGCCATGGGATAAAAAATCTTTATGTCGAAGAAGGGTCGCTGTCCCAGCGTCCAGGATCCTCTAACACTGACGTCCACACGGGCTTCGTTGGATGTGTTTGAAGCCCTGTGATGGAAATTCTCACCATCCAATGGAGGGAGGGTCGGTTCTACCCTGACATCATGACAGATTTCCTTCGACATATTTGCTGTGAAAACCCCTTCTTCGTCATGCCTCATGCATACGAAACCCCTTTTCTTGCATACCATGGAGTGATCGATGTCATAGGAAGAGCCACACACGCATTGGGAGGGCAAACCCTTACTGGCGTACCGTATCTTAGAGCAATGGCATCTGTGAATTCTTGTTTATTAAGGATGAAGCCTTTTGCCCTTATCAGTAACGTTGTTAGCCAGTTTGAGGCGCCCACCACCTGCACTATAGCTACTGCTATTACTACTTTGCTCTCACTCAGAATCGAGTTTGGCGATCATCCAGCTATGATTCATAAATATGAGTTATTAAAGATGCCACCTTCGTTGGTGAGTTCTGAGGTGGCTCGAGAGCCCAATACGGGAACGGCAGGGTCGTTCACAGAAGTTGCACTTCTGGAGGGCTACATCTGCCACTTGTATGCCTCGGTATGTAGTCGGGATAACTCGAAAGTATTGACACCTTCTGGTGCGGTGCTCCTCCAAGCGTTACGCTGTGGAGTGACGATTTCTCGGCTTTGTCTTAAGACTATTCTTGTACTATCGTGCACAAAAGTCCCTTCCACCAACCAGCCACAGTGTGAGCCCGAATCACCTGAGGTTGAATCAGTGAAACAGATAAAGAAAGTGCCATTATGACCCAGTGTTGGACCATCAAGGCATTTCCTTCAGTTGCTTCACTGATTCAACCTCAGATGATTCGGACTCACACTGTGGCTGGTTGGTGGAAGGGACTTTTGTGCACGATAGTACCTTTTCTATTGTCCACTTAAAGTCTACTGTCGTCCATCCGTATAGCATGGCCAGTTAAACGTAATTGTTCATGGATAATAGTAGCCTCGATAATCCCACAGTTGGTGTCAGCGAGTTTTCTGGTATTTTTCCCCTTGTCTTCTCAGCGAACTCCTGAGGATGGAACGTAGGCTACGTTTGTGAAAGTTTTCAAGTGCCTTAAGGTGCCTCGTGTAGGTGACCCATGTCTCACTATTATATAGCAGGGGGATTATACTTGCCTACTCCGTTTCTCCCTGTCGTTTCCTGCCATATGTAAGTATCTCTGCCAACTCTGGCATTAAAGTCACCTTGGAGCACAATGAACATAACATGATAATGATAGTGAAGCCTGGAAGGGTTCATATCATAACTTGTATGCTCGTGAGTATGTTGCCCCGTGAGAGTTACCGTGGGCCTCCATGTGCCCAGGTGGGATGGTCAAAGTATTACACTGTAAGTGTGTCAAATGAGGAGTGACTGATCCACATGTAATTTAAGGTTTTTGAAATACGTAGTTAAATTAAACACAATTTTTCATGTAGTTATGTGAATGATGGGAAAATAAAAGATGTAGATGGGGTGTGGTGGAAGCATCGTAAAGGTTCTAAACGTTGTGTGGATTCACTGGGTGGTTTGGAAGTGTTTATTTCCATTCATAATTTCGTAACTACACCCTATGGTAATTTTTCTTCGTGTTCATATATAATGAAGATAATGCAGAGTATAAAATGCCATATACAATACTTATACATAATGTTATCTATACAGCCGTACTATGACTGTGTGTGTGTAGCCTCGTGATCGTTAGAGTGGCCCCCGTCCAGAAAGGACTCTGTTCTAACCTCCTGCACCGACCCAGGTGGGCTAGAGATTATGGTTTCCGACTATACATGACAACATCTCTATTGAAGGTACAAAAACTCATAATGATGTAGATTTACTTACATATCATTAACTGTATTCCTGAGCTGATATCTTCTATCATCAGACATTCAGTATAATATCTTGACAACTGGAAGATGATGAATCCTATTTTTTGTTAATACCGATGACCAACTTTATTAGTTAAATGGAAAAATCGCAGCAAACAATTTATATCATGGATGCCTTCAAGGGCCAATGAAATTTTCTATATACACAAATAAAAGGCCAGTATATAATAGAAATTTCATGTTTCTCCTTAAATATATACAATATACCTCGTGAGACGGCCACCCTTCTAAAGGGTGCACAAATATGGGGAAAAAGTTCATTTCATTACCCACTATCAACAGTTAGGCTTACACCAAAAAGACAACTCACTTAACTTTTTTCACGAAACACTCGTGGCGTGCTGCAATATAAGTTCGCCGTCCCTCACCCATGGCAGTGAGTAGCCTGGCGCTGTTACGAAACTGTTACTCAAAAACTACCATTAATAATTCTACTATTTTAGATTCACTGATCCATGCAACAATGATCGATATTAAAGCAGGCAATTCCAAACTGTACTGCCCATCTCACTAACATGTGAGACTGAATATGACTTGTCAGGTCAGCATCAAATTTCCGAGTGTAACAATTCAGTAAATGTTTCATTATGTAACACATAATTCTGAATGTCCCGAGTGGATGATATGAAAGCTAAGAAAATGCATAGTTAATGTAAATGTGTATTAAAAAATAATATTTTTTTTGGAATAGAGAAAATCGATGAACGAGTTGTTTAATGCATCATTATTTACACTCCAATAAATTTGAACCAATAATTGCCATCGCATCCATTTGTGCCGAACAGGAGAATGAGTAAAGTCTTGACCACAGTAGTATGTAAGTAATGTTTATCCAAGGTTCGAAAAAAAATACATTTTTGTTATGGTTTTATTGGTGTTAATACATGTTATGGGTCCTTGACCGGGACTACTTCATTGGTGATTAGAACAAGCTACTTAAGTGCTCGAGTAAAAACCTTTTTGGGTAATTAGAAGCAAGAACCTCTGAGTAACTTCCTCTGGTAATAAATAAGAGAAGGTAAATCTGTGTAGTTCAATAACAGCAACAAGTTTCAGGGTGTAGTAGTGGCCAGAGTAGAATGATAACTGCACATTTAGTTTTAGTTCAATGTTAAGGTTAGCAAATACGTGTAAGTAGGTTTGGGGATGACCATTTTCTCGAATGTTAAATAGTTTGTTGTAATGAACATTTTAGTTCGTTGTTTCTTGCTTTAAAAGTCTATTGGTATTTACTTGCAGGGTTCGTGTTGACCTGCGTCACAACACAGCATCTCCATAGTGGCCTCACCGTCATCTTCCCACGGACCATCACAGAGTCGCACGTACAAGTACACCTGTGTGTGGAATTAAGACGCTTTAGTGAATTATTATTTAACTATATGATCAGTATTAAAATACAGTTTCTATGAAAGCGATTATTTAAATTTTCTTTAGTGTATATATATAGTTATAAGGCGGGTGGATATATGTGTGTATGCAGTACATGTTTATATATGGATATTAATCATATAATTAATAGAGATATTATTCTCATATCCGACCAACAAAAAGATCAGAATTAAGAAAAATAAGAACATAGTACTGCTACGTCACTGAGACTAGAATCAGCCATAAGTTATGGCAGGTAGTAATTAATGTTCACATAATGTAGTGTTAGGTCTCTACAGTTATATTTTCTCTAGTTAGTGTAACAGCCTCAGGCCTGTTTCCCTCACTGGAAAAACAATTATTATTAATTTTATATAATTTGTCAGTTTACTGTATATATAGTAAAGAAGTATTGATGATTTTTATATATGTTTTCCAAATGAACTAGTTGATGTATCACATTGATTACTATGTCCGACTTGTTGCTACACAACAAGAAGTGTAAATAGATATGAACAAGACCCTTTTGTACACAGAGAGGATTTGGTTTATCCTTTGACTTGGTGCATCAACTTTCCTTATTTTTTAAATAATAATAATGGTGTTGTGATGCAAAAAAAATAGGAACTAACTGTTAGGTTATTTATGTTACAGATTTTGGCTCATTATTTAAAATTTTTGAGCTTTATAGCATGATGAAGATAAACATTAATAATATCAAGATTGCACTGGGTAACAGTAGCTTAATGGGAAACGGGCCAGGGAATATTTTTTAGAGTTAATTTTCACCTTCCCTCCATACACCTTGTGTAGCTTTACCCCAGCAGCGTGTGCTGGATAATGGTATTTATTTACTCAATAAGGTTTGCCCTTCACTCTTCCTATGTCGTTAATATATTCGGGATTTTTTTTCCTATACATGCGAGCCTATTCTCCATTTTCTCTATCTTTTTCTTTTATATCATCATGTGTTAGTGAAGACTTACTTCAGTTGGCCCAACGACGTCTTTACCCTCCTCAGCCAGGTCGTCACACATACTCTGGCCCACCGTCTTGCCGTCGGGAAGCTCGAAATTCAGGTCTCCTTCGTTGGTTATCTCGTCCCACTGTAAACCCAAGTGAAAAATTAAAAATCTTGCACTTTATGATAAGAAATACGATGGATGCAAATTAAGCACACTGGCACGTCTTCCGATTTTTATGTTCATTTTCATACAGTTTGTTATTATTAGAATTTTACTATGTACATTACTTAATATAAAATTAACGAAATCGTGACTTGATTTATCTCTGGTAAATATGTTAATATATAGAAGTAAAGACTTACCTCTGTGCGGCATCTGTCATGACAGTCTTTTTGATCTTCACAGTCTTTCACCTCGAAAGCTTCCATAGGAAACACCTCTTCCTCTTCTGTAGCCTCAGTAATGAAAGCGCCACAGTCGCACTCTGGAACTCCTTGAGCCCTGCAAGAAGGAGTGGCTGATTACAAATATGTTTGATCTTCTCGATACAGGTTAATTGTTCTGTAAGTTCACTTTGCTTGTTTCCAACAAAAAATATCATGGAATTATATAAAAAAATAGGTAGAAAAAATGGATTTGAGAATACGTTTCAAAATATTCTTGAAGTTATGCAATTACGTTACCACTACTGTCCGAATAATTTGTGTGTATGGTAATAAGACTTGCATTGAATATGCCCAATATACCATTGTAACTGCTGTAGCTATGCTTTTATGTGACTGGTCTCCATGTAAAATATAGTACACCGTAAGACACCAAAATTATACGGAATGTAAAAAAGTTTAGTGAAAACCTTCCCACAATCTCTACGTGGAGATGGCTGGGTGTAACCGAGGCAGGGAGCCAATAAATGAGAGTACCGTACTCCTATCTGAGTTGGCAAGAATAGTCCTCCACTCTCAACGTTGTCGGACTCTTTTTACCAAACCTTTAAGGTTTTTTAGCTCTTTGGGGAACCTTTTTTTATATTTAATTTATCCCTCCCACTTTCTGTCTTCCCTGGCCCCACTATCCTCAACTTTGCCCATTAATATTTGTTATTATCCCGTCATCCCCAGTTATAGGACCACAGTATTTAATTTCTGTTTCTCTGTACATATCAAGTATTTCACTTGAAGGTTTGCTTATCTTAGTACTTCTTCGTTTGTTTTCATGTCCATTTAGCTTATTCTTGGCATTCGCCTACCACACCACATGCATTAAAAACCGACAAATGACGCTGTACTGTGTTGTCAATAGTTTGCTCTGATATTATTTTTGCTTAGCTAAATTTCGTTGTTTTTAGCCATTGTTCGACTTGGAAGTGTGGTGGCCTTGGTTTGAAGCCTTATTTTTAACGTCTATTTTATTTACAGTGATATATAATCAACACACAGTAGCAGTTATGATTATCTATGCTTGTAAAATTTTCCCTTAAACCGTAGTAAGAAGTGATACACTTGGCCATTCGAGGCTTTTACCTATACATAAGAACATTTTATTCAACTTCGTAGGATTCAAGAATTATTCTGTTACCGATGTAAGAAATGAATATGATCCACACATGTGTAGATCTACGCAGGATGTACGCAGAAATAATGTTTCTTTCCCTTCCTGTTATATATATATATATATATATATATATATATATATATATATATATATATATATATATATATATATATATTGATAAAATCACACGGGAAAATGGAAACAACGTGTGATTTTATCAAGATTTATGTTATCCACGTTTTCATTGTGGATTTACATAATATATATATATATATATATATATATATATATATATATATATATATATATATATATATATATATATATATATGAATAATGTGGGTTTTTTCATAAATGTAACCTTATAACAAAAAATGTATAATTAATCAAGCGAAAATATGAACCTTTTCTTCAACTTTCAGACATTGTACTCAGCTATTTGCTTCTGTCACGTAAATACAACTCTTGTTAACCTTTTCTGTACTCTGACGGTAATTTGGTAATGTCATGTAATAAAGAGTTCTATCCCTTATAATATTTAGTGACTGATGGACTAGTGTAATAATTAAAAATTTTTGTGTTATTAAAGACTTTACTATTAACATTATAACGTCAATATCAACCTCTTTTAATGGTAATGTTGAGGAAGAGTTGAGTATCGACCATGAAACTAAACTTGTATATAACCACAACTATTGTAGTGTAATAAATTGTTACCATGTTAGGACGTTCAGGGAGAAGAGTATCACGAGGAACTTCATCTTGCTTGTCAGGAGTAGTATGACTGAGGACCACCATCCAAAAACCTCTTTTATATCGGCTACGGAGAGACCCCTGCCAGAGTTCAGGGTCACCCCTCCAGATGGACGCTCTCAAGCTCGCCGTTCAGACTTGGAAAAAAAAAACGTACCTTATTTCTGTGTAGAGACAAGAATACACATAGCTGCTTGGTGTAGACGAGAATAATCATTATAGATTAGTTTTCGCTTTTTCAATGTAATATTTTTCTTAAAGTCTTCCAAATTCTGAGTCTATGCTTGAAGATAAAATATGCTTTATAGATATAATAATCGTTTGAAGTTATTGCTCATATTCAGTATATAAATTATAGCATTAATTGATCGTCATGAATGTTTGTTGCCGCTTTCATGTCTTCAGTGGCTTCGATACAGTAAATATGACTAGTTGAGTTAACCTTCGCCCGGGTTGAGGAACAGTCGGTAAAACACAACTTCTTTAAAAGCGTGGAAATGCATCCGACCCTCAGGTGGGGGTTTCTGGTCGTCCTTTTTGGGTCCAAATCACAACTTGTGGAGAGACCTGATATACTGGGCAGCCGTCGACAAATTTCACCAGCCTTTCCCAACCAAATTTCAGCTCCTTACCTTCAAGTCTGAGGACCAATCCGTGGGAAAAAAGTCGGGGTCTTCCTCTGCCTGGACTGCATTCTCTTGGCCTAACACAATAACACACCACCCTACCAATTTCGGCTCCTACTGTTAAAATATATGGCAATTCATCTGTTCCATGGTTCTGCCTCCCCTGGACCGAACAAACTCTTGCAAGTACAGGATATATTGTAGTGTATGGCCATCCAAGAATACACCAGTACCTCTCAGCCAAATTTCATCTCCCTACCTTCAAAGCTGTGTACCGAACTACTGGTGGGCGATCGTTGCATAATTGGCAACTAACTTCAACTTTTATGTATTTCTCGTTTTTTGAAACTTTTGACTCCTCATAAACGATTTTGAACATCATTTTAAGTCACACATACGATTGGTGATCAAAGCTAAGCTAAGCGAAGCTAACCGATGTTATTCCCCTCTAACCTTACCTACGATAGCAATAAAAGGCAAAAGTTTTTCTTATTGGGTCACAAAATTAAGATTATGGAAGTATTCGTAGTTTTGGCGTCTTCAGTCTTAAGCGAGAACTGTGAACGAACGGGGAAACTTCTCCAAGATCATTTGGATCCAAGAAGCCGATCAGCTTAAAAAAATTAAATATCGGTTATTTTGTGACCGATGAGACAGCTAATAATATTATTCGGCACTTCAACTGCCCGGCTCATTAAGTATCGCCTTCTCATGTTTACAGGTTGGCTACCATAGCTGTCCAGTGCACCTTATTTGTATCTCTGTGTCTCTGCTGTTCCGAATCTAAAATTCTTCCATACTGTACACCCTCCTCCTGTCTTTACCAGGTCCTCCCATCCTCAATTATGTTTAATTTTGTCTTAATCACGATCCCTTTATGTTAATATATTCGGGAATATTATATAATTTCCTTTTTTTATGTTTATTTCATTCATTTCCCTTTTTGCGTTCAAAATGTAAAATAAGGAAAATAATAATTAAAACGTTAGATTCGTGTTATTAAAAAAGAGATGACTGTATAATAAATTATTCCTTTGAAGGAAAAATACAACTAGAGGTCAATAACGGAGCAACTGATAATAGTGTGAGCAACTCCACCTGTAGCTTGAGAACTCCGACGAGATGTTGCGTACGGGTGACTTGATGAGACAAATGTACCCTCAGAACTGTTTGTATATCGCCTATCACTTCTCTGATATTCATTTCAAATGTTTGTATTGCCTAACTTTTAGCCTTGTTAATGAGGATTTACTTTCGTTGGCTCAACGAACGGTCATCTGTGAATTCCTCTCATATGCAACCAGTATCGATATCTTTTAACAAAAATCAGAAGCTGCAAGAGGCGGATGGAGGTAAAGGAAGATGTGTATGAATGAGTTGATTTAGTAAAGAAATTTTGACGCACTAGTATTGGCTCAATTTCGTGTAAATAACAAATGAACACATACCATCTAATTTTGCGCTACGATAATACCGTCGCGTTCCTGGCCGAAATATTTAGGATGTATGAATTTAGTTAAGCTTATAACATCGCTTCTAGCGAACACTAAGCCCATAGTAGAGTACATACCTGCAGACAGAGTATCTCATAGTTAGGCATTATTGAATGAATGTCACCATGGAACGCGGCAATAGTTTTGTTCCAAACCAAAGTAATTAAAAAAAATATAATGCAAGCGGTATTTGATTAGAGAAAATTAAATGCAGTACCATTCCTGATGTTATCTATTACCCTTAATGAAAGACATTTTACACTCAGTAGGAACCGTGAATCCGGTGTTCACACCCTTTTATTTAATGGATGGGTTTTACCAAACTTAGTTAGACGACGAATTGAAGGAGTCAACTAGCAGTAACGAGATATGTCCATGGAATTGCGATCGGCACCTAATAAATTGTAACTCTTTATGAACTTTGACTTGGCAGGTGTGTTAAGACAAGGAATGTTCGTCTACATGAACTATATAATAGTGGCGTCTAAGGTAATCCCGGAACACATGAAGATGATTGAGAAACTTTTCATAAAATGTTTCATTTTCAAAAGTCAAATTCAATTACTGGATTATACCCAGAAGGTTAACGGTGTTCACAATTTTGACGAGAAATTGAGCTGATTTTGAGAAGAAAGGTTGTGAAGCTTTATTCACCGACTGACTTCTCAACACATTTATGATACATATATAAAAAATAGCAGTGTTATAAGTTTTAGAAAAGAACCAAAATCGTGTTTGCGAAAATATAGTGATGCTCTAACAGTATCATTATAAACATTTATACTAATATTAGCACATTAACTAAATTGGCTGGGTAACCCCGCGTTGTTGGGTTTACTTTTGAGCGGTACCTCAAAACTTTTGTGACTGACTACATAGATTACACTTTTACCTACACCAGGCAGGGACAACCTTTCCTCCGTCATTGACCGCATTGCGATTTAGGCACATATATCTATTTATTTTACAATGGGCATGTTAATGGCAAGTGAAATATTATCGTACTTTACTGCTCCCTGTCTCTCCCACATGTTTTTTCTCTGCCAGATATCAAAAGTATCACGGTGGTGCACACCTCCTGGATTCTCTTAGTATGCATGCAAAATATAAGGCTAGAAGGTTTCATGGTTTGGAGCTGGATGACTGACTTACACACTACTACTACCAATTTGCCGCCACTAAGAATCGAGTATGACGATCATCCAGCTATGATGCAATGATACGAGTTATTAGGGATGTCACCTATTGTAGGTTAGTGAGTTTCAGGTGACTAAAGTGGCCGGTACGGGACCCGCAGCGTCGTCCACATTCTTTGTACATGTGGAGGGCTCCATCTACTTTGGGAAGGGCGGTGGCAGCGTCTTTCCGACGTTGGCGTTTGTCTGCCTCGGTTTGCAGTCGGGCTAAATCGAAAGTACTGACAGCTTCTAGTGTGGTGCTCCTCCAAGCGTTTCGATGTGGATTAATCGACTCCCAGGTGAGGGGGTTGATTTGGCACCTTTTCAGGTTTGTCTTAAGACAATCCTCATATCTTTTTGATTGCTCGCCGGCGTTACGTTTACTACTATTCGCTAGGTGACTGTAAAGTAGCTGCTTTGGCAGTCTACTGTCGTCAATGCGGGTAACATGGCCAGACCAACGTAGTTGTTCCTGGATAATGGTAGCCTCGATGCTCCTACAGTTGGTGTCAGCAATAATACTGGCATTTGTTCTCTTATCTTCCCAGCGAACTCGGAGGATGGAACGTAGACTACGTTGGTGGTAATTTTCAAGTGCCTTGAGGTGCCTCTTGTTTGTGACCCATGTCTCACCGCCACATAGTAGGGTGGGCAGATCCACTGCTCGATATTCGTGCAGATTTGTAGATAATTTCAACTCCCTACAGCTGAAGACACAATTTCGGTGTCCGCCCAAGGCTTGAGATGCACATCTGATCCGATGCTGAATCTCTTCATCGATGTCTGCGGTGGTGGACAGGTGGGACCCGAGATACCGAAAGTGGGCAACAATAGAGAGGGTAGTACCGTTCAGCTGGATGGATGGTGGAGGTGTGTTTGAACCAGGGGCAGGTTGAAAGAGAATCTGAGATTTACGTACATTCACCTCGCGGCCGAAGTGTGCATATGCGTCTGCGTAGGTGTTCAGGATCTCCTGTAGGTCGTGTTCAGTGTGAGTAACAAGGGTGAGGTCGTCTGCATACTGAAGTTCAGTAATGGAAGCTGCCGACACCTTTGTTCTTGCCTGGAGTCGTATTATGTTGAAAAGATCCTTTTTCATCCGGTTCTCTATGTTCATCCAGCTGGCTAAATTGGCATTGGCACGAGTAAGGAAGGCAGCCAAGAAGATGGAAAAGAGAGTTGGTGCCAGTACACACCCTTGTTTAACCCCTGATTGGATGGGGAAGAACTGTGACTGGGTGCCGCTGTGTAGGACAATGCCGTTCATGCTATCGTGGAATTGCTTCACAATGGCGATGAATTTTGGTGGGCAGCCAAAACGGCTGAGGGTCCAGGCTTCCCTGTTGACCGAGTCGAAGCCCTTGGTTAGGTCGATGAAAGCCATGTACAGGTCACGATGCTGTTTTCTGCACTTTTCATGTATCTGGCATTGCCTTTGTCGGCCGGTGTAGTCGTTCGCTTTCCTTGGTGGTACACCCCGTTGGGGTCTTGTTGGAGCTCTCTAAGCATGTCTGCCTGATGTGGGGCTCCACCGCAGATTTTTCGCTTGGGGTTTACTCCCATAGCCTTATACCTGCCAAGGTTAATCCGCAAGGCAGCGGGGCGGTGGATGGTAGGCACCAGAACGTGTCCACATGCCATTGGGCCTATGCGCCATCCCTCTGGGGCCCACTGCTACGCCGAGACCTAGCCTGGGCCCACGAGGCACCTTGTTAATGTGTCTTGCCACGAGGAGGCACAGCAGGAGTCTTGATGGCGAGGAGGCTGTGTACTAGCAGGGTAAGACTTATGCAAGTTGCTTCCCTGTTCGCCGCGAGGGATAGCCAGCGGCGGCATCTAAAAGCGAGAGTGAGCAAGCAGTGCTTGCACATTAACACTAACATAATGCTGCAACACTAGATGTATTTCACCACCCTGTGTGTGGCTGCACACACATACACACGACACACACACGCACAAAACACATACACACACACACACACACACACACACACACACACACACACACACACACACACACACACATGTCACCATCAACCATGCCAAGACCATGGTTATGCACATCAACCTCTCCTCCGACATTGTTCCACCTCCTTCCATTACTTTAGGTCCGAACACATTCCAGGTTGTAGATTCCACGAAGCTCCTCGGCGTCACCATAGAAAACAAAGTAAATTGGAAACCACACGTCAGTGAAGTTGTCAAATCCTCCATTTTCCGTCTCCACCTCCTCCGCCGACTCAAGTCCCTCGGAGTTCCTGCACCCGAGCTCCTCAGTGTTTACACAACATTTATACTTCCCAAGCTCACCTATGCCTCCCCTACCTGGTCTTCCTCCCTAAATGCCATACAACGTAAACACCTAGAAAAAGTGCAAAAGAGGGCATGCAAGATTATTCTCTCCCCTTCCTACTCCACATATCAAGAAGCGCTCAACACACTGACCCTTTCGATTCTCACTGACCATCACCACGACCTTGTCTGCAAATTTGGTAAGAAGCTTCTACACCATCCTCGACACCGGCTCCTACTTCCACCTGAGATCCCTAGCCCGAGAATTGCTGTTCGACACAACAACCGAATCCAGCCCATACGTGCACGAACTGATAGCTATAAGAACAGCCCAGTCCCAACCATTGTAAAAATTATCACTAACTTGAAATAAACCAGTGTATTCACTCCCAGTAAATACTACTTCTTGCACTGTCACTATGTTGAAATGCACTGTAGTTTGAGCTTTTCCCCCATCTAGTTATTATATATCATATTTGTTTCACTTCTGTTACTTGTATATTATTTGTAATTCGAAACCCATTCCCGAAATATGTAACTGTATATTTTCAGCCTTCTGGTTGCCAAGCTCTTTCAATAAACCGTTAATTATTATTATTTTTTACACACAACGTCAGCTAGAGAAGGTACAGAAAAGGGCCCGCAGAATCATGCTCGGCGCAGACTACTCCGGCTACAAGAACGCTCTATCCACCCTGAAAATGCCATCCCTCAGTGACCTCCACCAACAAACACTAACAAGGTTTGGCAGTGGACTACTGCACCATCCTCGTCATCGCCACCTCCTGCCACCGGCAGTCCCACGCCCACCTTGCTCAGTCCACCACTACAACAAAATTCATCCCATAAGAGCCCCCACTGATAGATATAAGAATAGCACCATCCCATCTATTGTTAAAATAATAAGCAATTCCTGATTTATGTAGTGTACAGCCCTGTAAATGTATTGAACGCATATCATTATGTCTAAATCACATGTAAGTTTGTATAATTTCAGCCACTGGCTGCAACTCTATTAATAAACCGTTTATTATTAATATTATTATTAATATTATTATTATTATTATTATTATTATTATTATTATTATTATTATTACACAGGATCGTTTGTTATTGTATACCTAATATACAGGGGAACATCTATATTGAAGGTACAAAAACTCGTAATGATGTAAATATATTTACACATTATTAAGTGTATTCCTGAGCTGATATCATTGATCATTAGACGTTAATATATAATAGATATTTCTTGTATCTGAAAAGAAATGTGCAATTACTTTCCTTACCTCATGAGACGGCCACCCTTCTAAACGGTGCACAGTTATGGTAAAAAGTTCATTTCAGTACTCACTACCTACAGTTAGGTTTACGCCAAAAAGACAACTCGCTTAATATTTTTCACGAAACACTCGTGGCGTGCTGCAATATAAGTTCGCCGTCCCTCACCCATGGCTATGGCAGTGAGTAGCCTGGCGCTGTTACGAAACTGTTACTGAAAACTTTCATTTTAAATTCTATTTTAGATCCACTGATCCTTGCAACAATGATCGATATTAAAGCAGGCAATTCCAAACTGTACTGCCCACCTCATTAACAGGTGAGACTGAATATGACTTGTCAGGTCAGCATCAAATTTCCAAGTGTGACAATTCAGTAAATGTTTCATTATGTAACACATAATTCTGAATGTCCCGAGTGGATGATATGAAAGCTAAGAAAATGCATAGTTAATGTAAATCTGTATTAAAAAATAATATAAATTGTTTGGAATAGAGAAAATCGATGAACGAGTTGTTTAATGCATCATTATTTACACTCCAATAAATTTAAACCAATAATTGCCATCGCATCCATTTGTGCCGAACAGGAGAATGAGTAAAGTCTTGACCACAGTAGTATGTAAGTAATGTTTATCCAAGGTTCGAAAAAAAATACATTTTTGTTATGGTTTTATTGGTGTTAATACATGTTATGGGTCCTTGACCGGGACTACTTCATTGGTAATTAGAACAAGCTTCTTAAGTGCTCGAGTAAAAACCTTTTTGGGTAATTAGATGCAAGAACCTCTGAGTAACTTCCTCTGGTAATAAATAAGAGAACGTAAATCTGTGTAGTTCAATAACAACAATAAGTTTCAGGGTGTAGTAGTGGCCAGAGTAGAATGATAACTGCACATTTAGTTTTAGTTCAATGTTAAGGTTAGCAAATACGTGTAAGTAGGTTTGGGGATGACCATTTTCTCGAATGTTAAATAGTTTGTTGTAATGAACATTTTAGTTCGTTGTTTCTTGCTTTGAAAGTCTATTGGTATTTACTCGCAGGGTTCGTGTTGGCCTGCGTCACAACACAGCATCTCCATAGTGGCCTCACCGTCATCTTCCCACGGGCCATCACAGAGTCGCACGTACAAGTACACCTGTGTGTGGAATTAAGACGCTTTAGTGAATTATTATTTAACTATATGATCAGTGTTAAAATACAGTTTCTATGAAAGCGATTATTTAAACTTTCTTTAGTGTATATATATAGTTATAAGGCGGGTGGATATATGTGTGTATACAGTACATGTTTATATATGGATATTAATCATATAATTAATAGAGATATTATTCTCATATCCGACCAACAAAAAGATCAGAATTAAGAAAAATAAGAACATAGTACTGCTACGTCACTGAGACTAGAATCAGCCATAAGTTATGGCAGGTAGTAATTAATGTTCACATAATGTAGTGTTAGGTCTCTACAGTTATATTTTCTCTAGTTAGTGTAACAGCCTCAGGCCTGTTTCCCTCACTGGAAAAACAATTATTATTAATTTTATATAATTTGTCAGTTTACTGTATATATAGTAAAGAAGTATTGATGATTTTTATATATGTTTTCCAAATGAACTAGTTGATGTATCACATTGATTACTATGTCCGACTTGTTGCTACACAGCAAGAAGTGTAAATAGATATGAACAAGACCCTTTTGTACACAGAGAGGATTTGGTTTATCCTTTGACTTGGTGCATCAACTTTCCTTATTTTTTAAATATTAATAATGGTGTTGTGATGCAAAAAAAATAGGAACTAACTGTTTGGTTATATAGGTTATAGATTTTGGCTCATTATTTAAAATTTTTGAGCTTTATAGCATGATGAAGATAAACATTAATAATATCAAGATTGCACTGGGTAACAGTAGCTTAATGGGAAACGGGCCAGGGAATATTTTTTAGAGTTAATTTTCACCTTCCCTCCATACACCTTGTGTAGCTTTACCCCAGCAGCGTGTGCTGGATAATGGTATTTATTTACTCAATAAGGTTTGCCCTTCACTCTTCCTATGTCGTTAATATATTCGGGATTTTTTTTCCTATACATGCGAGCCTATTCTCCATTTTCTCTATCTTTTTCTTTTATATCATCATGTGTTAGTGAAGACTTACTTCAGTTGGCCCAACGACGTCTTTGCCCTCCTCAGCCAGGTCGTCACACATACTCTGGCCCACCGTCTTGCCGTCGGGAAGCTCGAAATTCAGGTCTCCTTCGTTGGTTATCTCGTCCCACTGTAAACCCAAGTGAAAAATTAAAAATCTTGCACTTTAGGATAAGAAATACGATGGATGCAAATTAAGTACACTGGCACGTCTTCCGATTTTTATGTTCATTTTCATACAGTTTGTTATTATTAGAATTTTACTATGTACATTACTTAATATAAAATTAACGAAATCGTGACTTGATTTATCTCTGGTAAATATGTTAGTATATAGAAGTAAAGACTTACCTCTGTGCGGCATCTGTCATGACAGTCTTTTTGATCTTCACAGTCTTTCACCTCGAAAGCTTCCATAGGAAACACCTCTTCCTCTTCTGTAGCCTCAGTAATGAAAGCGCCACAGTCGCACTCTGGAACTCCTTGAGCCCTGCAAGAAGGAGTGGCTGATTACAAATTAGTTTGATCTTCCCGATACAGGTTAATTGTTCTGTAAGTTTACTATCCTTGTTTCCAACAAAAAATATCATGGAATTATATAAAAAAATAGGTAGAAAAAATGGATTTGAGAATACGTTTCAAAATATTCTTGAAGTTATGCAATTACGTTACCACTAATGTCCGAATAATTAGTGTGTATGGTAATAAGACTTGCATTGAATATGCCCAATATACCATTGTAACTGCTGTAGCTATGCTTTTATGTGACTGGTCTCCATGTAAAATATAGTACACCGTAAGACACCAAAATTATACGGAATGTAAAAAAGTTTAGTGAAAACCTTCCCACAATCTCTACGTGGAGATGGCTGGGTGTAACCGAGGCAGGGAGCCAATAAATGAGAGTACCGTACTCCTATCTGAGTTGGCAAGAATAGTCCTCCACTCTCAACGTTGTCGGACTCTTTTTACCAAACCTTTAAGGTTTTTTAGCTCTTTGGGGAACCTTTTTTTATATTTAATTTATCCCTCCCACTTTCTGTCTTCCCTGGCCCCACTATCCTCAACTTTGCCCATTAATATTTGTTATTTTCCCGTCATCCTCAATTATATGACCAAAGTATTTAATTTCTGTTTCTCTGTACATATCAAGTATTTCACTTGAAGGTTTGCTTATCTTAGTACTTCTTCGTTTGTTTTCATGTCCATTTAGCTTATTCTTGGCATTCGCCTACCACACCACATGCATTAAAAACCGACAAATGACGCTGTACTGTGTTGTCAATAGTTTGCTCTAATATTATTTTTGCTTAGCTAAATTTCGTTGTTTTTAGCCATTGTTCGACTTGGAAGTGTGGTGGCCTTGGTTTGAAGCCTTATTTTTAACCTTTATTTAATTTACAGTGATATATAGTCAACACACAGAGTAGCAGTTATGATTATCTATGCTTGTAAACTTTTCCTTTAAACCGCAGTAAGAGGAACAATTATAGCAAGTGATACACTAGGCCAGTCGAGGCTTTTACCTATACTTAAGAAAATTTCATTCAACTTTGTAGGAGTCAAGAATTATTCTGTTACCGGTGTAAGAAATGAATATGATCCACACATTTGTAGATCTACACAGGATGTACGCAGGAATAATGTTTCTTTCCCTTCCTGTTATATATATATATATATATATATATATATATATATATATATATATATATATATATATATATATATATGAATAATGTGGTTTTTTCATAAATGTAACCTTATAACAAGAAGTGTATAATTAATCAAGCGAAAATAAGAACCTTTTCTTCAACTTTCAGATATTGTACTCAGCTATTTACTTCGTAAATACAACTCTTGTTAACCTTTCCTGTACTCTGACGGTAATTTGGTAATGTCATGTAATATAGAGTTCTATCCCTTATAATATTTAGTGGCTGATGGACTAGTGTAATTATTAAAACTTTTTGCGTTATTAAAGACTTTACTTTTAACATTATAACGTCAATATCAACCTCTTTTAATGGTAATGTTGAGGAAGAGTTGAGTATCGACCATGAAACTAAACTTGTATATAACCACAACTATTGTAGTGTAATAAATTGTTACCATGTTAGGACGTTCAGGGAGAAGAGTATCACGAGGAACTTCATCTTGCTTGTCAGGAGTAGTATGACTGAGGACCACCATCCAAAAACCTCTTTTATATCGGCTACGGAGAGACCCCTGCCAGAGTTCAGGGTCACCCCTCCAGATGGACGCTCTCAAGCTCGCCGTTCAGACTTGGAAAAAAAAAACGTACCTAATTTCTGTGTAGAGACAAGAATACACATAGCTGCTTGGTGTAGACGAGAATAATCATTATAGATTAGTTTTCGCTTTTTCAATGTAATATTTTTCTTAAAGTCTTCCAAATTCTGAGTCTATGCTTGAAGATAAAATATGCTTTATAGATATAATAATCGTTTGAAGTTATTGCTCATATTCAGTATATAAATTATAGCATTAATTGATCGTCATGAATGTTTGTTGCCGCTTTCATGTCTTCAGTGGCTTCGATACAGTAAATATGACTAGTTGAGTTAACCTTCGCCCGGGTTGAGGAACAGTCGGTAAAACACAACTTCTTTAAAAGCGTGGAAATGCATCCGACCCTCAGGTGGGGGTTTCTGGTCGTCCTTTTTGGGTCCAAATCACAACTTGTGGAGAGACCTGATATACTGGGCAGCCGTCGACAAATTTCACCAGCCTTTCCCAACCAAATTTCAGCTCCTTACCTTCAAGTCTGAGGACCAATCCGTGGGAAAAAAGTCGGGGTCTTCCTCTGCCTGGACTGCATTCTCTTGGCCTAACACAATAACACACCACCCTACCAATTTCGGCTCCTACTGTTAAAATATATGGCAATTCATCTGTTCCATGGTTCTGCCTCCCCTGGACCGAACAAACTCTTGCAAGTACAGGATATATTGTAGTGTATGGCCATCCAAGAATACACCAGTACCTCTCAGCCAAATTTCATCTCCCTACCTTCAAAGCTGTGTACCGAACTACTGGTGGGCGATCGTTGCATAATTGGCAACTAACTTCAACTTTTATGTATTTCTCGTTTTTTGAAACTTTTGACTCCTCATAAACGATTTTGAACATCATTTTAAGTCACACATACGATTGGTGATCAAAGCTAAGCTAAGCGAAGCTAACCGATGTTATTCCCCTCTAACCTTACCTACGATAGCAATAAAAGGCAAAAGTTTTTCTTATTGGGTCACAAAATTAAGATTATGGAAGTATTCGTAGTTTTGGCGTCTTCAGTCTTAAGCGAGAACTGTGAACGAACGGGGAAACTTCTCCAAGATCATTTGGATCCAAGAAGCCGATCAGCTTAAAAAAATTAAATATCGGTTATTTTGTGACCGATGAGACAGCTAATAATATTATTCGGCACTTCAACTGCCCGGCTCATTAAGTATCGCCTTCTCATGTTTACAGGTTGGCTACCATAGCTGTCCAGTGCACCTTATTTGTATCTCTGTGTCTCTGCTGTTCCGAATCTAAAATTCTTCCATACTGTACACCCTCCTCTTGTCTTTACCAGGTTCTCCCATCCTCAATTATGCTTATTGATGTCTTAATCACAATCCCTTTATGTTTATATATTCAGGAATATTATATAATTTCCTTTTTTATGTTTATTTCATTCATTTCCCTTTTTGCGTTCAAAATGTAAAATAACGAAAATAATAATTAAAACGATAGATTCGTATTACTAATAAAGAGATGAATGTATAATAAATTATTCCTTTGAAGGAAAAATACAGCCAGAGGTCAATAGCGGAGCAACTGATAATAGTGTGAGCAACTCCACCTGTAGCTTGAGAACTCTGGCGAGATGTTGCGTATGGCTGACTTGATGATACAAATGTACCCTCAGAACTTTTTGTATATCGCCTATCACTTTTCTGATATTCATTTCAAATATTTGTATGGCCTAACTTTTAGCTTTCTTTATGAGGTTTACTTTCGTTGGCTCAACGAACGGTCATCTGTCAATTCCTCTCATATCCAACCAGTATCGATATCTTTTAACAAAAGTCAGAAGCTGCAAGAGGCGGATGGAGGTAACGGAAGATGTGTATGAACGAGTTGATTTAGTAAAGAAATTTTGACGCACTAGTATTGACTCAATTTCGTGTAAATAACAAATGAACACATACCATCTAATTTTGCGCTACGATAATACCGTCGCGTTCCTGGCTGAAATATTTAGGATGTATGAATTTAGTTAAGCTTATAACATCGCTTCTAGCGAACACTAAGCCCATAGTAGAGTACATACCTGCAGACAGAGTATCTCATAGTTAGGCATTATTGAATGAATGTCACCATGGAACGCGCCAACAGTTTTGTTCCAAACCAAAGTAATTAAAAAAATAAAATGCAAGCGGTATTTGATTAGAGGAAATTAAATGCAGTACCATTCCTGATGTTATCTATTACCCTTGATGAAAGACATTTTACACTCAGTAGGAACCGAGAATACGGTGTTCACACCCTTTTATTTAATGGATGGGTTTTACCAAACTTAGTTAGACAACGAATTGAAGGAGTCAACTATCAGTAACGAGACATGTCAATGGAATTGCGATCGGCACCTAATAAATTCTAACTCTTTGTGAACTTTGACTTGGCAGGTGTGTTAAGACAAGGAATGTTCGTCTACATGAACTATATAATAGTGGCGTCTAAGGTAATCCCGGAACACATGAAGATGATTGAGAAACTTTTCATAAAATGTTTCATTTTCAAAAGGCAAATTCAATTATTGGCTTATGCCCTGAACGTTAACGGTGTTCACAATTTTGACGAGAAATTGAGCTGATTTTGAGAAGAAAGGTTGTGAAGCTTTATTCACCGACTGACTTCTCAACACATTTATGATACATATATAAAAAATAACAGTGTTATGAGTTTTAGAAAAGAACCAAAATCGTGTTTGCGAAAATATAGCGATGCTTTAATAGTATCATTATAAAAATTTATACTAATATTAGCATATTAACTAAATTGGCTGGGTAACCCCGCGTTGTTGGGTTTACTTTTGAGCGGTACCTCAAAGCCTTTGTGACTGACTACATAGATTCCACCGTTACCTACACCAGGCAGGGGCAACCTTTCCTCCGTCACTGATCGCATTGCGATTTAGGCACATATATCTATTTATTTTACAATGGGCATGTTAACGGCAAGTGAAATATTATCGTACTTTACTGCTCCCTGTCTCTCCCACATGTTTTTTCTCTGCCAGATATCAAAGGTATCACGGTGGTGCACACCTCCTGGATTCTCTTAGTATGCATGCAAAATATATGGTTAGTAGGTTTCATGGTTTGGAGCTGGATGACTGACTTACACACTACTACTACCAATTTGCCGTCACTCGGAATCGAGTATGACGATCATCCAGCTATGATACAATGATACGAGTTATTAGGGATGTCACCTATTGTAGGTTGATGAGTTTCAGGTGACTAAAGTGGCCGATACGGGACCCGCAGCGTTGTCCACATTCTTTGTACGTGTGGAGGGCTCCATCTACTGTGGGAAGGGCTGTGGCAGCGTCTTTCCGACGTTAGCGTTTGCCTGCCTCGGTTTGCAGTCGGGTTAACTCGAAAGTATTGACAGCTTCTAGTGTGGAGCTTCTCCAAGCGTTTCGATATGGATTAATCGACTTCCAGGTGAGAGGGTTGATTTGGCACCTTTTCAGGTTTGTCTTAAGACAATCCTCATATCTTTTTAATTGCTCGCCGGCGTTACGTTTACTACTATTCGCTAGGTGACTGTAAAGTAGCTGCTTTGGCAGTCTACTGTCGTCAATGCGGGTAACATGGCCAGATCAACGTAGTTGTTCCTGGATAATGGTAGCCTCGATGCTCCTACAGTTGGTGTCAGCAATAATACTGGGATTTGTTCTCTTATCTTCCCAGCGAACTCGGAGGATGGAACGTAGACTACGTTGGAGGTAATTTTCAAGAGCTTTGAGGTGCCTCTTGTTTGTGACCCATGTCTCACCGCCATATAGTAGGGTGGGCAGATCCACTGCTCTATATTCGTGCAGCTTTGTAGATAATTTCAACTCCCTACAGCTGAAGACACAATTTCGGTGTCCGACCAAGGCTTGAGATGGACATCTGATCCGAAGCTGAATCTCTTCATCGATGTCTGCGGTGGTGGACAGGTGGGACCCGAGATACCGAAAGTGGGCAACAATAGAGAGGGTAGTTCCGTTCAGCTGGATGGATGGTGGAGGTGTGTTTGAAGCAGAGGCAGGTTGAAAGAGAATCTGAGTCTTACGTACATTCACCTCGCGGCCGAAGTGTGCATATGCGTCTGCATAATGTGTTCAGGATCTCCTATAGGTCGTGTTCAGTGTGAGTAACAAGGGTGAGGTCGTCTGCATACTGAAGTTCAGGAATTGAAGCTGCCGACACCTTTGTTCTTGCCTGGAGTCGTCTTATGTTGAAAAGACCACTTTTCATCCGGTACTCGATGTTCATCCACCTGGCTAAATTGGCACTGGCACGAGTAAGGAAGGCAGCCAAGAAGATGGAAAAGAGAGTTGGTGCCTTTACACACCCTTGTTTAACCCCTGATTGGATGGGGAAGAACTGTGACTGGGTGCCGTTGTGTAGGACACTGCCGTTCATGCTATCGTGGAGTTGCTTCACAATGGCGATGAATTTTGGTGGGCAGCCAAAACGGCTGAGGGTCCAGGCTTCCCTGTTGACCGAGTCGAAGCCCTTGGTTAGGTCGATGAAAGCCATGTACAGGTCACGATGCTGTTTTCTGCACTTTTCATGTATCTGGCATTGCCTTTGTCGGGCGGTGTAGTTGTTGGCTTTCCTTGGTGGTACACCCCGTTGGGGTCTTGTTGGAGCTCTCTAAGCATGTCTGCCTGATGTGGGCCTGCACCACAGATATTTCGTTTGGGGTTTACTCCCATAGTCTTGTACGTGCCAAGGTTAATCCGCAAGGCAGCGGGGCGGTGGATGGTAGGTGCCAGAACGTGTCCACATGCCAGTCGGCTTATGCGCCATCCCTCTATCGCTCACTGTTACGCCGAGATCTCGCCTGGGCCCACGAGGCACCTAGTTAACGTGTGTTGCCACGAGGAGGCACAGCAGGAGTCTTGATGGCGAGGAGGCTGTGTACTGGCAGGAGAAAACTTATGCTAGTTGCTTCTCTATTCGCCACGAGGGCTAGCCAGTGGCGGCATCTGAAAGCGAGAGTGAGCAAGCAGTGCTTGCACATTAACACTAACATAATGCTGCCACACTAGATACATTTCACCACCCTGTGTGTGGCTGCGCGCGCACACACACACACACACACACAACGTCAGCTAGAGAAGGTACAAAAAAAAGGCCTGCAGAATCATGCTTGGCACAGACTACTCCAGCTACAACAACGCTCTATCCACCCTGGAAATGCCATCCCTCATTGACCTCCATCACCAAACACTAGCAAGGTTTGGCAGTGGACTACTGCACCATCCTCGTTATCGCCACCTCCTGCCACCGGTAGTCCCCCGCCCACCTTGCCCAGTCCGCCACTACAACAAAATTCAGCCCATAAGAGCCCGCACTGATAGATATAAGAATAGCACCATCCCATCTATTGTTAAAATAATAGGCAATTCCTGATTTATGTAGTGTACAGCCCTGTAAATGTATTGAACGCATATCATTATGTCTAAATCACATGTAAGTTTGTGTAATTTCAGCCACTGGCTGCAACTCTATTAATAAACCGTTTATTATTATTAATATTATTATTATTATTATTATTATTATTATTATTATTATTATTATTATTTATTAATATTATTTTTATTATTATTATTATTATTATTATTATTATTATTATTATTATTATTATTAATATTATTTTTATTATTATTATTTATATTATTATTATTATTATTATTATTATTATTATTACACAGGATCGTTTGTTATTGTATACCTAATATACAGGGGAACATCTATATTGAAGGTACAAAAACTCGTAATGATGTAGATTTATTTACACATTATTAAGTGTATTCCTGAGCTGATATCATTGATCATTAGACGTTAATATATAATAGATATTTCTTGTATCTGAAAAGAAATGTGCAATTACTTTCCTTACCTCATGAGACGGCCACCCTTCTAAACGGTGCACAATTATGGTAAAAAGTTCATTTCAGTACTCACTACCTACAGTTAGGTTTACGCCAAAAAGACAACTCGCTTAATATTTTTCACGAAACAATCGTGGCGTGCTGCAATATAATTTCGCCCTCCCTAGCCCATAGCTATGGCAGTGAGTAGCCTCGCGCTGTTACGAAACTGTTTCTCAAAAACTACCATTTTTAATTCTACTATTTTAGATCCACTGGTCCTTGCAACAATGATCAATATTAAAGCACGTAATTCCAAACTGTACTGCCCACCTCACTAACATGTGAGACTGAATATGACTTGTCATGTCAGCGTCAAATTTCCAAGTGTAACAATTCAGTAAATGTTTCATTATGTAACACATAATTCTGAATGTCCCGAGTGGATGATATGAAAGCGAAGAAAATGCATAGTTAATGCAAATCTGTATTAAAAAATAATATAAATTGTTTGGAATAGAGAAAATCGATGAACGAGTTGTTTAATGCATCATTATTTACACTCCAATAAATTTGAACCAATAATTGCCATCGCATCCATTTGTGCCGAACAGGAGAATGAGTAAAGTCTTGACCACAGTAGTATGTAAGTAATGTTTATCCAAGGTTCGAAAAAAAATACATTTTTGTTATGGTTTTATTGGTGTTAATACATGTTATGGGTCCTTGACCGGGACTACTTCATTGGTGATTAGAACAAGCTACTTAAGTGCTCGAGTAAAAACCTTTTTGGGTAATTAGATGCAAGAACCTCTGAGTAACTTCCTCTGGTAATAAATAAGAGAAGGTAAATCTGTGTAGTTCAATAACAGCAACAAGTTTCAGGGTGTAGGAGTGGCCAGAGTAGAATGATAACTGCGCATTTAGTTTTAGTTCAATGTTAAGGTTAGCAAATACGTGTAAGTAGGTTTGGGGATGACCATTTTCTCGAATGTTAAATAGTTTGTTGTAATGAACATTTAAGTTCGTTGTTTCTTGCTTTAAAAGTCTATTGGTATTTACTCGCAGGGTTCGTGTTGACCTGCGTCACAACACAGCATCTCCATAGTGGCCTCACCGTCATCTTCCCACGGACCATCACAGAGTCGCACGTACAAGTACACCTGTGTGTGGAATTAAGACGCTTTAGTGAATTATTATTTAACTATATGATCAGTATTAAAATACAGTTTCTATGAAAGCGATTATTTAAATTTTCTTTAGTGTATATATATAGTTATAAGGCGGGTGGATATATGTGTGTATACAGTACATGTTTATATATGGATATTAATCATATAATTAATAGAGATATTATTCTCATATCCGACCAACAAAAAGATCAGAATTAAGAAAAATAAGAACATAGTACTGCTACGTCACTGAGACTAGAATCAGCCATAAGTTATGGCAGGTAGTAATTAATGTTCACATAATGTAGTGTTAGGTCTCTACAGTTATATTTTTTCTAGTTAGTGTAACAGCCTCAGGCCTGTTTCCCTCACTGGAAAAACAATTATTATTAATTTTATATAATTTGTCAGTGTACTGTATATATAGTAAAGAAGTATTGATGATTTTTATATATGTTTTCCAAATGAACTAGTTGATGTATCACATTGATTACTATGTCCGACTTGTTGCTACACAACAAGAAGTGTAAATAGATATGAACAAGACCCTTTTGTACACAGAGAGGATTTGGTTTATCCTTTGACTTGGTTCATCAACTTTCCTTATTTTTTAAATAATAATAATGGTGTTGTGATGCAAAAAAAATAGGAACTAACTGTTAGGTTATATATGTTATAGATTTTGGCTCATAATTTAAAATTTTTGAGCTTTATAGCATGATGAAGATAAACATTAATAATATCAAGATTGCACTGGGTAACAGTAGCTTAATGGGAAACGGGCCAGGGAATATTTTTTAGAGTTAATTTTCACCTTCCCTCCATACACCTTGTGTAGCTTTACCCCAGCAGCGTGTGCTGGATAATGGTATTTATTTACTCAATAAGGTTTGCCCTTCACTCTTCCTATGTCGTTAATATATTCGGGATTTTTTTCCTATACATGCGAGCCTATTCTCCATTTTCTCTATCTTTTTCTTTTATATCATCATGTGTTAGTGAAGACTTACTTCAGTTGGCCCAACGACGTCTTTACCCTCCTCAGCCAGGTCGTCACACATACTCTGGCCCACCGTCTTGCCGTCGGGAAGCTCGAAATTCAGGTCTCCTTCGTTGGTTATCTCGTCCCACTGTAAACCCAAGTGAAAAATTAAAAATCTTGCACTTTATGATAAGAAATACGATGGATGCAAATTAAGCACACTGGCACGTCTTCCGATTTTTATGTTCATTTTCATACAGTTTGTTATTATTAGAATTTTACTATGTACATTACTTAATATAAAATTAACGAAATCGTGACTTGATTTATCTCTGGTAAATATGTTAGTATATAGAAGTAAAGACTTACCTCTGTGCGGCATCTGTCATGACAGTCTTTTTGATCTTCACAGTCTTTCACCTCGAAAGCTTCCATAGGAAACACCTCTTCCTCTTCTGTAGCCTCAGTAATGAAAGCGCCACAGTCGCACTCTGGAACTCCTTGAGCCCTGCAAGAAGGAGTGGCTGATTACAAATTAGTTTGATCTTCCCGATACAGGTTAATTGTTCTGTAAGTTTACTATCCTTGTTTCCAACAAAAAATATCATGGAATTATATAAAAAAATAGGTAGAAAAAATGGATTTGAGAATACGTTTCAAAATATTCTTGAAGTTATGCAATTACGTTACCACTACTGTCCGAATAATTAGTGTGTATGGTAATAAGACTTGCATTGAATATGCCCAATATACCATTGTAACTGATGTAGTTATGCTTTTGTGTAACTGGTGTCCATGTAAAATATAGCACACAGAAAGACACCAAAATTATACGGAATGTAAAAAAGTTTAGTGAAAACCTTCCCACAATCTCCACGTGGAGATGGCTGGGTGTAACCGAGGCAGGGAGCCAATAAATGAGAGTACCGTACTCCTATCTGAGTTGGCAAGAATAGTCCTCCACTCTCAACGTTGTCGGACTCTTTTTACCAAACCTTTAAGGTTTTTTTAGCTCTTTGGGGAACCTTTTTTTATATTTAATTTATCCCTCCCACTTTCTGCCTTCCCTGGCCCCACTATCCTCAACTTTGCCCATTAATATTTGTTATTTTCCCGTCATCCTCAATTATATGACCAAAGTATTTAATTTCTGTTTCTCTGTACATATCAAGTATTTCACTTGAAGGTTTGCTTATCTTAGTACTTCTTCGTTTGTTTTCATGTCCATTTAGCTTATTCTTGGCATTCGCCTACCACACCACATGCATTAAAAACCGACAAATGACGCTGTACTGTGTTGTCAATAGTTTGCTCTAATATTATTTTTGCTTAGCTAAATTTCGTTGTTTTTAGCCATTGTTCGACTTGGAAGTGTGGTGGCCTTGGTTTGAAGCCTTATTTTTAACGTCTATTTTATTTACAGTGATATATAGTCAACACACAGAGTAGCAGTTATGATTATCTATACTTGTAAAATTTTCCCTTAAACCGTAGTAAGAAGTGATACACTTGGCCATTCGAGGCTTTTACCTATACATAAGAACATTTTATTCAACTTCGTAGGATTCAAGAATTATTCTGTTACCGGTGTAAGAAATGAATATGATCCACACATGTGTAGATCTACACAGGATGTACGCAGGAATAATGTTTCTTTCCCTTCCTGTTATATATATTGATAAAATCATACGGGAAAATGGAAACAACGTGTGATTTTATCAAGATTTATCTTATCCACGTTTTCATTATGGATTTACATGATATATATATATATATATATATATATATATATATATATATATATATATATATATATATATTTATATATATATATATATGAATAATGTGGGTTTTTTCATAAATGTAACCTTATAACAAAAAGTGCATAATTAATCAAGAGAAAATATGAACCTTTCTTCATTTTTCAGACATTGTACTCAGCTATTTGCTTTTGTTACGTAAATACAACTCTTGTTAACCTTTCCTATACTGTGACGGTAATTTAGTAATGTCATTTAATAAAAAGTTCTATCCCTCATAATATTTAGTGGCTGATGGACTAGTGTAATTATTAAAACTTTTGCGTTATTAAAGACTTTACTATTAACATTATAACGTCAATATCAACCTCTTTTAATGGTAATGTTGAGGAAGAGTTGATTATCGACCATGAAACTAAACTTGTATATAACCACAACTATTGTAGTGTAATAAATTGTTACCATGTTAGGACGTTCAGGGAGAAGAGTATCACGAGGAACTTCATCTTGCTTGTCAGGAGTAGTATGACTGAGGACCACCATCCAAAAACCTCTTTTATATCGGCTACGGAGAGACCCCAGCCAGAGTTCAGGGTCACCCCTCCAGGTGGACGCTCTCAAGCTCCCCGTTCAGACTTGAAAAAAAAAAACGTACCTTATTTCTGTGTAGAGACAAGAGTGCACGTAACTGCTTGGCGTAGACTAGAATGAAAATTATAGACTATTTTAAATTTTTTTTTTACTTCTAAGAGTCTCCCAAATTCTCTGACTCTAAACGGTAAATGAAAAATATTATCAGAATATGCATCTAGATAAAATAATATTGAAATTATTCCTCATCTTCAGTATTGTTTTTTTTTTTTTTTTTTTTTACGGGAATTAGCCCACCCGGGCACAGGTCAAACGACCTTCAACGGAGCCTGGGGGGCGAAAAAAAACGGAAAGAAATTGAAAATATAGAAAAAAAAGGTTATACTGTATTACTCTACACCACGAAGATGCCGGAAAACCAGCTTTTTAAAGTGAGACAGATTGTAAGAGCATGGAAACACAGAAGAAGGCAGAGCATTCCACAGTTTGGCTGTGTGAGGAAAGAAGGAGGTACTATGATGGGTTATTCTCGTGTGACCGACATCCACCGAGAAATGGTGGGCACCGCGGGCAAGACGTGTGTTACGAACCCAAGGCCTTGCCGGCGGTACACAGAATGCCAAATCCACTGAACATTGCCCGTTAAGGTACCTGTAAAAGAGAGAGTGTGAAGCAACATTGCGGCGAAGAGAAAGGGGAGAGAGATTGTTGACTAAAGGAGGAGAGTTAATAAGACGAAATGCCTTTGATTCCACCCTATCTAATCGTTGGGCAGAAGAAGAGCCACCCCAGATATGAGAGCAGTACTCCAAGTTAGGACGAATGAATCCCTTATATACTTGGAGCAACTGCTCAGGAGTATAGAAAATATAGCATTAATAGATGTTCTGGAATATGCTTGCAGTGATATAGTATGGTGTAGCAAAGACAATTGCGCTTTCCATCACAGAACTACTTGCAATAACAAAAATAATTTGTAAGTTATGTTCATTCAACCTGATAAATGTATCATAACCTCTATTTGATGACAATAAATAAGAATAGTTGAGTTAACCTTCGCCTGGGTGGAGGAACAGTCGGTAAAACACAACTTCTTTAAAATTTTGGCGCTGGTCATCTGGAGAACCTAAGATTCTAACTATGGGATTAAGTACTTCAAACAATAAAACAAATTATCTCTACGAGATTTCGGTCGCAAAACATTTTTCTATCGAATAAGAAAATACATGTCATATGTTAGGTTAGGTTAGGTATGATAAGTTACATTATAAGTTATAAGGTTAGCTTAACATACCCCGGTAAGGGGGGGGGGGGTAGTAAATCAAAGCTAGTGATTTCCGATTGAAAATGAAGGTCTAAATCGTTCATAACACATCGCAAACCATCAGAAACAAAACATAGTCAGCATGTCTAAGTGCAGGGATGACCAAAACGTAAAATTTACCCAGTATAACCTTTCTCGAAACTAAATATTCAAATACTTATGGTAGTTACAGTAAATTTTACCCATTAATTAATATAAATTATGATATATCCCAGTGGTTTATTAGTAAATCATCAAAACATTAACAGCACTATGATTTCATGTTTACCTAGCATCAGGCATTTTCAAAAGAAAGTCCAGACATGTCATTACTTCTCAATTGACTCGTATCTCCATCTGTGAGTCGTCTGCTGGAAACTGGTGACGTCATTGCAAATGGCGGCCCTGTTTCTAGAGAAATAAACTTATCTCGACTATTATAACAGGACTTTAAACTTTTATTACAAATTATATATACCGTATCACTCTACGAACGTGGCAGAGTGTATTTCTTGTGTTTACCCAGAACCGTCAACTCATCCATTCACATCACTTGTCCATTAATGCTGAACAGGAGAATGAGTCAAGTCTTGATCACAGTTGTATATGAATAAGGTTTATCCATGCTTTTGAAAAAAGAAAGTGTGTTTTTATTGATGTCAGTATATACTGTATATCACCCCTTAAGTAGTTAGATGTTAGGGGTCGTTGACCAAGGTTAGCTAATATGTGAAAGTAGGTGTTTGGATGACCATTTTCTTGAATGTTAAATATTTTGCTGCTGTAAGCATTTTAGTTCGATGTTTCTTGCTTTTAAAGTCTTGCGGGCCTTCTGTCTATTGGGATTTAATTGCAGGGTTCATGTGATTGCGTCATAACATAGCAACTCCTTAGTGGCCTCACTTACAAGTACACCTGTGTGTGGAATTAAGACGCTTTAATGAATAACTATTGAACGACTGTATATGATCATTGTTAAATTTTATTTTTTATGAAAATTATTTGTTAAATTTTCTCCAGTGTTTGGTCATAAGGCAGGTGGTATTATGATATATAATATAATATAATATAATATAATATAATATATAATTCTCATATCTAACCAACTAGAAGATCAGAAATAAAAAAAACAGTTGCTTCCTATTGCAATGCAACTGATACTAGAATTAGCCATAAGTTATGTAGGTAGTAGGTAAAATTAATTAATACACAATGTAGTGTTAGGCCCCAGAGTCACGGTCATGTTATTTAGTACCCTATGTAAGAGATATATTGTATCGAATTAGTTTAACAGCCGTCTCTGTCTCCACTCGTGTTCTAGTTTGAAGGGACTCATTTTGAAGGGTTTGGCATTCACAGATACGAAACAGCATGCAAAGGTGTCTGAAATTCCCATTCCCTACATATCTTGTAACGGTTACATCACCTGAAAGGAAAATATATTACTAAGACCATCCTAATCAATATTGTTACGAGTGAGAGTTCGATGGTTGGTTGTGGATTCGCACCATGAATGTTTTTTGTTTGTGACGTCATTTCTGCTCGCTTTGTTTACCTCCCAAGCCGCGTGATGCCAGTATGGGGATGGCAGTGATAAGTTAAGTATCTCCTTTCTTATTGTCCGGTATATTTCTAGTGGTATAACGTGTAAACCTTGCTCGACTTTTAGAACACCAAGTGCAGTATTATATGTGAGATTGTTGTTAATCATATTTTAGAGTTCTATGGAAAATAACTTACTTATTTATGTAGTTTCGTGTGGTGGATAAACCTGTACCACGTTGTTCATGGTAGTTGCTGAACTAAATAAGTGTTTAGTCTTTACTTTTATGGTCATTATTTTGTCACTCGGTTGAGGCACTTATGATATTTAAGAATAGCCCAACCTTGAATGTAAGTGGAAGTGTTTACTGCATTCCATGTAGCAATAGCAATTGTAATGGAAATTATGGAGGTCAGACTGTGATTTTATCAATATATATATATATATATATATATATATATATATATATATATATATATATATATTGTCATGGTCATGTTGATTGCTAGTCTGTTTTAACACTACTGATTCTTGTTATACTCCATGAACGCAAAACATGAGTGGGTTAGCCATCCCTGAGAAGACATGTTTTTCCCCGTCGACGCTTAGACTCATGATCCCTCCCAGTAAATCCCGCCTTCGAACCCAGTTGTCAATACGTTTTTTCCACTCTCTCCTAGCAAGCTCAATCTTGGATTAGTTTATGTGAATCAACTCAAGTAATTCGCCAGACCTTTGTCAACTGAGGGTCATCTTTGAATGAGTAACAGTTGGTTTGTTTGTAATCTCTGTCATTGCGTGAGTAGCGATCGCTGGCAACTCGCGCATATATAACCATGGGGGAGAGGGAAGAGAGACGTCCTCCGTCACGTCCTCTCTTGTTTGTCCCCAGGTATGTACTGTAGATGTGTTCCCTAACCATTCAGTGTGATTCAGTCATTGTAGTGAATTATCAGGGTTCATCAGTGTTCATGTTATAACAGTAGAATTGTCATTCACCCAGTGTGAGAAGTAATATAAAGTAAATGTCGTCTGACGTTGCGAGACGAAAGATTTGTTTGTGTTGTCATCATGCTTCCCAAGTCTTGTCCTCCGTCATGTCCTCTCCTGTTTGTCCCCAGATCCAGGCTGAGCTTATTTGACATTCACTGATAGCCCCGGAGCCAGGGCCGGCGCTACCCACTAGGCGAACTAGGCGATCGTCTAGGGCGCCAACATCTGGGGGCGCCACAAATTCAGGGCAAACGTGGATAAAATTAAAAATGAAAGGAAAACTGTGGTGGACACTGTGGTGGAGCCGTGGAGGGTCGGAGCAGGATGTTAGAAGGGTGGGGGATCGGAGGGAGGCGAGGGTAGGTAGACGGTAGCCGACTGTGTTTTCTTTTTTAATATTATTCGTTAACCTCCCGGAGGGACTAACCCGGGACCTTATCTTTGGCGGCCTGGAGAACTGTCGAGCAGTGACCTGAAGGCTGACATCTGAGGAACCCTTCTCCTAACCCCACCATCCCCTCCCCTCCCTTACTGCCACTTACTGCCAGGGCGGCTGAGCCGCCCCTTCCCTGTCTTTGTCGGGATGAGGCAAGGTTACCTGACCTCTGAAGTTTACGTCAAGGATTTATTGACTTAATGTAATAACAATAATTGGTTATTTGCATGGGTGAAGTAATAAAGCCACAAGATGAAAACAATGTAGTCATGGGTGACTGTACCTACATTAGCTCATCAAAGCTTTCAAGGGGGCGCACATCTAAAGGCTTGCCTAGGGCGCCAAATCATCTTGCACCGGCCCTGCGGGCCGGAGCCAGTAGATTTCCAGCAGGGAGCAATATATCGACGATGTCGTTGATTCGACATGATTGAAACGGCAGGTCCACCTCATGGGCCGAGGGCCCCAGGCCCGCCTTGTGTCGGAGTGTAACCGACCACAACAGCAGTCATCAGTTGTTAGAGGCGCCAGTGTTATACCCTGGGACATGCCTTGGAGTTATATGGTCCAGAGTGTCTGTTGTAAAGGCTTGGGGATAATTAACTGGAAATAATTATCCCATGTTGGGTAGTGGACCCATGTATTTGTTGGTTTCAGTAATAACATGTTGTGTGTTGTGAGTGCATCTCATTTGCACTACCACCAGTTAGTGAAGTACCATATGTAAGTTGGCCATGTATGTAATGAAATGTATCACCAGTAATGTGGGTGAAGTAAGTACCCACTGGGATTGGCAGTTGAGAGGAGCCAAGGAGTTGTCATGTAACTATGTATTGTGAATAGGGCCAAGGAACTGGTCCTGCTATGTAATGTAATGTAACATCAGTAAGGTTGTGTGCAATAAGAAAATACTGAGTTTGCAGTTGAGTAAGCGAGGAGTTGCACCTTGAAGTTATATGTTAATAATATCTCTTTTTCCCTTTGATTTCATATTAATAAACCTGTTCCTAGAGTATTTTTAGGAGTATTCATTTTTCCCCACAGTACACCTTTTCACATATCCGTTGAGACATTGTTACATAACTATTTGACAAATTTCATAACCGAATGACAGAACACACATCGAATGACAATCTAAAAATAACTGTTCGTTCATGCTAGAGGAAGTGATTGACATAAGTTATGAAGTTGACAGACATTAACAATAAACTGACAGTCTACATATAGTTTGAGAATGTAACAATTGGAGAATGACATATCACCAATAGTTATTTAAAATTGTCATTTGATATGTATTCTGTCATTCGGTTATGAAATTTGTCAAATAATTATGTAACAATGTCTCAACGGATATGTGAAAAGGTGTATTTCACCTTTATTTCCATCCGAGTAACTTGATATCAGAATTACAATACCCATGTGCCTTAGACCCTCGACATGCTACCAAAAGGAACTAAGGTTATGCAGTAACCATTGAAGTAAGTAGAAAGAACAATTGAATTTAAAGATCTAAGACAAGAGAAGTAAGAGGTATAAGATAAAAGATAAGGCAGAGTATGAGTAGAGAGAAACAGCTGCTGTGACATTGGTGGCAGCGGTGGGATGTAATTCACATGGTATCAGGTCAGGAGGAATAAATGTGATACTGTGGGTAATTTTTGTTTAAGTGTGATTTGTATTGACCATTTCTCTGTACAGGTACCTAATCATTTCACTGTAACAAATGAATATTCCAGATTGCTAATAATTTTGTGCCGTAATTTTTCCAGTGTACAGTAGAGTATGTGATTCTGTGAAAAAAAAATTTCTGTGGTTTTACGGAGAAGTTGAAACAGTTCACGGTAAATACTTTACTTGAAGTTTGGTTAGAACAATTGCTTCAAGGAAATTAGAAATCTGTTTTAAAGTAAAGTGGACAGTAAAATGTGGAAACTTTTAATGTTCAGAGTATTGAAAATTGTCTGAAAAACAGAGGTTAGCTACCTAACTATTTTTTTTGCAGTCTTTTTGTGAAATCTCAGGAAAGTGTTGGTTGTATGCCAAGGTAATATTTTTTTTTTGGTGCCTTTCTGCACTGGTAACATAGCAATTGTTGTGATCACTCGAATTAATACTTTGATATTTACAGGCAATGAGTGAGCAGTGAACATCTGCCGTGTTAAGAGTGTTGGGGCAGTGTTTGTTTCTGAGTGTCACCAGAAGGCCATAATTGTACTAAGGTTATGTAACTAAGTGTTATTTGAAATTGTGACATATTTTGGATGTATTTGTTTTGATTTCAATTAGAAGTGTTTTAGTTTTCAGTTGACGTAAGTTTTGACAAGTGAATTTATTTGTATAACACGAGTTGTGTTATATATTTCCGAATATATGGTATTTTTGTGTTGTTTCTATTAGAGTATGCTTTTAATGCCAAGGGCATTAGTTCTAGCAGTGTAGACTGACAGGCATTGTCAGTAAGAGTGTTTTATGTTTATTTGAGATCTAATACATGTATAATTTCAGCAATTGCATTGATGGTTTGAGGACTCTGTGGTGATATGGACATCTGAAAGAATGCAATCTTTGAAAATTGATTGTTGAAAATACATGTAAGGACCCCCATTTGTGAGTACAACAGAGCACATTGTGAAGTGATAACAGTGTTAAAATCATTGCAATTGAAAAGACAGTGAATACTTGTTGAGCACCGAGGGGAGAGTCTCGTAAAGTATTACAGTATTACTTCTTTATTTTTTTGTGAGCCAGACTCTCAGTAATGGAAATGCCTTTGGTTATTTTTTAAGTTGTTTAATTTGCTAGAGTACAGTGTAATTCCGGAAGAGTTCCTACAGTGTTGCACCATACAGAGATTGACCATAACAAGTACCATTGCTTTGAGTGTGCACAGTGAATCTTGAAAAGTGACCAAAGAGTGCAGTGATATTTTTCTCGTGCATTCATCAGTGAAGCAGTAAAGTAAAAGTTCACATTCCAGTATTTTCACTAGGGGAGTGAGTAATAAGTTGAGTAGTACACCTTTTCACATATCCGTTGAGACATTGTTACATAACTATTTGACAAATTTCATAACCGAATGACAGAACACGTATCGAATGACAATCTAAAATAACTGTTGTTGGTATTTCATTCTCCAATTATTACATTCTCAAACTATATGTAGACTGTCGGTTTATTGTTCAAGTCTGTCAACTTCATAACCTATGTCAATTGCTTCCGTTAGCATGAACGAACAGTTATTTTAGATTGTCATTCGATATGTGTTCTGTCATTCGGTTATGAAATTTGTCAAATAGTTATGTAACAATGTCCCAACGGATATGTGAAAAGATGTATTTGAGCAGTAATTTTGAGCAGTATTTCAAGTGTTTTTGTGTATTAGGAGGTCAGTTAGGCAGTAATCCGTTTGTTTTTTAAGGTGTGCGCTCTGCCCGTGTTGTGTAGTTACAGTGAGTTGTAGTGACCTCCAAGCATGATGGCCGTCTCAAGGGAGCAGTTCAAGGCAGTCAGCTCAGAACCTGTGTCCAGTAAGTTGATGTGTAGAGTTGAGAAGTATGGGGGTGGAGACATGTTCATTCACAGGAACGACACCCAGGTCTCGCCACCAGTTGCTTCATCAGGTGCGTGGCCTGATGGACAGGGAAGTGTAGAAGGGAAGAAGAGTGAGGAATGCCTCTCTTGCTAGTTATGTGAGAGACTGGCATCAGTGATGCCGAGATTTCTTTAAAGGGTTGTAGACCTTTGACTGGAATACATTGGTTGTTGATGTGCATGGTGAAGAGTGATGTTTTGCATATTTGTGTTGCAATTGAGAAGTACAACTGGTAAGTGAGAGAATGTGTTGTTGCCTTGCATCAGTAAGTTGTGGAAAGTAAATATGTTGTTTGCCCATGTGAGTGTGGAATGTGGTGAAATGGGAATGTTTGTGAGTATGTAGGTGTTTGTGAATTTTTTTTTTTATTTTTTTTTCCAGAGGGATTGTCAATTGGCAGTAAAGACACAGAGACTGGAAGATGGATTGGCTGTTATGCAACCATCTGATGGGTATCTGTTACCAGTTGAGTAAAGATACCAGTTGTGAGTTCTCAAGTTTTGTGAGTTAAGTCCTGATCAGACTTGTTGTTGTGTATAGGAGTAGTGTTCGTGACTTTTAGGTTGAGTCGGGCATGGTTAAGCATGGCGCTGATTTCGCTAAATGGCAAATGCCATATGTACAGACAGTTTTTTGGTTTGGTTGTGCTCCCATAAGGACCGTTTCGTTTTGCATCGTATTCTGAGGATTATCGCCGCTTGTTCGGGATCCCTCGAAGGTTGCTGCCTCTCACGAGTAGGACAGTGGCTCTTTCGTTTAAAGTCATTCAATTCATTCCTTTGACTGGTTGGGGTCTGTTCATCTACGTCCTAGCTTGAGAAGTCCAAGTTAAATCTCAGTGGTGTCGAGTAAGCATTCGATTAATCTCTTAGTGAAACTTGTGATATGAGAAGTTGTATCTCCAGAGTGTGTATTGTGTAACAAATTTTTTTTTGCTATGTAAGTAACCCCATTTTTATGTTTTTCTTTATCATTAGATTATTCCTATTTATATTTAATTACCTGTATTTGTTTCCCTATGCAATGTTGTCAATGATAATATATTGTGTTTTTTAACTACTGTTTATCCCATGTATGTAATCATTGTGTTCTTGTTTTGCATGTTTTTTGTGCCAGATGCCTGTGATAGTCATGATGTGTTGTTACGAGCGTAGGTAGTGTGAAATCGTGACGAAAGGTAACAGTTATTTAAAGAATCTGTGTAACTACTGTACATGTTTAGCGAACGTTACCGCATAATAAGAATCTTGGGGAAAGAGGGAGCTTTGTCATGGTCACGTTGACTGCTAGTCTGTTTTAACACTACTGATTCATATTATACTCCACGAACGCAAAACATGAGTGGGTTAGCCATCCCTGAGAAGAAGTGTTTTTCCCTGTCGACGCTTAGACTCATGATCCCTCCCAGTAAGTCCTGCCTTCGAACACATTTGTCAATACGTTTTTTCCACTCTCCTAGCAAGCTCAATCTTGGATTAGTTTATGTGACTCAACTCAAGTAATTTGCCAGACCTTTGTCAACTGAGGGTCATCTTTGAATGAGTAACAGTTGGTTTGTTTGTAATCTTTGTCATTGCGTGAGTAGCGATCGGCAACTCACGAGTATATAACCATGGGGGAGCGGGAAAAGAGAAGTCCTCCGTCACGTCCTCTCCTGTTTGTCCCCAGGTATGTCAATCTCCGTACATCTACCCCAGCTACTACCGCGGCTGCCACGTCATCGCCACTTCCTCTACACAGTCTGTGCCCTGGCGTCTCTCCTGTGTAGCAAGACATCGTCCGCCGGCGCCAAGTGAGGAAGCTGACTTGAGCTTCCCCCTGAGAGCGGATCACTGCTTTCCAGAGCCTTCCACAGGGCTGCCACCGTAGGAAATATCTGTTCATTGTTTGATTCTCTTAATTGTTTGACTCCCGTAATTGTTTAACTCCCTTAATTGTCTGATTCCGTTAATTGTTTGACTCCCTTAATTGTTTGACTCCATTAATTGTTTGACTCCATTAATTGTTTGACTCCCGTAATTGCTATTTGATATATGTGTGAGTGGTGTCAGAGTTTTGTGTTATTTTCATAGTAAAGAGATGTCAATCTCGAACGGTTGTTTTCCCTCAAAAAACCATGGTTCTTGACTTTCCTTTTATAAGATCCTGATTAGGCTGGCAAGGGATTCATATCCCTAAGTCCCAGGCCTTTACACTGCGCACACGATAAACATTTAGCAATGTGTTAAACTCTGGGTCTTTTTTCATTATATTCCAAAAATAATGTTTTCTGATTTCCGCAAGGCATTTGTCATGCCCGTGATGGCCTGGTTGAGGTACAGTAGCTAAAACAACTATCTGTGCATACTTTGTGGGAAACAATATGAGACCATGGACGATAAATTTTGGCATGTGAGGGCTGTCACTAGTCACACGTAAAATTTCGGAGCATATCGACCCCCATCTGCACAGATAGTTGTTTTAACTACGGTACATTATGATACAACGTTAGTATGGCTGTACGAAGTTTAGCAAGTTCTACTATTTGCATAACAATACACTGAGCTGTCTGTTTGGAGCGATTGAGTATACCCTGTCATAGCTCAATTAGCCGCCTCCCCCGACTCTAGAGCAAAAATGACTGAAGACCACAAGGGATCAAGTCGTTGTTCAGCCCGTAATTGTGAGAGAGTGAACGAAGATACAAACGTCACTGGTGCTGTGTGTCTGGACAAAGCGTGGGCGACCACGTAGCGCTCGTCCCGGTAAGCACTTGACTCGGAGGCGAATTCTTGAATGGTGAGATCCCAGCATGCTAGTCTGCCTGAAAGGCTGAAAGGTCTTTTTTGTGGAACAGCTCTGTCACTGCTACATGATCCATATGGACGGTTATGGGATATCCAAAAATTTAATCCTTAAACTTCTTAAGAGCCCAGACAACAGACTAAATCTTCCAGATGCGTTACTGAGTAGCGTGTTTCTGCGTCATTAAGTTTACGACTGGCGTAAGCAATCACTCTATGTTTGTCTTGTACGTTCAGCTGCATGAGTACAGCCTCGACTCCTTGTCCTGAGGTGTCGGTACACAGAGTAAATGGTTGAGTGTAGCTAGGAAATGCCAAAACAGGTGCATTGGTAAGTGCCGTCTTCAGTGCAATTAAACTAGCCTCCTGTTCATCATTCAAGACAAAAGTCGCGTCCTTTTTCAGTAACTGAGTCAGCGGCGAAGCTAACGTCACATATCTTTTTAGAAAAGAACGATTTTTTCCTGATAAACCAAGGAAACTACGCACCTTATCAATGGTTGTAGGACGTGGGAACTGTGTAATGACTTTGACCTTGCCGTCAATTGTACCAGTATGAATGTCACATCCGTCGGCTACATGACCCAGGAATTGTATTCTTGGTTTTAAGAAATCACATTTAGAAAATTTAACTTAAGTCCCTCTGTAGAAGGATTCAGGAAAACTTCATGAAGTTTGACAAGATGACTGTGTACATCTTTACTGACTATGATGAGATCATCGAAAGAGGCACATATTGTGTTGCCTATTAAATCACCAAATAAGGCATTAAATCACCCTTTGAAAACTCAATGGCGCATTTAGAAGACAGAAAGGCATGCGTAAAAAATCGAAATGGTAGAAAGGAGTGTCAAAAGCAGAGTAATATCATGAGATTTCTCCTCAAGAGGAATTTGCCAATATACACGAAGAAGATCAAGGTTACTAAAAACAGCATTGTCTTTGCTTAAAGATTGCAATAAATTGCTCAGAACAGGTAGCGGGTACCTATCCAGGATAGTTTTTCGTTTACTCGCCGAAAGTCTATGGTTGGGCGCCAAGCTCCATCCTTCTTAGGGACTAAAAACAATGGGCTATTGAAAGAGGACATTGAATGTGTGATAACTTCTTGTTCCAGCATATCTTGAACCATGTCTTGTACTACAGCGTGCTGGCTATGAGGTAGTCTATAAGCTGGTATGTAGATTGGCTTTGTGTCTGGTTTTAAAGATATGAGATGTGAAGTGAAACGCGTCTGATCTAGCGGTTCGTCAGGCAAAGCTATAATCTTTTTGTAGTCGGCAAGCAATTCCAGGAGCCTAGTCTTGCCTTAAGGGTGACCAAATTACCTTAACATGCGGTGTTATTTTATCCATCCTCTCCTATCTGGTTTGTGTAAATTTAGCACCACCAATTGGGAATTGTGTAAGCTGTAAAAGAGCACTAGTGTGGTAAACCAGATAATCACACAAGCAACATCCCTGCTTCAATATTCCGGGAGCACCTGTTTTGTTGAGAACGAGGACATTGTTATACCACCAGAACGAATCGTACTCAAAGTAGATTCACATTAAAAACCTTTAACCCTGAAAGTCTCCGTAAGACAGACTACGCTAGTCCCAGGGAAAACCCCAGGTAACCGAACAGTGGCCCTGGTTATTTCCTTATTCTAAAAATGCAGAGTACCTGTTAAGACTGCAGGTACTACAATCTAATTTTTGCTGCTATAATCACGCCAGGTAAAGTGATAGTATGTCGACTTGACTGGACTTCTATCATGTTGTGTTTTAGCGTTGGAAGACTGAATAATCCGTCAGCTGGTAAGCTAAAGTTTTTTACTATGTAAAACTCTGCAGAAAATGGTTTACCCCGTCTAGAAAATCATAAGATAGTGTTACCACTCCCGTAATGTTCAGCTGAGCACCGGGAATTACCGAGAGATCTGTGTCAGTAGGTCGAACTTGAAACCCGCAGTGAGGTGAACGTCGCTGTAGTTCTTGATAGGACGCTAAAGAGACTACCTTGGCGCACGCATCCGTATTTATATCTAGGAAAAGTGTTGGCACCCACTCTCACCGGAGCAGACAATACTTCTGCTTTTTTCAGCGCTGCGATTAACGAAGCTGCACTAGAAGTGTTGCCTTGCATTGGTACCGCTGTAACTATCCCATGTCGTGTAGGACATGGTGCTGGTCTTCCCCCGACTGCTTATAATAGCGACGACGTTGCTGTTGCTGCTGTGGTGTATCATACCTCATATTCGTATAATGGAGCTACACAGTCTTGGGAATTATATATGCAGGCGGGCTAACTCGAAAGTATTGACACCTCCTTACTGTGTGGAGTGATCATCTCCCAGGTGAAGGGGTTGATTTGGCACTTAATAAGGTTTGACTTAAGATTATCCATATACCTTTTCCGTTGCCTGCCAGCGTGCGGTGACTGTACAGTAGCTGCTTTGGCAGTCAACTGTCGTTCATGTGGACAACATGTCCCATCAAACGTAGTTGTTCATGGATAATGGTAGCCTCTATGCTCCTACAGTTGTGTCAGCGGAGAATACTGGCATTTGTTCTTTTGTCTTCCCAGCAAATTCGGAGGATGGAGCAGAATATTACATTGGTGAAAGTTTTCAAGTGCCTTGAGGTGCCTCCTGCATGTGACCCATGTCTCGCTGCCATACAGCAGGGTGGGGAGGATCACAGATCGATATACTGTATATGCAGCTTTTTAGATAATTTCAACTCCCTTTAGCTGAAGACACGGGCATGGAGTCTGCCAAATTTTTTAGATGCACATGCAATCTGATGTTGAATCTCTTCATCGATGTCTACAGTAGTGGACAGGTGGGAGCCAAGATACTGCAAGTGGGTAACATTAATGAGGGTAGTACTGTGAACTTGGATGGATGGTGGTGTGGTTAAACCAGGGGCAGGCTGAAAAAGAATATGCGTAGGTGTTCAGCATCTCCTGTAGCTCGCATTCAGTGTGGGCCTGGAGTCGTCTTATGTTGAAAGTTCCCTTCATCCGGTACTGGATGCTCACCCCGCCGGCTAAATTGGCACTGGCACGAGTACGGAAGGCAGCACAATAAAAAGAAAAAGTGAGTTGGTGCCTCTACACTTCCTTGTTTTATCCCCATATGGATGGGGAAGAACTCAGCTGGGAGTCATTGTGCAGGACACTGCAGTTCATGTCATCGTGGAGTTGCCTCACAATGGGGACGAATTTTGGTGGACAACCAAAATGACTGAGGGTTCGCCAGAGGGCTTCCCTGTTGACCGAGTCGAAGGCCTTAGTAAGGTCGATGAAGGCCCTGTACAAGTCACGACGCTATTCTCTGCACTTTCCCTACATCTTACAGCCAGAAAAGATCATGCCAGTGGTGCCACATGACGGTCTAAAGCCACATTGAGATTCTGGGAGTTGCCACTGTCTGACTGGTCTCCACTGTTCTAACAAATAGTTGGAGATGGCTGGTAAGCAGAGGTCCTCCAGCTTTATACACCTCGGCTGAGATTCTATCAGGCTCTGTGGCTTTGTTATTTTTCATCTCCTTCATGGCAGTAGCTACATCATCATGGGATGGAGGATAGCTTAGGTGGGTCAACTCTGGGTACTTGGGGACCTGCTGTGTAGTCAGGCCATCCACATCTGTGTTTCATTTGAGCGGCGAATGGGTAGTAGTTTTTCCAGCTTCTTTAATTAGAGAGCTACCGTCGGATGAGTGGAGGGGGGGGGGGGCATACATTGTTTCAGTGGAATTGAAAAATTCACGTATCCTGTGTTGATCCGTCAATATTTGTATTTCACGCGCTTCATTTTTCCACCATTTGTTCTTTGGTCATGAAGTTTGCGCTGGGACACTGTTGTCTTCTGGTGGAAAGTATCAGCTTTGGTCCGAGACTGAGGGTTGTTCTGCCAGTCAGGAAAGTAGCACGTTTACTATTGACGAGTACTTCAATTTCCTGGCTATTTTCATCAAACCAATCCTGGTGTTTTCTTTCGATCTGGCCGAGGGTCTCGCAGCAGGTTTTTGTATTGATATCGTCGAGGATACCCCATTCAACACTCACATTTAGGTTGTATGTTGTTGGGTTGTTTATCAGCCCATCATCGAGCTGCTCTCTGAAAGCATGTTCTACCGCTTGATCCTCCAGTCGCTTCTAGAGGCTTGTTGCCTTCGCCGTTTTCGGACGACGTGAAGGGAGAGTTTGGCTCTGACGAGCCAATGATCTGTGTCACGCATGGCTCGAGTGATGAGGGCATCTCGGCGATCTCTTCCCTGACGATGATGTTGTCAAGGAAATGCCAATTTTTGGATCTTGGGTGTTGCCAAGAATCTTTGAACTTGTTGGCCTGCCTGAACAAGGTGTTGGTGATAGTGACGTTGTGTTCAACAGACTTACTGAGGAGGTGTGTGCAGCTGGATCACCCTTCCCTACTTCATTTCTCCCTATGGTCCCCTGTCATATGTCAGTATCTCTGGCAACTCTGGCATTGAAGTCACCTAGGAGCACAATCTTATTTTCTCTGGGGATAGAGGTTAGCACTTTGTTAAGGTCAGCGTAAAAGACCTCCTTGATTATCATCCTCTGCAACCAAGGTTGGGGAATATGCACTTATGAGACATGACATGAGTAATTCAGTGGGACTCGGAGCGTTAATAGGCGCTCATTGACCCAAACAGGCATTTCCGTTAGCCTATGTAGGATGGATTGGTGAATGGCAAAGCCAACTCCTTAAATGCGGTTTCTTTCCGCAGCAGGCTTACCCTTCCAGAAGAAGGGTTCTGTGAGTTGACCAGGGACTCATTAATGGCTGCTGATGTTATTCCTAGCCAGCTCTTTTGCCACAAGGGCGGTTCTTCTTTCAGGATGCTTATTTGTGCCAGTATCCAGAAGGGTCCTGACATTCCATGCAGCGACAATAAGAGTGATAATTTATTTTTGCTTTGATATGTGATTGTTTACGACCGCCTGTGGGTGACCTTAGTGGGTGTGGTTGTCCAGCCAGATTGGTATTTTAGGTAGGCTATGTTTAGGGCACCTTTTCTAGCCCCTCCCATGAGGGGTGTGCAGACAGGACCGGGTTGCACTGTTGCCTGGATCACAGTGCATAAACGACCATCTTATCTATGCCGCCCATGTGCAGAGTTGTGACTAGAGACTCCCGGCAATTCATCTCTGCCTGTCCCCGTCGCCGCTCATCTGACACCATAGGACTTTTGCGAGTTTAAGGGTTCCGATGATGATGGAAGTATGATGAGCTGGAAGAGAGCCCAGTTTGTTGGGTTTTGCCTTAGTAGCCTGTCCATCTTGAATTGCCTTTATCCACCGGTGTAGTCGTTGGGTTCCCATGTTGGTCACTTCTTCCGCTTTTTCCGGCCGTCTTACTGGAGCTCTATAAGCATGTCTGCCTGTTGTGGGGCTCCACTGCAATTTTTCATTCGGGCTTTACTTTTGCAGCCTTATGCCTACTTAGGTTAATCTGCAAAGCAGCGGTGCAATGGTTGCTGGCGCCAGGGGCCCACTGGTGCTCTGAGATCCTCTGCTGGTTTAGTCTGAAGGTGCGAAGCACCCACTTACTGTGTGTTGCCACGAGGAGCCGCAGCAGGAGTCTTGACGATGAAGAGATTGTGTACTGGCAGGAGAAGACTTAAGTAAGGCAGTGCCTGCACTTTACCACTAACATAATGCTGCCCCACTAGACCTATTTCACCACCCTGTGTGCGTGACGTGGGCCATGTGAAACACACACACACACACACACACACACAGCATGCTCTGTGTGATGAGCAAACAGTAGAGGTTTAATAACATATTTTGTTGAAATGTGAAAGATTGAAATATCGATGAGCCAGGTTTATAACACGGTACAGTTACTTGTGGGATTGTTGCTCTAGTAATCTTAGAAATCGTGTAAATTTAGTTTTATTTGCTAGTTAAGTCTGCCTCTCAGTAACCGTTAGTAATTACTGAATGGATTAAAGAAATCAGGATAAAATGCGAGATCATTAATTAACAATATATATAATAATAGATTAGTAAGTGGAATAAGAGTTCATTAACCCAGCAACTGATAATGGTGTGAGCAACTGCACCTGAAAACTGAGGACTCCGGGAGAGATGTTGCCAGCGGGAGTCCAAATGAATCTTGTGAACCTCTCACACTGTACATTAACACTGTTTTAGACGGGCTATTACTCTTATGATTCCCAGTGTTTTACATGTATGCCAAAGATGAAAACAGATATGGATACAAATATAATAATCACACAAATTTTGATGCCGGAAACAATGAGCCGAAAGTGAAGTGATGAACAAGACTGATAAATAATCTGGTTTAAGAGGTGTTTCTTTGACATTTTTCACCTATGATTAAACATACAATGGAAGAAGTAAAAATTCAGAGGTTCCCAAGCGTAGAAAGAAGAGGAGAACCTCTGTATTATGAGCCTGGTAATGTACACGCTCTGCTGACACTGACTAACTTACATTTTAAATAAACGATAAAAGCCTTATCTACATATGTTTACATTATGGGATGTATTGTGTATAATAATGCGAGAATGCTTAGAGTCATGTGCCAAAGTACATTTCCCAGCTGATCCTTTGAAAAAAAAAAGATCGATTTACTTTTTTCTTGGGTTAAAACTTTTATGTGCAGCTACAACTATCTGTGCAGGTGGGGGTCGATATGCTCCCAAATTTTACGTGTGACAAGAGACAGCCCTCGTATACCAAAATTTATCGTCCATGGTCTCATATTGTTTCCCACAAAGTATGCAGAGATAGTTGTTTTAGCTACTGTACATGTTTGGATTTAAAAAAAATAATATTGGCGGTTTGGTTGACTTCAGCATTTAAAGATAAAATACAAATTTAAAGTTATGCCTTTTTCTAAAATAAACGAATATAGATAAAGTTTAGTTAATTAATTATGAGGTAGAGGCTTTTACTTATTGGTAGTATAACAAGTTGTTTAGCTTAATGATCTTTGCTGTACTGTAGTAAATGTCATTCACCTTGTATTATTCACCTGCAGGTATGAGTAACTTCACGAGCCTCGCTGCCCTGACTTGCCCTTCCTCTCCCCCCATTCGAGTTCAACAGAAAACGGGCACTGATAAACACGGTAATGTGAGTCCTAGCTCCCAAATTTTGGATGTTTCAAGCCTAATTGATAATTTGAAGGATTTATAGGTTTACCTACCTGTATATAGGGACCCAAGGATAAGATAAGTACCATCAAATAACTTTGGTGTTGAGAACTTATTTGTTTTTTGCCGCACGAAAATAACAACTCGGGCTCCCAACACTCTTGGCCAGGAACGGGTCGTGCCTCCATGCTAACCAGGGAAACCTTGACTAGAATAAAGTTATTTTGATTGGGTTAGGGTGTTGTAAGACTGTTAACATTGATCCATTGAAAGTATATTATCGTTTGAGGAAATTCCATGAAAGAGTAAAGAAAAGAAAGTATTGGACGAAGTCTTAAAGACCTTGAATTGAGTAGTGACGAGTCTAATGCGAATTATGAAACACAAGGGAGTCACGAGGTGAAGAAATGCAGCTATTACTTGACATAGTGAACAAGAAAGGAATCTGTAAAAGGATGAGGGAGACAGGCTGGCAAGAGGAGTGGAGTGAAATTGAAGAGACAAAAAATGGAGGAGTAGAAATGTGTTGGAAAGGTAATAATAATAACAACGAAAATAACAGAAAGGACATACTGGGAAATGGATAAAAAACAGAACAAAATATGGAATTTGAAGGAAGAAGACGAGAACAAACACACGGAGAAGTTGGTCGTTTCAGAATGAGATGAATTTTTTCACAGTCATGCATGATGTCCTCCCTCGAAAAAATTAAAACAGGCAGTACATCTAGGACTGGAATATCACAGCTTTGAGCCTCTTATAAATGAGAGAACTAAGAAACCTTAACTGACAGTGGGGACCATGTAGGCTGTTGACGACTTTTAGGTACAAGGGATTAGTGATGGATTTATAGGAAGAGATATACAAGCTTATCAAGGTTATAATCTTCAGTTACCCTGTAATACTGGATGTATAATTCTTATTGGATGATGAGAGATTTGTTTGGGTCATGAGGCATTTTATAAGGGGCGAAGAGAGAAGCCAGGTTCTTGCCCTAATGAGAGGAAAGGTTTCAGACAAAGTATTCATCACGGGAGCAGGGTACAGGAAGGTGGCACTGTATGTGGAGGAACCAATAATGTGTCTCAAGTATTGCAGATGGGGACACAAGGCCTGGGGCTGTCAACTGGACCCATGTTGTAGATTCTGCGGGAAGAGGCACGAAACCAGCAACTGTAAGGACAAGATCAAAGTAGGAAAGTGAAGCCTTGTTGTTGCAATTGTGGTAAATTCACTATTCTGGATCATTTGCCTGTAAGATGAGGCCACGTTTGAGAATTAACCAACAAACAAATTATCTAGTGAATACAGGAGAACTACACAGAAGAAGTATGCCTGTGATAGGATCGCAGGAGAACGCGCGGATAGTGGAGAGAGTGATCCTAAGAACGCTTGGCTTCAAGATTCAAGAAGGATATTGACAACACTTGTGGCTGGAACAGATTTTCATGCCAAGATCATCCAGAATAATAAACTATCGGCAGATTCAACCCTACAGATTAGTGATAAAGCTGTACAAGAAATTCTGGGAGGGGAGTTGTGTAAGATGTTCCAGCTTTTGCGAAATTCAGGTCAAAGAATAGAAGTGATAGAGAGAAGACTTGATACAGTGATAAATATAGAAATGGAAAATAAAGCTAATGAATTATGTAGAGTTAGGAAGGAAAGAGAAAGTGAAGAGCCCAAGAATTTTAAAAAATCAGTTAATAAAATAAGTATCAAAGGGAAGGAGAGGGAAATAAAGGACTTTGTCGTGCAGGGAGTAACAAATGAGGGTTTTGTAAAGGTGTTGGTAAATTGTAAAGATACTGAAAAAGGGTATAGAGTGGGAACTATCAATAATGGATTACGCTAGGCTTATAATATTGTCCTGAAATGTTAATAGTCTACGAATCAGAGTTACATATGTACAGTCTGGGTCAAAAGTTCGCTCCCTCCCAAAATGAAACCGTATTGATCCCCAAATGAGATAAAACAGTCAGGGTAAGTCAGTTCGGAGAGTCATTCCCGTGACTCAGTTTCACCACGGGCAGCGAACTTTTGTCCTCGACTGTACATTATTTTACCCTTAAAAATAATATTAACATAATTTCCCTTCAGGAGACTGGGGACAAGAAAAACAAGGTATAAGAGAGATTTCGACATTTATTAAGAATTACATACCAGCAGAACTGATTGAAAAACCAAGTAGAGTACAAGGAATAGAAAGTATCTGCATAAAGATATGTTTGAAGGAAGGAGAATTGAATGTAGGAAATTTTTATATTACTGTAGGATGTTTTGACCAACTCCTAACCAGATTGCATGTTTTTGGACTCGAATTTGGCCGTAGGAAATTTTAATGCTCGACATCCAATTTTTGCAGTAACACCCAGAGGCATGCTTGTTAAGAAATCAGTAATACTTTTACATTTTTATTGGGAAGACTATCAGGAATAAAAAATGTAAACATCATTTTAAGAGTCCGTAAATATCATAATTAAAATTAAATTGCAATAAAAACAAACAATGTTATCGGTTCCTTCTCATTTTTTTACTGCCTTCGTGAATCAATTATGTCATGTAATTTAACATTGTGATAAAACAATACGTTATTCCTGTCTGGCATACCAAATCACCTGTGAAAATCTCAGTGTTATCACAATTGTTGACAAATAGAAACTGAATAATTCGGTTCGGTGGAGATAACTGGCTATAGAACTGGGAGCTAACATGTGTCTTGAACTTTTTTATCATATGAAGTTTTTGGACTCTCCTTGGAGACAAATAGTTTAATTGAATAATGATTATAAGTGATCAGCACCCTAGCAACTGACGAAACAGCTTCGCCACAATGATGGGCGAGTCATTTGTTGATAGCTTATCTCCCGTACTGTGGTTTTTCTCGGATTCACTGCTGGATATTTCGAAATCACTTTTTTTGAACACGAGAAAGAATGACCAGAAGTGATGAGAGAATACTAGATATAACACAACTGTCGAGTGGACAACTTGTGTATTGTACGCCTACAAGTTTGGGCTTTATGGAGGATGAGTTGACTAAGACTATAGTCCCTGAGTCTGATTGAAGGTCGGGAGACTAAAGACCGAGGCAGAGGAGAGACTGAGGAAATGCATCAGTAAAAGAAAGAAAAATGGAGTGAGTAGAGAATAATGCTAGCCGCGATATGGGGTGAAAATCTTAGGGTAAGGCCTTATGCAGCACTCACTCGCAGGGGGGTTGATGGATAAGGTCACAGCTAGTATTGTTCACCATTAATAGCCAGAGCCTCTCGGCATTACTACCGCTATGTAGATCTCCCTTGGCTTATGTTGCCATCCTGTACTTGACATACATCACCTGGAGAGCTTAGTTTAATAACCCATAGTAACACTAAGACGGGGGCAATGGTGAACATCTTGACACTTATTGTTCTTTTTATTAGTTAACGTTCAGTTATCGCTGTGATCATCATTAGATCAATATATAGAAACGAAACTACAGTAATCTAATAAACGAAACACACACATGTGTTAATATAAAAAACAAGCGATTATATCAACAACAAATTTAAATGACGTTATCGAAATAATGACCAGAGAGAAGTAGAACAGAGAAATTAATAGTAGTCATGACAAAAACAATCACTTAGTAGAATACACAATCAAGTTAAATTATAGGTAGATGAGTTTGACTGACTCTTCTGGAGAGAACTTTGGCGTGGAGGGACTCGGTTATACATGTCTAGGCCGGAGTATAGTATGAGTAGGACATTTCATGACACTTAGACTGGCAAAAAAATACCCTCATTTTTCATACTCCCAAAATATAACAGGAATTAAAGATTTATATTTGTCACTCCATATTGCAATCATATCACCTTACCTTTACCGGCTAAAGCTCGTGTTATCTATTATAAAGTAATTAGATTAGCGACTCGGGGAAATGTATCCATTTTAAAAATATAGTCTGAATTTTTGATACATTAAATAAGCTTTTTTGTCTCCATGACCATGAAAGTTAATATAATTTGTAAATATAGTAAAGATGTTAACGTCCAAATAAAATAAATTGCCTTTATTGCTCTAAGTGAATACCTTTACTTTCATATCAACATTTCTTATAACGAATTTTACGTTCTTCTTGTCTCTGTCTAGGTACCGCCAGTGGTCTCCTTAAACCACGTGAACTGTAACTCTGGCGTGACATCATCAACAAGACTCGCCACACTCCCGGTTGGCAACAGCTCGCGATGACTTTCGTTCAGGACAGGTGAACCTTCAGGTGGGGTGTTTCTGATTAATTATCAGTTGCAGGGCCATTGACCTGAGTGATTCCTGTAGTTTTACACAATAGCATGTAAAAAATTCCAAGAAAATTAGAAAACAGTTTTATAGGCGACTAGTTGAAAGTACACATTATGTTAACACTTTAATGGCAATTTAATGTTTATAATATAATGTATTACTGAACTTTAACAACTAAACATGTATGCAAGATTAGTATATACATTAGCCTACACTAGTTATTAACTATTGGACATTTAGAGATACATTTTTCTATTTGGCAGTCTATTCTTTGGGACAACAATAACACCTTCATGGCAGAAGTCTTGGAGGGGGCATAAATATTCATGACGTGTCATTATCCCAAATGATATAGAAAAGAAGGCTGTATTAAACTCTTGCAGTGACAATAAAATCATTTGCAGATTCTTAGTTTGAATTTAGAGTAAGTACGTCATCTGAGAGAGCACTGTCCTTTATCAATGACATCTTGAAGTCATTTGATGACAGTCAGTATTCTTGGACATATCCCAAAACCGCTTTGCTTCGTATCTATCTAACTGCTATAGCTGCACGTCTTCAATAACCCTTGTTAATAATTTATGACGCCAAGACCAGCACAATACTACTCTTGTCTTACTTAGTGATGTTGTCCACTCCAGCACAATTGTAAGTGCATTTTATTTGTAGATTTGTATACCAGTCATGCAGATACTCATTCCTTAATAAGAACCATAAATAGTAAATTCACCTGAAGCCCGAACTGGATATTATGTAATAAACTGACCCTGAACCTTGAAAAAGCCCTTTACAAGATCATTTTCAGAAGATTAAGCTTACCCTCAGGTTTTGGCCCCTTGTACAATGGTAGTATACAGTACAGTAGTCCTGAAACGTGAAGAAAATACTTATATCCTTGGGGTTGTTCTTGATGATCAACTTGACTGGCTTCACTTGCATGTCATTCGCAGTAAAACCAATAAACAGTAAAGCATCGAGTACCTCACCACTCGTCAGCCATTCCCTCTTGCAACAATAACAGAAATTTACTGTTATCTTATTTACCAACATTTGATCCACTATGAAATGCCATGGGGGTCTGTGAGTTGTGCGGACTATGACCTACTTCAGTATAACCAACCACACAAACGATCAGCTTCCTAAATAGATGTTAAAATTTGAGGATATAAATATTTACGCTTTGCTGTATATATATATATATATATATATATATATATATATATATATATATATATATATATATATATATATATATATTATATATATATATATATTATATATATATATATATATATATATTATATATATATATATATATATATATATTATATATATATATATATATATATATATATATATTATATATATATATATATATATATATTATATATATATATATATATATATTATATATATATATATATATATATATATATATATATATATATATATATATATATATAATTTTTTTTTTTTTTTTTTGTAAATCACTTGATCAAGAATAACTATATCCAGTTTTGGACGACTCTAAAGTATGATTTAGGACCAGTTGTGGGCAAATTACTAATAATTTGTAATCCAATAAAATTCGAATTACTTGTCGAAAATACACTAGTCGAGTATAAGTAAAATTACTGTCATAAAATGGAATATAGTAAAAAATATTAAATTAATGATGACTGAAAATTTATTAAAAGTAGAAAATACTTATCATGACCAATTATTTATTGTTGTTCAATATCTGTTTTTACGAACATAAAACAATTATGAAAAACAGGTAATCTAATAACTCTTTCAGAACATAAAAGTTTAAATGGCATTTTTAAAGATACAGTTGGGAAAAATGGAGCATGTTCCGAGGTCACCTTAAACAAAATTCCCCAGCACTGTCTCTTAAACAACGTTTCTTTGATCCACACAACTGCCATCTTCTAGTCCAAGGTATTTTTTGTCTACCAAGGTAATAGAATGCCATTAGAATACTGGGTATCAAACATAAAGAAAAGATTCACTTTACTATAAAAATCACTGTTGAAGAAGAGAAGCAATTCACTCAGTAGTATATCATATTAAACAACTAACACCGCCACTCAGAATTTGCTGGATTTTAATTTCACCAACAAAATGATGTTGAAAGTATTTGTCACTAATACGTGAAAAATGGGGTGTAACAAATAGTTCTGTATAACTAAACATTCACTTTCTATTTTACCATCCTCCCAATTCCAAATGCGTCTCCACCTGAATCGTCACCAGCGTCATAATCATCTTCACAGCCTGTAGTGTTGTTGGAAGATTCGAAATTCTCTGAGTCTAATATCTGCTCTTGAAGAAAAGCTTTTCCTGTGACGCCCTTTTGTTGATAATTTTATCAATAATATGGAGAATAAACAGCTGTGGAATATAAGTAAAAGATAAAAAATAAACGAAAAAAAGTGCCCAGATGATACTAAATAATATATAATAATTCCTTAAGATAAATATATATTACATTATATATTTTTCGGGTGCTCTCTGGAGTAGGGGGGGGGGGGCTCTCATGTGGCTCAGTCAATATTTTTGTTAATGTTAATTTTATCTGTGTTGTACTGATTAAGTAAACTGTTGCAATATCTGTGCAAATATCAGTAAAATATAAAAATGCGATATTATCCCGTCTCTGCGTAATCAAATACGTTCCTTATTGGTTATTTTTAGTTAAATTGAACGAACACAAACTGTTCCCCCAAAATAAGACCAGAATTTAAATAAAATTATACAACTTTTTTTTTTTTCATTGGTCCAAGCATTGGGCGAAGTTGGGGGCTTTAGGGGAAGGGGGCGTGGTACTGCTGAGAGCGGCCAGCTGACTGGGTGACCCTGAACTCTGGCTGGGGTTACACTGTTGCCAGTATAAAACAGCTTGCTGGATGTTGGTCCTCATACTACTTCTGACAAGCAAGATGAAGTTCCTCGTGATCCTCTTCTCCCTCTCCGTCCTCACGTGGTAACACTTTCATACATTATAAAAGTTTGAGTTATACAGTTGAACTGGAGGTAAAGATTGAATTAGAGAGACAATTACTCTTGATATTCTGTGTTATGTCGACCAGGATTTATTAAACGGTTCCCATATTTCACTGAACAAATTGAATAAAATTACCTAAATGTACAGTACCTGCCCATAAACGCTCAGTCCTAATGCTAATGAGTCCATACATGTTCTTTACTATTTTATTTATAACTTACTGAAAAAATACTTAACATACTAGAGAACAGGAAGGAAATGAAACGCTCTTACTGCACATATCTTCGTGTGTGTGTGTCTTCTAATTTGTGACTAACATGCTTTTCCAACGTCATTATTTTTTAATAACACCTAAACTAATTCAAAATAAGAAAGGGGTTTAAATGAGGACATTACCTTGTGGTAGGGCGCAAGAAACTCCAGAGTGTGACTGTGGCGCCTTCATTACTGAGGCTCATGACGAGATAGAGGTGTTCGCCATGGACGCCTTCGAGGTGGCAAACTGTGAAGATGAAACTGACTGCCATGACAAATGCCGCACAGAGGTGAGATTTTACTTTCATGTACTTATATATTTTCCACAGAAGTGTCAAGATCAGACTTCGTGGAAGTTTACGATAAGATTTTGTTTCGCAAATTAAATCCCTAGTTGATGATTCTTCTCTTCAAATACAGATTCTAGTTTTACATATTCCTCTTAACTTTCGTTGACTTACAATCGCCTAATCGTAGGATTATTTATTTTTTAATTCTGAGGGTAATAATATTTTTGTCATATTGTTTACAGTGGAACACACAGACCAGCGAAGGAGACCTGAATTTCGAGCTCCCCGACGGCAAGACGGTGGGCCAGACTATGTGTGACGACTTGGCTGAGGACGCTGAGCTGTTCGTTGGTCCAACGGAAGTAAGTCTTTCTTTCATAGGGCGAGATTGATAAACAGTAGGAGAAAAAGAAAAGGGTTGGGGGGGGGGGGGGCTATAGAGAGAGAGTAAGAAAAGAAACAACGAACAAGAAAGACTTATATTGATCATGCTATAAAAATTATCAACATATACAACACATGCACACAAAATAGCGCATATACTGTGTATATATATATATATATATATATATATATATATATATATATATATATATATATATATATATATAAAATGTTATATCTTAGAAATGATACTTCCCATAGTATTTAATTTTAAATGATTTATGCATACTCTAATAATCATGCATTAATCTGTTATATATCAACTCACAGGTGTACCTCTACGTGAGTCTGTGTGAAGGCCCATGGGAAGATGACGGTGAGGCCACCAAGGAAATGCTGTGCTGTACTGACGGCAAACACGAAGCGTGCTAATATATCCCAGTGCATCACCAGCCCCTGAGGCCTTAGGTTTTCTTTCGGCAGCAACCTAAGCTTAAATGCCACCCAAATTTATGTTCATATAACAACTTACACCTTACTACTAACAGTGACTCCTTCAACTGAATCATTGTATCGACACAGCTGCTTCGCCTGACAAACATTACACATTAATTGTCAATAGACATGTGAAGTTGTGAACCCCAAAATTTACATATACCCAGTGACCATCGGAGGTTGCTACCCAAACCGCTTCCCGCAGCTAACTACAATAATTGATGACTTCATGAACAGCTACGTGATCTAACTTCCAACCACTGTCACATACTGTACACACCACCTTATGGGCTGAATTAAATATTTACATCAATAAAATAATGCCAATTCGTTGAGTTTCCTAAACCTCGAAAATAAATTCAGAGAACTTACATCATGAAGGACGTGGTGGAGAACAGAAGAACTTTGTCATCTTCTAAAGTTCTCTCACACTAATACTATGATGTTTTTCTCTTCACTTGCTTCCAACACTCAATTGCATCGTCGTACAATACTTGTCTTTATTCAGTTTCCCACACACAGACTTCAGTCATTGTAATAACTACGACCATGATTATAACAACCACGACCATGATTATAACAACAACGACTATGATAATAACACCTTCGATTATGATCATAACCACGACCATGATTATAACAACCATGACCATGATTATAACAACCACGACCATGATTATAACAACCAAGACTATGATAATAACAACCACGACAATGATTTTAACAACCACGACCATGATTATAACAACCACGACTATGATTATAACAACCACGACCATGATTATAACAACCACGACTATGATTATAACAACCACGACTATGATTATAACAACCACGACCATGATTATAACAACCACGACCATGATCATAACAACCACGACCATGATTATAACAACCACACCCATGATTATAACAACCACGACCACGATATAACAAGCACGACCATGATTATAACAACCACGACTATAATTATAACAACCACGACCATGATTAAATACAGGGGCGAACTAGGCACGAAGGGCCCACGACCACTTGTTCTTTACTATATAGTAGGCCTGTATCTGGGCTCTCAGGGGACCTATTGTGTTCCTTCCTGTATGATAGGCCTGTATCTGGGCTCTCAGGGGTTCCTAGTGTATTATCGTGGCTCCCATTGGCCCTATTGTATTTCGTGCTGTATAGTACGCCTGCATCTGGGCTCTCAGGGGCCCTATTGTGTTCCCTCCTGTATGATAGGCCTGTATCTGGGCTCTCAGGGGTTCCTAGTGTATTATCGTGGCTCCCACTGGCCCCATTGTATTTCGTGCTGTATAGTACGCCTGTATCTGGGCTCCCAGGGCACCTATTGTATTCCCAACTGTATAGTATGCCTGTATCATGGGCTCCCAGGGATACCTATTGTATAGTAGACCTGTATCTGGGATCACAGGGCACCTATTGTAGTCCCCACGGTATAGTATGCCTGAATCTGGAATCCCAGGGGCCCAGGCAGGGGAGTTCGCGACCCCAGGGGCTATTCCAGGGTCAGCAGCACTCCGCAGAACGATGGCGCCCCTAGAGGCCCTGACAGGGGCGTTGGCGCCCCCAGGGGCTCTCTCGAGGACAGCATCGCTCCCAGGGGCCCAACGAGGGACGACGGCGCTTCTAGGTGCCTTTGAAGGGTCGCTGCCGCCCCAAAGGGGATTTCCCAGGGACAACAGCGCTCCCAGGTGCCTCTCATGAACGGCGGCGCCCCTAAGGTCTCTCTCGAGGAGCAGTATCGCTCCCAGGGGCCTACCAAGGGACGGCGGCGCCTCTAGGTGCCCGTGAAGGGTCGCTGGCGCCCCCAGGGGCTCTCTCGGGGACAGCAATCCCATACTGACTTTTCATTGGTCTATTCATTTTCCCGCCAAATTACAGCCAATAGGAGAAGAGAACAGTCAGTCAACACAACACCACAACTTATGTTTTCCTGTTCAATAGTGTTTCTGTCACCGTCTTCAGAATGCTATGATACTGGAAATGTGATGGGCGTGTATATACTTTACGTGGCATCTCCCAGAGTTCTCAAGAGCGCAAAAACTACTGCACCAAGGGGCCCAACAGATATGGCGTTCCCAGGGCACCTATTGTGCTCCCTCATGTATGATAGGCCTGTATCTCCGCTCTCAGGGGCCCTAGTGTATTCTTTACTGTATAGTAGGCCTGTATCTGGGCTCACAGGGTACCTATTGTATTCCCTACTGAATAGTATGCCTCTATCTGGGATCCCATGGGCCCAGGCAGGGGAGCTAGCGACCTCAGGGGCTATCCCAGGGACAGCAGCACTCAGCAGAACGGCGGTGCCCATACGGGCCCTCTCGAGGACAGCATCGCTCCCAGGGGCCCAACGAGGGACGACGGCGCCCCTAGGTGCCCGTGAAGGGTCGTTGCCACCCCCAGGGGCTTTCCCAGGGACAGCAGCGCTGCCAGGTGCCTCTCATGAACGGCGGCGCCCCTAGGGTCTCTCTCGAGGAGCAGTATCGCTCCCATGGGCCTACGAAGGGACGGCGGCGCCTCTAGGTGACCGTGAAGGGTCGCTGGCGCCCCCAGGGGCTCTCTCGAGGACAGCATCGTTCCCAGGAGCCCAACTAGGTAATAGGGCGCATCTAGGTGCGCGTGAAGGGCCGCTGCCGCCCCCAGGGGCTATCCCAGGGACAGCAGCACTCTGCTGAACGGCAGCGCCCCTAGGGTCCCTGCCAGGGGTGCTGGCGCCCCCAGGGACTCTCTCGAGGATAGCATTGTTCCCAGGAGCCCAACGAGGGTCGATGGCGCCTCTAGGTGCCCGTCAAGGGTCGCTGCCGCCCCCAGGGGCTCTCCCAGGTACAGCAGCGCTCCGAGGTGCCTCTCATGAACGGTGGCGCCCCTAGGGTCTCTCTCGAGGAGCAGTATCGCTCCCAGGGGCCTATCAAGGGGCGGCGGCGCCTCTAGGTGCCCGTGTAGGGTCGCTGGCGCCCCCAGGGGCTCTCTCGGGGACAGCAATCCGTTGCTGACTGTTCATTGGTCTATTTTTCTACCGCCAAATTACAGCCAATAGGAGAAGAGAACAGTCAGTCAACACAACACCACAACTTATGTTTTCCTGTTCGATATTGTTTCTGTCACCGTCTTCAGAATGCTATGATACTGGAAATGTGATGGGCGGTGTATTTATTTAATGTGGCATCCTCCAGAGTTCTAAAGAGCGCAAAAACTACTGCACCAAGGGGCCCAATAGGTCTGGCATTCCCAGGGCGCCTATTGCGTTCCCTCCTTTATGATAGGCCTGTATCTGGGCTCTCAGGGGCTCTAGTGTATTCTATACTCTATAGTAGGCCTGTATCTGGGTTCAAAGGGCACCAATTGTATTCCCTACTGTAGAGTATGCTTGTATCTGGGATCCCAGGGGCCCAGGCAGAGGCGCTAGCGACCCCAGGGGCTATCCCAGGGACAGCAGCACTCTGCTGAACGGCAGCGGCCCTACGGTCCCTGCCAGAGGCGCTGGCGCCCCCAGGGACTCTCGAGGATAGCATTGTTCCCAGGAGCCCAACGAAGGACGACGGCACCTGTAGGTACCCGTGAAAGGTTGTTGCCGCCCCCTGGGGCTTTCCCAGGGACAGCATCGCTACCTGATGCCTCTCATGAACGGCGGCGCCCCTAGGTTCTCTCTCGAGGAGCAGTATCGCTCCCAGGGGCCTACCAAGGGACGGCGGCACCTCTAGGTGCCCGTGAAGAGTCGCTTCCGCCCCCAGGGGCTCTATCAGGGACAGCAATCCCTTACTGACTGTTCATTGGTCTATTCTTTTTCCCGCCAAATTACAGCCAATAGGAGAAGAGAACAGTCAGTCAACACAACACTACAACTTATGTTTTCCTGTTCGATATTGTTTCTGTCACCGTCTTCAGAATGCTATGATACTGGAAATATGATGGGCAGTGTATTTATTTAATGTGGCATCCTCCAGAGTTCTAAAGAGGGCAAAAACTACTGCATCAAGAGGCCCAATAGGTCTCGCATTCCAAGGGCACCTATTGTGTTCCCTCCTTTATGATCGGTCTGTAATTGGGCTCTCAGGGGCCCTAGTGTATTCCGTACTGTATAGTAGGCCTGTATGTGGGCTCAAAGGGCACCTGTTGTATTCCCTACTGTATAGTATGCTTGTATCTGGGCTCCCAGGGGCCCAGGCAGGGGCGCTATCGACCCCAGGGGCTATCCCAGGGACAGCAGCACTCTGTTAAACGGCAGCGCCCCTAGGGTCCCTGCCAGGGGTGCTGGCGCCCCCAGGGACTCTCTCGAGGATAGCATTGTTCCCAGGAGCCCAACGAGGGACGATGGCGCCTCTAGGTGCCCGTGAAGGGTCGCTGCCGCCCCCATGGGCTCTCCCAGGTACAGGAGCGCTCCGAGGTGCCTCTCATGAACGGTGGCGTCCCTAGGGTCTCTCTCGAGGATAGCATTGTTCCCAGGAGCCCAACGAAGGACGACGGCACCTGTAAGTTCCCCAGAAGGGTTGTTGCCACCCCCTGGGGCTTTCCCAAGGACAGCAGCGCTGCCTGATGCCTCTCATGAACGGCGGCGCCCCTAGGGTCTCTCACGAGGAGCAGTATCGCTCCCAGGGGCCTACCAAGGGACGGCGGCACCTCTAGGTGCCCGTGAAGAGTCGCTTCCGCCCCCAGGGGCTCTATCAGGGACAGCAATCCCTTACTGACTGTTCATTGGTCTATTCTTTCTCCCGCCAAATTACAGCCAATAGGAGAAGAGAACAGTCAGTCAACACAACACCACAACTTATGTTTTCCTGTTCGATATTGTTTCTGTCACCGTCTTCAGAATGCTATGATACTGGAAATATGATGGGCAGTGTATTTATTTAATGTGGCATCCTCCAGAGTTCTAAAGAGGGCAAAAACTACTGCACCAAGGGGCCCAATAGGTCTCGCATTCCAAGGGCACCTATTGTGTTCCCTCCTTTATGATCGGTCTGTAATTGGGCTCTCAGGGGCCCGAGTGTATTCTTTACTGTATAGTAGGCCTGTATCTGGGCTCAAAGGGCACCTGTTGTATTTCCTACTGTATAGTATGCTTGTATCTGGGCTCCCCGGGGCCCAGGCAGGGGCGCTATCGACCCCAGGGGCTATCCCAAGGACAGCCGCACTCTGCTGAACGGCAGCGCCCCTAGGGTCCCTGCCAGGGGTAATGGCGCCCCCAGGTACTCTCTCGAGGATAGCATTGTTCCCAGGAGCCCAACGAGGGACGATGGCACCTCTAGGTGCCCGTGAAGGGTCGCTGCCGCCCCCAGGGGCTCTCCCAGGTACAGCCACGCTCCGAGGTGCCTCTCATGAACGGTGGCGCCCCTAGGGTCTCTCTCGAGGAGCAGTATCGCTCCCAGGGGCCGATCAAGGGGCGGCGGCGCCTCTAGGTGCCCGTGAAGGGTCGCTGGCGCCCCCAGGGGCTCTCTCGGGGACATCAATCCCTTGCTGACTGTTCATTGGTCTATTCTTTTTCCCGCCAAATTTCAGCCAATAGGAGAAGAGAACAGTCAGTCAACACAACACCACAACTTATGTTTTCCTGTTCGATATTGTTTCTGTCACCGTCTTCAGAATGCTATGATACTGGAAATATGATGGGCAGTGTATTTATTTAATGTGGCATCCTCCAGAGTTCTAAAGAGGGCAAAAACTACTGCACCAAGGGGCCCAATAGGTCTCGCATTCCAAGGGCACCTATTGTGTTCCCTCCTTTATGATAGTCCTGTATCTGGGCTCTCAGGGGCTCTAGTGTATTCTTTACTCTATAGTAGACCTGTATCTGGGTTCAAAGGGCACCAATTGTATTCCCTACTGTATAGTATGCCTGTATCTGGGATCCCAGGGGCCCAGGCAGGGGCGCTAGCGACCCCAGGGGCTATCCCAGGGACAACAGCACTCTGCTGAATGGCAGCGGCCCTAGGGTCCCTGCCAGGGGCGCTGGCGCCCCCAGGGACTCTCTCGAGGATGGCATTGTTCCCAGGAGCCCAACGAAGGACGACGGCACCTGTAGGTACCCGTGAAAGGTTGTTGCCGCCCCCTGGGGCTTTCCCAGGGACAGCATCGCTACCTGATGCCTCTCATGAACGGCGGCGCCCCTAGGTTCTCTCTCGATGAGCAGTATCACTCCCAGGGGCCTACCAAGGGACGGCGGTGCCTCTAGGTGCCCGTGAAGGGTCGCTGGCGCCCCCAGGAGCTCTCTCGGGGACAGCAATCCCTTACTGACTGTTCATTGGTCTATTCCTTTTCCCGCCAAATTACAGCCAATAGGAGAAGAGAACAGTCAGTCAACACAACACCACAACTTATGTTTTCCTGTTCGATATTGTTTCTGTCACCGTCTTCAGAATGCTATGATACTGGAAATATGATGGGCAGTGTATAAATTTAATGTGGCATCCTCCAGAGTTTTAAAGAGGGCAAAAACTACTGCACCAAAGGGCCCAATAGGTCTCGCATTCCAAGGGCACCTATTGTGTTCCCTCCTTTATGATCGGTCTGTAATTGGGCTCTCAGGGGCCCTAGTGTATTCTTTACTGTATAGTAGGCCTGTATCTGGGCTCAAAGGGCACCTGTTGTATTCCCTACTGTATAGTATGCTTGTATCTGGGCTCCCAGGGGCCCAGGCAGGGGCGCTATCGACCCCAGTGGCTATCCGAGGGACAGCAGCACTCTGCTGAACGGCAGCGCCCCTAGGGTCCCTGCCAGGGGTGCTGGCGCCCCCAGGGACTCTCTCGAGGATAGCATTGTTCCCAGGAGCCCAACGAGGGACGATGGCGCCTCTAGGTGCCCGTGAAGGGTCGCTGCCGCCGCCAGGGGCTCTCCCAGGTACAGCAGCGCTCCGAGGTGCCTCTCATGAACGGTGGCGCCCCTAGGGTCTCTCTCGAGGAGCAGTATCGCTCCCAGGGGCCTATCAAGGGGCGGCGGCGCCTCTAGGTGCCCGTGAAGGGTCGCTGGCGCCCCCAGGGGCTCTCTCGGGGACATCAATCCCTTGCTGACTGTTCATTGGTCTATTTTTTTCCCGCCAAATTACAGCCAATAGGAGAAGAGAACAGTCAGTCAACACAACACCACAGCTTATGTTTTCCTGTTCGATATTGTTTCTGTCACCGTCTTCAGAATGCTATGATACTGGAAATATGATGGGCAGTGTATTTATTTAATGTGGCATCCTCCAGAGTTCTAAAGAGGGCAAAAACTACTGCACCAAGGGGCCCAATAGGTCTCGCATTCCAAGGGCACCTATTGTGTTCCCTCCTTTATGATAGTCCTGTATCTGGGCTCTCAGGGGCTCTAGTGTATTCTTTACTCTATAGTAGGCCTGTAACTGGGCTTCAAAGGGCACCAATTGTATTACCTACTGTATAGTATGCCTGTATCTGAGATCCCAGGGGCCCAGGCAGGGGTGCTAGCGACCCTAGGGGCTATCCCAGGGACAGCAGCACTCTGCTGAATGGCAGCGGCCCTAGGGTCCCTGCCAGGGGCGCTAGCGCCCCCAGGGACTCTCTCGAGGATGACATTGTTCCCAGGAGCCCAACGAAGGACGACGGCACCTGTAGGTACCCGTGAAAGGTTGTTGCCGCCCCCTGGGGCTTTCCCAGGGACAGCAGCACTGCCTGATGCCTCTCATGAACGGCGGCGCCCCTAGGGTCTCTCTCGAGGAGCAGTATCGCTCCCAGGGGCCTACCAAGGGACGGCGGCACCTCTAGGTGCCCGTTAAGAGTCGCTTCCGCCCCCAGGGGCTCTCTCAGGGACAGCAGCGCTCCCAGGTGCCTCTCATGATCGGTGGCGCCCCTAGGTTCTCTCTCGAGGAGCAGTATCGCTCCCAGGGGCCTATCAAGGGGCGGCGGCGCCTCTAGGTGCCCGTGAAGGGTCGCTGGCGCCCCCAGGGGCTCTCTCGGGGACAGCAATCCCTTACTGACTGTTCATTGGTCTATTCCTTTTCCCGCCAAATTACAGCCAATAGGAGAAGAGAACAGTCAGTCAACACAACACCACAACTTATGTTTTCCTGTTCGATATTGTTTCTGTCACCGTCTTCAGAATGCTATGATACTGGAAATATGATGGGCAGTGTATTTATTTAATGTGGCATCCTCCAGAGTTCTAAAGAGGGCAAAAACTACTGCACCAAGGGGCCCAATAGGTCTCGCATTCCAAGGGCACCTATTGTGTTCCCTCCTTTATGATAGTCCTGTATCTGGGCTCTCAGGGGCTCTAGTGTATTCTTTACTCTATAGTAGACCTGTATCTGGGTTCAAAGGGCACCAATTGTATTCCCTACTGTATAGTATGCCTGTATCTGGGATCCCAGGGGCCCAGGCAGGGGCGCTAGCGACCCCAGGGGCTATCCCAGGGACAGCAGCACTCTGCTGAATGGCAGCGGCCCTAGGGTCCCTGCCAGGGGCGCTGGCGCCCCCAGGGACTCTCTCGAGGATGACATTGTTCCCAGGAGCCCAACGAAGGACGACGGCACCTGTAGGTACCCGTGAAAGGTTGTTGCCGCCCCCTGGGGCTTTCCCAGGGACAGCAGCACTGCCTGATGCCTCTCATAAACGGCGGCGCCCCTAGGGTCTCTCTCGAGGAGCAGTATCGCTCCCAGGGGCCTACCAAGGGACGGCGGCACCTCTAGGTGCCCGTTAAGAGTCGCTTCCGCCCCCAGGGGCTCTATCAGGGACAGCAGCGCTCCCAGGTGCCTCTCATGATCGGTGGCGCCCCTAGGTTCTCTCTCGATGAGCAGTATCACTCCCAGGGGCCTACCAAGGGACGGCGGTGCCTCTAGGTGCCCGTGAAGGGTCGCTGGCGCCCCCAGGAGCTCTCTCGGGGACAGCAATCCCTTACTGACTGTTCATTGGTCTATTCCTTTTCCCGCCAAATTACAGCCAATAGGAGAAGAGAACAGTCAGTCAACACAACACCACAGCTTATGTTTTCCTGTTCGATATTGTTTCTGTCACCGTCTTCAGAATGCTATGATACTGGAAATATGATGGGCAGTGTATTTATTTAATGTGGCATCCTCCAGAGTTCTAAAGAGGGCAAAAACTACTGCACCAAGGGGCCCAATAGGTCTCGCATTCCAAGGGCACCTATTGTGTTCCCTCCTTTATGATCGGTCTGTAATTGGGCTCTCAGGGGCCCTAGTGTATTCTTTACTGTATAGTAGGCCTGTATCTGGGCTCAAAGGGCACCTGTTGTATTCCCTACTGTATAGTATGCTTGTATCTGGGCTCCCAGGGGCCCAGGCAGGGGCGCTATCGACCCCAGGGGCTATCCGAGGGACAGCAGCACTCTGCTGAACGGCAGCGCCCCTAGGGTCCCTGCCAGGGGTGCTGGCGCCCCCAGGGACTCTCTCGAGGATAGCATTGTTCCCAGGAGCCCAACGAGGGACGATGGCGCCTCTAGGTGCCCGTGAAGGGTCGCTGCCGCCGCCAGGGGCTCTCCCAGGTACAGCAGCGCTCCGAGGTGCCTCTCATGAACGGTGGCGCCCCTAGGGTCTCTCTCGAGGAGCAGTATCGCTCCCAGGGGCCTATCAAGGGGCGGCGGCGCCTCTAGGTGCCCGTGAAGGGTCGCTGCGCCCCCAGGGGCTCTCTCGGGGACATCAATCCCTTGCTGACTGTTCATTGGTCTATTTTTTTCCCGCCAAATTACAGCCAATAGGAGAAGAGAACAGTCAGTCAACACAACACCACAGCTTATGTTTTCCTGTTCGATATTGTTTCTGTCACCGTCTTCAGAATGCTATGATACTGGAAATATGATGGGCAGTGTATTTATTTAATGTGGCATCCTCCAGAGTTCTAAAGAGGGCAAAAACTACTGCACCAAGGGGCCCAATAGGTCTCGCATTCCAAGGGCACCTATTGTGTTCCCTCCTTTATGATAGTCCTGTATCTGGGCTCTCAGGGGCTCTAGTGTATTCTTTACTCTATAGTAGACCTGTATCTGGGTTCAAAGGGCACCAATTGTATTCCCTACTGTATAGTATGCCTGTATCTGGGATCCCAGGGGCCCAGGCAGGGGCGCTAGCGACCCCAGGGGCTATCCCAGGGACAGCAGCACTCTGCTGAATGGCAGCGGCCCTAGGGTCCCTGCCAGGGGCGCTGGCGCCCCCAGGGACTCTCTCGAGGATGACATTGTTCCCAGGAGCCCAACGAAGGACGACGGCACCTGTAGGTACCCGTGAAAGGTTGTTGCCGCCCCCTGGGGCTTTCCCAGGGACAGCAGCACTGCCTGATGCCTCTCATAAACGGCGGCGCCCCTAGGGTCTCTCTCGAGGAGCAGTATCGCTCCCAGGGGCCTACCAAGGGACGGCGGCACCTCTAGGTGCCCGTTAAGAGTCGCTTCCGCCCCCAGGGGCTCTATCAGGGACAGCAGCGCTCCCAGGTGCCTCTCATGATCGGTGGCGCCCCTAGGTTCTCTCTCGATGAGCAGTATCACTCCCAGGGGCCTACCAAGGGACGGCGGTGCCTCTAGGTGCCCGTGAAGGGTCGCTGGCGCCCCCAGGAGCTCTCTCGGGGACAGCAATCCCTTACTGACTGTTCATTGGTCTATTCCTTTTCCCGCCAAATTACAGCCAATAGGAGAAGAGAACAGTCAGTCAACACAACACCACAACTTATGTTTTCCTGTTCGATATTGTTTCTGTCACCGTCTTCAGAATGCTATGATACTGGAAATATGATGGGCAGTGTATAAATTTAATGTGGCATCCTCCAGAGTTTTAAAGAGGGCAAAAACTACTGCACCAAGGGGCCCAATAGGTCTCGCATTCCAAGGGCACCTATTGTGTTCCCTCCTTTATGATCGGTCTGTAATTGGGCTCTCAGGGGCCCTAGTGTATTCTTTACTGTATAGTAGGCCTGTATCTGGGCTCAAAGGGCACCTGTTGTATTCCCTACTGTATAGTATGCTTGTATCTGGGCTCCCAGGGGCCCAGGCAGGGGCGCTATCGACCCCAGGGGCTATCCGAGGGACAGCAGCACTCTGCTGAACGGCAGCGCCCCTAGGGTCCCTGCCAGGGGTGCTGGCGCCCCCAGGGACTCTCTCGAGGATAGCATTGTTCCCAGGAGCCCAACGAGGGACGATGGCGCCTCTAGGTGCCCGTGAAGGGTCGCTGCCGCCGCCAGGGGCTCTCCCAGGTACAGCAGCGCTCCGAGGTGCCTCTCATGAACGGTGGCGCCCCTAGGGTCTCTCTCGAGGAGCAGTATCGCTCCCAGGGGCCTATCAAGGGGCGGCGGCGCCTCTAGGTGCCCGTGAAGGGTCGCTAGCGCCCCCAGGGGCTCTCTCGGGGACATCAATCCCTTGCTGACTGTTCATTGGTCTATTTTTTTCCCGCCAAATTACAGCCAATAGGAGAAGAGAACAGTCAGTCAACACAACACCACAGCTTATGTTTTCCTGTTCGATATTGTTTCTGTCACCGTCTTCAGAATGCTATGATACTGGAAATATGATGGGCAGTGTATTTATTTAATGTGGCATCCTCCAGAGTTCTAAAGAGGGCAAAAACTACTGCACCAAGGGGCCCAATAGGTCTCGCATTCCAAGGGCACCTATTGTGTTCCCTCCTTTATGATAGTCCTGTATCTGGGCTCTCAGGGGCTCTAGTGTATTCTTTACTCTATAGTAGACCTGTATCTGGGTTCAAAGGGCACCAATTGTATTCCCTACTGTATAGTATGCCTGTATCTGGGATCCCAGGGGCCCAGGCAGGGGCGCTAGCGACCCCAGGGGCTATCCCAGGGACAGCAGCACTCTGCTGAATGGCAGCGGCCCTAGGGTCCCTGCCAGGGGCGCTGGCGCCCCCAGGGACTCTCTCGAGGATGACATTGTTCCCAGGAGCCCAACGAAGGACGACGGCACCTGTAGGTACCCGTGAAAGGTTGTTGCCGCCCCCTGGGGCTTTCCCAGGGACAGCAGCACTGCCTGATGCCTCTCATAAACGGCGGCGCCCCTAGGGTCTCTCTCGAGGAGCAGTATCGCTCCCAGGGGCCTACCAAGGGACGGCGGCACCTCTAGGTGCCCGTTAAGAGTCGCTTCCGCCCCCAGGGGCTCTATCAGGGACAGCAGCGCTCCCAGGTGCCTCTCATGATCGGTGGCGCCCCTAGGTTCTCTCTCGATGAGCAGTATCACTCCCAGGGGCCTACCAAGGGACGGCGGTGCCTCTAGGTGCCCGTGAAGGGTCGCTGGCGCCCCCAGGAGCTCTCTCGGGGACAGCAATCCCTTACTGACTGTTCATTGGTCTATTCCTTTTCCCGCCAAATTACAGCCAATAGGAGAAGAGAACAGTCAGTCAACACAACACCACAACTTATGTTTTCCTGTTCGATATTGTTTCTGTCACCGTCTTCAGAATGCTATGATACTGGAAATATGATGGGCAGTGTATAAATTTAATGTGGCATCCTCCAGAGTTTTAAAGAGGGCAAAAACTACTGCAGCAAGGGGCCCAATAGGTCTCGCATTCCAAGGGCACCTATTGTGTTCCCTCCTTTATGATCGGTCTGTAATTGGGCTCTCAGGGGCCCTAGTGTATTCTTTACTGTATAGTAGGCCTGTATCTGGGCTCAAAGGGCACCTGTTGTATTCCCTACTGTATAGTATGCTTGTATCTGGGCTCCCAGGGGCCCAGGCAGGGGCGCTATCGACCCCAGGGGCTATCCGAGGGACAGCAGCACTCTGCTGAACGGCAGCGCCCCTAGGGTCCCTGCCAGGGGTGCTGGCGCCCCCAGGGACTCTCTCGAGGATAGCATTGTTCCCAGGAGCCCAACGAGGGACGATGGCGCCTCTAGGTGCCCGTGAAGGGTCGCTGCCGCCGCCAGGGGCTCTCCCAGGTACAGCAGCGCTCCGAGGTGCCTCTCATGAACGGTGGCGCCCCTAGGGTCTCTCTCGAGGAGCAGTATCGCTCCCAGGGGCCTATCAAGGGCGGCGGCGCCTCTAGGTGCCCGTGAAGGGTCGCTAGCGCCCCCAGGGGCTCTCTCGGGGACATCAATCCCTTGCTGACTGTTCATTGGTCTATTTTTTTCCCGCCAAATTACAGCCAATAGGAGAAGAGAACAGTCAGTCAACACAACACCACAGCTTATGTTTTCCTGTTCGATATTGTTTCTGTCACCGTCTTCAGAATGCTATGATACTGGAAATATGATGGGCAGTGTATTTATTTAATGTGGCATCCTCCAGAGTTCTAAAGAGGGCAAAAACTACTGCACCAAGGGGCCCAATAGGTCTCGCATTCCAAGGGCACCTATTGTGTTCCCTCCTTTATGATAGTCCTGTATCTGGGCTCTCAGGGGCTCTAGTGTATTCTTTACTCTATAGTAGACCTGTATCTGGGTTCAAAGGGCACCAATTGTATTCCCTACTGTATAGTATGCCTGTATCTGGGATCCCAGGGGCCCAGGCAGGGGCGCTAGCGACCCCAGGGGCTATCCCAGGGACAGCAGCACTCTGCTGAATGGCAGCGGCCCTAGGGTCCCTGCCAGGGGCGCTGGCGCCCCCAGGGACTCTCTCGAGGATGACATTGTTCCCAGGAGCCCAACGAAGGACGACGGCACCTGTAGGTACCCGTGAAAGGTTGTTGCCGCCCCCTGGGGCTTTCCCAGGGACAGCAGCACTGCCTGATGCCTCTCATAAACGGCGGCGCCCCTAGGGTCTCTCTCGAGGAGCAGTATCGCTCCCAGGGGCCTACCAAGGGACGGCGGCACCTCTAGGTGCCCGTTAAGAGTCGCTTCCGCCCCCAGGGGCTCTATCAGGGACAGCAGCGCTCCCAGGTGCCTCTCATGATCGGTGGCGCCCCTAGGTTCTCTCTCGATGAGCAGTATCACTCCCAGGGGCCTACCAAGGGACGGCGGTGCCTCTAGGTGCCCGTGAAGGGTCGCTGGCGCCCCCAGGAGCTCTCTCGGGGACAGCAATCCCTTACTGACTGTTCATTGGTCTATTCCTTTTCCCGCCAAATTACAGCCAATAGGAGAAGAGAACAGTCAGTCAACACAACACCACAACTTATGTTTTCCTGTTCGATATTGTTTCTGTCACCGTCTTCAGAATGCTATGATACTGGAAATATGATGGGCAGTGTATAAATTTAATGTGGCATCCTCCAGAGTTTTAAAGAGGGCAAAAACTACTGCAGCAAGGGGCCCAATAGGTCTCGCATTCCAAGGGCACCTATTGTGTTCCCTCCTTTATGATCGGTCTGTAATTGGGCTCTCAGGGGCCCTAGTGTATTCTTTACTGTATAGTAGGCCTGTATCTGGGCTCAAAGGGCACCTGTTGTATTCCCTACTGTATAGTATGCTTGTATCTGGGCTCCCAGGGGCCCAGGCAGGGGCGCTATCGACCCCAGGGGCTATCCGAGGGACAGCAGCACTCTGCTGAACGGCAGCGCCCCTAGGGTCCCTGCCAGGGGTGCTGGCGCCCCCAGGGACTCTCTCGAGGATAGCATTGTTCCCAGGAGCCCAACGAGGGACGATGGCGCCTCTAGGTGCCCGTGAAGGGTCGCTGCCGCCGCCAGGGGCTCTCCCAGGTACAGCAGCGCTCCGAGGTGCCTCTCATGAACGGTGGCGCCCGTAGGGTCTCTCTCGAGGAGCAGTATCGCTCCCAGGGGCCTATCAAGAGGCGGCGGCGCCTCTAGGTGCCGGTGAAGGGTCGCTAGCGCCCCCAGGGGCTCTCTCGGGGACATCAATCCCTTGCTGACTGTTCATTGGTCTATTTTTTTCCCGCCAAATTACAGCCAATAGGAGAAGAGAACAGTCAGTCAACACAACACCACAGCTTATGTTTTCCTGTTCGATATTGTTTCTGTCACCGTCTTCAGAATGCTATGATACTGGAAATATGATGGGCAGTGTATTTATTTAATGTGGCATCCTCCAGAGTTCTAAAGAGGGCAAAAACTACTGCACCAAGGGGCCCAATAGGTCTCGCATTCCAAGGGCACCTATTGTGTTCCCTCCTTTATGATAGTCCTGTATCTGGGCTCTCAGGGGCTCTAGTGTATTCTTTACTCTATAGTAGACCTGTATCTGGGTTCAAAGGGCACCAATTGTATTCCCTACTGTATAGTATGCCTGTATCTGGGATCCCAGGGGCCCAGGCAGGGGCGCTAGCGACCCCAGGGGCTATCCCAGGGACAGCAGCACTCTGCTGAATGGCAGCGGCCCTAGGGTCCCTGCCAGGGGCGCTGGCGCCCCCAGGGACTCTCTCGAGGATGACATTGTTCCCAGGAGCCCAACGAAGGACGACGGCACCTGTAGGTACCCGTGAAAGGTTGTTGCCGCCCCCTGGGGCTTTCCCAAGGACAGCAGCACTGCCTGATGCCTCTCATAAACGGCGGCGCCCCTAGGGTCTCTCTCGAGGAGCAGTATCGCTCCCAGGGGCCTACCAAGGGACGGCGGCACCTCTAGGTGCCCGTTAAGAGTCGCTTCCGCCCCCAGGGGCTCTATCAGGGACAGCAGCGCTCCCAGGTGCCTCTCATGATCGGTGGCGCCCCTAGGTTCTCTCTCGATGAGCAGTATCACTCCCAGGGGCCTACCAAGGGACGGCGGTGCCTCTAGGTGCCCGTGAAGGGTCGCTGGCGCCCCCAGGAGCTCTCTCGGGGACAGCAATCCCTTACTGACTGTTCATTGGTCTATTCCTTTTCCCGCCAAATTACAGCCAATAGGAGAAGAGAACAGTCAGTCAACACAACACCACAACTTATGTTTTCCTGTTCGATATTGTTTCTGTCACCGTCTTCAGAATGCTATGATACTGGAAATATGATGGGCAGTGTATAAATTTAATGTGGCATCCTCCAGAGTTTTAAAGAGGGCAAAAACTACTGCACCAAGGGGCCCAATAGGTCTCGCATTCCAAGGGCACCTATTGTGTTCCCTCCTTTATGATCGGTCTGTAATTGGGCTCTCAGGGGCCCTAGTGTATTCTTTACTGTATAGTAGGCCTGTATCTGGGCTCAAAGGGCACCTGTTGTATTCCCTACTGTATAGTATGCTTGTATCTGGGCTCCCAGGGGCCCAGGCAGGGGCGCTATCGACCCCAGGGGCTATCCGAGGGACAGCAGCACTCTGCTGAACGGCAGCGCCCCTAGGGTCCCTGCCAGGGGTGCTGGCGCCCCCAGGGACTCTCTCGAGGATAGCATTGTTCCCAGGAGCCCAACGAGGGACGATGGCGCCTCTAGGTGCCCGTGAAGGGTCGCTGCCGCCGCCAGGGGCTCTCCCAGGTACAGCAGCGCTCCGAGGTGCCTCTCATGAACGGTGGCGCCCCTAGGGTCTCTCTCGAGGAGCAGTATCGCTCCCAGGGGCCTATCAAGGGGCGGCGGCGCCTCTAGGTGCCCGTGAAGGGTCGCTAGCGCCCCCAGGGGCTCTCTCGGGGACATCAATCCCTTGCTGACTGTTCATTGGTCTATTTTTTTCCCGCCAAATTACAGCCAATAGGAGAAGAGAACAGTCAGTCAACACAACACCACAGCTTATGTTTTCCTGTTCGATATTGTTTCTGTCACCGTCTTCAGAATGCTATGATACTGGAAATATGATGGGCAGTGTATTTATTTAATGTGGCATCCTCCAGAGTTCTAAAGAGGGCAAAAACTACTGCACCAAGGGGCCCAATAGGTCTCGCATTCCAAGGGCACCTATTGTGTTCCCTCCTTTATGATAGTCCTGTATCTGGGCTCTCAGGGGCTCTAGTGTATTCTTTACTCTATAGTAGACCTGTATCTGGGTTCAAAGGGCACCAATTGTATTCCCTACTGTATAGTATGCCTGTATCTGGGATCCCAGGGGCCCAGGCAGGGGCGCTAGCGACCCCAGGGGCTATCCCAGGGACAGCAGCACTCTGCTGAATGGCAGCGGCCCTAGGGTCCCTGCCAGGGGCGCTGGCGCCCCCAGGGACTCTCTCGAGGATGACATTGTTCCCAGGAGCCCAACGAAGGACGACGGCACCTGTAGGTACCCGTGAAAGGTTGTTGCCGCCCCCTGGGGCTTTCCCAAGGACAGCAGCACTGCCTGATGCCTCTCATAAACGGCGGCGCCCCTAGGGTCTCTCTCGAGGAGCAGTATCGCTCCCAGGGGCCTACCAAGGGACGGCGGCACCTCTAGGTGCCCGTTAAGAGTCGCTTCCGCCCCCAGGGGCTCTATCAGGGACAGCAGCGCTCCCAGGTGCCTCTCATGATCGGTGGCGCCCCTAGGTTCTCTCTCGATGAGCAGTATCACTCCCAGGGGCCTACCAAGGGACGGCGGTGCCTCTAGGTGCCCGTGAAGGGTCGCTGGCGCCCCCAGGAGCTCTCTCGGGGACAGCAATCCCTTACTGACTGTTCATTGGTCTATTCCTTTTCCCGCCAAATTACAGCCAATAGGAGAAGAGAACAGTCAGTCAACACAACACCACAACTTATGTTTTCCTGTTCGATATTGTTTCTGTCACCGTCTTCAGAATGCTATGATACTGGAAATATGATGGGCAGTGTATAAATTTAATGTGGCATCCTCCAGAGTTTTAAAGAGGGCAAAAACTACTGCACCAAGGGGCCCAATAGGTCTCGCATTCCAAGGGCACCTATTGTGTTCCCTCCTTTATGATCGGTCTGTAATTGGGCTCTCAGGGGCCCTAGTGTATTCTTTACTGTATAGTAGGCCTGTATCTGGGCTCAAAGGGCACCTGTTGTATTCCCTACTGTATAGTATGCTTGTATCTGGGCTCCCAGGGGCCCAGGCAGGGGCGCTATCGACCCCAGGGGCTATCCGAGGGACAGCAGCACTCTGCTGAACGGCAGCGCCCCTAGGGTCCCTGCCAGGGGTGCTGGCGCCCCCAGGGACTCTCTCGAGGATAGCATTGTTCCCAGGAGCCCAACGAGGGACGATGGCGCCTCTAGGTGCCCGTGAAGGGTCGCTGCCGCCGCCAGGGGCTCTCCCAGGTACAGCAGCGCTCCGAGGTGCCTCTCATGAACGGTGGCGCCCCTAGGGTCTCTCTCGAGGAGCAGTATCGCTCCCAGGGGCCTATCAAGGGGCGGCGGCGCCTCTAGGTGCCCGTGAAGGGTCGCTGGCGCCCCCAGGGGCTCTCTCGGGGACATCAATCCCTTGCTGACTGTTCATTGGTCTATTTTTTTCCCGCCAAATTACAGCCAATAGGAGAAGAGAACAGTCAGTCAACACAACACCACAGCTTATGTTTTCCTGTTCGATATTGTTTCTGTCACCGTCTTCAGAATGCTATGATACTGGAAATATGATGGGCAGTGTATTTATTTAATGTGGCATCCTCCAGAGTTCTAAAGAGGGCAAAAACTACTGCACCAAGGGGCCCAATAGGTCTCGCATTCCAAGGGCACCTATTGTGTTCCCTCCTTTATGATAGTCCTGTATCTGGGCTCTCAGGGGCTCTAGTGTATTCTTTACTCTATAGTAGACCTGTATCTGGGTTCAAAGGGCACCAATTGTATTCCCTACTGTATAGTATGCCTGTATCTGGGATCCCAGGGGCCCAGGCAGGGGCGCTAGCGACCCCAGGGGCTATCCCAGGGACAGCAGCACTCTGCTGAATGGCAGCGGCCCTAGGGTCCCTGCCAGGGGCGCTGGCGCCCCCAGGGACTCTCTCGAGGATGACATTGTTCCCAGGAGCCCAACGAAGGACGACGGCACCTGTAGGTACCCGTGAAAGGTTGTTGCCGCCCCCTGGGGCTTTCCCAGGGACAGCAGCACTGCCTGATGCCTCTCATAAACGGCGGCGCCCCTAGGGTCTCTCTCGAGGAGCAGTATCGCTCCCAGGGGCCTACCAAGGGACGGCGGCACCTCTAGGTGCCCGTTAAGAGTCGCTTCCGCCCCCAGGGGCTCTATCAGGGACAGCAGCGCTCCCAGGTGCCTCTCATGATCGGTGGCGCCCCTAGGTTCTCTCTCGATGAGCAGTATCACTCCCAGGGGCCTACCAAGGGACGGCGGTGCCTCTAGGTGCCCGTGAAGGGTCGCTGGCGCCCCCAGGAGCTCTCTCGGGGACAGCAATCCCTTACTGACTGTTCATTGGTCTATTCCTTTTCCCGCCAAATTACAGCCAATAGGAGAAGAGAACAGTCAGTCAACACAACACCACAACTTATGTTTTCCTGTTCGATATTGTTTCTGTCACCGTCTTCAGAATGCTATGATACTGGAAATATGATGGGCAGTGTATAAATTTAATGTGGCATCCTCCAGAGTTTTAAAGAGGGCAAAAACTACTGCACCAAGGGGCCCAATAGGTCTCGCATTCCAAGGGCACCTATTGTGTTCCCTCCTTTATGATCGGTCTGTAATTGGGCTCTCAGGGGCCCTAGTGTATTCTTTACTGTATAGTAGGCCTGTATCTGGGCTCAAAGGGCACCTGTTGTATTCCCTACTGTATAGTATGCTTGTATCTGGGCTCCCAGGGGCCCAGGCAGGGGCGCTATCGACCCCAGGGGCTATCCGAGGGACAGCAGCACTCTGCTGAACGGCAGCGCCCCTAGGGTCCCTGCCAGGGGTGCTGGCGCCCCCAGGGACTCTCTCGAGGATAGCATTGTTCCCAGGAGCCCAACGAGGGACGATGGCGCCTCTAGGTGCCCGTGAAGGGTCGCTGCCGCCGCCAGGGGCTCTCCCAGGTACAGCAGCGCTCCGAGGTGCCTCTCATGAACGGTGGCGCCCCTAGGGTCTCTCTCGAGGAGCAGTATCGCTCCCAGGGGCCTATCAAGGGGCGGCGGCGCCTCTAGGTGCCCGTGAAGGGTCGCTGGCGCCCCCAGGGGCTCTCTCGGGGACATCAATCCCTTGCTGACTGTTCATTGGTCTATTTTTTTCCCGCCAAATTACAGCCAATAGGAGAAGAGAACAGTCAGTCAACACAACACCACAGCTTATGTTTTCCTGTTCGATATTGTTTCTGTCACCGTCTTCAGAATGCTATGATACTGGAAATATGATGGGCAGTGTATTTATTTAATGTGGCATCCTCCAGAGTTCTAAAGAGGGCAAAAACTACTGCACCAAGGGGCCCAATAGGTCTCGCATTCCAAGGGCACCTATTGTGTTCCCTCCTTTATGATAGTCCTGTATCTGGGCTCTCAGGGGCTCTAGTGTATTCTTTACTCTATAGTAGACCTGTATCTGGGTTCAAAGGGCACCAATTGTATTCCCTACTGTATAGTATGCCTGTATCTGGGATCCCAGGGGCCCAGGCAGGGGCGCTAGCGACCCCAGGGGCTATCCCAGGGACAGCAGCACTCTGCTGAATGGCAGCGGCCCTAGGGTCCCTGCCAGGGGCGCTGGCGCCCCCAGGGACTCTCTCGAGGATGACATTGTTCCCAGGAGCCCAACGAAGGACGACGGCACCTGTAGGTACCCGTGAAAGGTTGTTGCCGCCCCCTGGGGCTTTCCCAGGGACAGCAGCACTGCCTGATGCCTCTCATAAACGGCGGCGCCCCTAGGGTCTCTCTCGAGGAGCAGTATCGCTCCCAGGGGCCTACCAAGGGACGGCGGCACCTCTAGGTGCCCGTTAAGAGTCGCTTCCGCCCCCAGGGGCTCTATCAGGGACAGCAGCGCTCCCAGGTGCCTCTCATGATCGGTGGCGCCCCTAGGTTCTCTCTCGATGAGCAGTATCACTCCCAGGGGCCTACCAAGGGACGGCGGTGCCTCTAGGTGCCCGTGAAGGGTCGCTGGCGCCCCCAGGAGCTCTCTCGGGGACAGCAATCCCTTACTGACTGTTCATTGGTCTATTCCTTTTCCCGCCAAATTACAGCCAATAGGAGAAGAGAACAGTCAGTCAACACAACACCACAACTTATGTTTTCCTGTTCGATATTGTTTCTGTCACCGTCTTCAGAATGCTATGATACTGGAAATATGATGGGCAGTGTATAAATTTAATGTGGCATCCTCCAGAGTTTTAAAGAGGGCAAAAACTACTGCACCAAGGGGCCCAATAGGTCTCGCATTCCAAGGGCACCTATTGTGTTCCCTCCTTTATGATCGGTCTGTAATTGGGCTCTCAGGGGCCCTAGTGTATTCTTTACTGTATAGTAGGCCTGTATCTGGGCTCAAAGGGCACCTGTTGTATTCCCTACTGTATAGTATGCTTGTATCTGGGCTCCCAGGGGCCCAGGCAGGGGCGCTATCGACCCCAGGGGCTATCCGAGGGACAGCAGCACTCTGCTGAACGGCAGCGCCCCTAGGGTCCCTGCCAGGGGTGCTGGCGCCCCCAGGGACTCTCTCGAGGATAGCATTGTTCCCAGGAGCCCAACGAGGGACGATGGCGCCTCTAGGTGCCCGTGAAGGGTCGCTGCCGCCGCCAGGGGCTCTCCCAGGTACAGCAGCGCTCCGAGGTGCCTCTCATGAACGGTGGCGCCCCTAGGGTCTCTCTCGAGGAGCAGTATCGCTCCCAGGGGCCTATCAAGGGGCGGCGGCGCCTCTAGGTGCCCGTGAAGGGTCGCTGGCGCCCCCAGGGGCTCTCTCAGGGACATCAATCCCTTGCTGACTGTTCATTGGTCTATTTTTTTTCCCGCCAAATTACAGCCAATAGGAGAAGAGAACAGTCAGTCAACACAACACCACAGCTTATGTTTTCCTGTTCGATATTGTTTCTGTCACCGTCTTCAGAATGCTATGATACTGGAAATATGATGGGCAGTGTATTTATTTAATGTGGCATCCTCCAGAGTTCTAAAGAGGGCAAAAACTACTGCACCAAGGGGCCCAATAGGTCTCGCATTCCAAGGGCACCTATTGTGTTCCCTCCTTTATGATAGTCCTGTATCTGGGCTCTCAGGGGCTCTAGTGTATTCTTTTCTCTATAGTAGACCTGTATCTGGGTTCAAAGGGCACCAATTGTATTCCCTACTGTATAGTATGCCTGTATCTGGGATCCCAGGGGCCCAGGCAGGGGCGCTAGCGACCCCAGGGGCTATCCCAGGGACAGCAGCACTCTGCTGAATGGCAGCGGCCCTAGGGTCCCTGCCAGGGGCGCTGGCGCCCCCAGGGACTCTCTCGAGGATGACATTGTTCCCAGGAGCCCAACGAAGGACGACGGCACCTGTAGGTACCCGTGAAAGGTTGTTGCCGCCCCCTGGGGCTTTCCCAGGGACAGCAGCACTGCCTGATGCCTCTCATAAACGGCGGCGCCCCTAGGGTCTCTCTCGAGGAGCAGTATCGCTCCCAGGGGCCTACCAAGGGACGGCGGCACCTCTAGGTGCCCGCTAAGAGTCGCTTCCGCCCCCAGGGGCTCTATCAGGGACAGCAGCGCTCCCAGGTGCCTCTCATGATCGGTGGCGCCCCTAGGTTCTCTCTCGATGAGCAGTATCACTCCCAGGGGCCTACCAAGGGACGGCGGTGCCTCTAGGTGCCCGTGAAGGGTCGCTGGCGCCCCCAGGAGCTCTCTCGGGGACAGCAATCCCTTACTGACTGTTCATTGGTCTATTCCTTTTCCCGCCAAATTACAGCCAATAGGAGAAGAGAACAGTCAGTCAACACAACACCACAACTTATGTTTTCCTGTTCGATATTGTTTCTGTCACCGTCTTCAGAATGCTATGATACTGGAAATATGATGGGCAGTGTATAAATTTAATGTGGCATCCTCCAGAGTTTTAAAGAGGGCAAAAACTACTGCAGCAAGGGGCCCAATAGGTCTCGCATTCCAAGGGCACCTATTGTGTTCCCTCCTTTATGATAGTCCTGTATCTGGGCTCTCAGGGGCTCTAGTGTATTCTTTACTCTATAGTAGACCTGTATCTGGGTTCAAAGGGCACCAATTGTATTCCCTACTGTATAGTATGCCTGTATCTGGGATCCCAGGGGCCCAGGCAGGGGCGCTAGCGACCCCAGGGGCTATCCCAGGGACAGCAGCACTCTGCTGAATGGCAGCGGCCCTAGGGTCCCTGCCAGGGGCGCTGGCGCCCCCAGGGACTCTCTCGAGGATGGCATTGTTCCCAGGAGCCCAACGAAGGACGACGGCACCTGTAGGTACCCGTGAAAGGTTGTTGCCGCCCCCTGGGGCTTTCCCAGGGACAGCAGCACTGCCTGATTCCTCTCATAAACGGCGGCGCCCCTAGGGTCTCTCTCGAGGAGCAGTATCGCTCCCAGGGGCCTACCAAGGGACGGCGGCACCTCTAGGTGCCCGTTAAGAGTCGCTTCCGCCCCCAGGGGCTCTATCAGGGACAGCAGCGCACCCAGGTGCCTTTCATGATCAGCGGCGCTCCTAGGTTCTCTCTCGATGAGCAGTATCACTCCCAGGGGCCTACCAAGGGACGGCGGTGCCTCTAGGTGCCCGTGAAGGGTCGCTGGCGCCCCCAGGAGCTCTCTCGGGGACAGCAATCCCTTACTGACTGTTCATTGGTCTATTCCTTTTCCCGCCAAATTACAGCCAATAGGAGAAGAGAACAGTCAGTCAACACAACACCACAACTTATGTTTTCCTGTTCGATATTGTTTCTGTCACCGTCTTCAGAATGCTATGATACTGGAAATATGATGGGCAGTGTATAAATTTAATGTGGCATCCTCCAGAGTTTTAAAGAGGGCAAAAACTACTGCACCAAGGGGCCCAATAGGTCTCGCATTCCAAGGGCACCTATTGTGTTCCCTCCTTTATGTTCGGTCTGTAATTGGGCTCTCAGGGGCCCTAGTGTATGCTTTACTGTATAGTAGGCCTGTTTCTGGGCTCAAAGGGCACCTGTTGTATTCCCTACTGTATAGTATGCTTGTATCTGGGCTCCCAGGGGCCCAGGCAGGGGCGCTATCGACCCCAGGGGCTATCCGAGGGACAGCAGCACTCTGCTGAACGGCAGCGCCCCTAGGGTCCCTGCCAGGGGTGCTGGCGCCCCCAGGGACTCTCTCGAGGATAGCATTGTTCCCAGGAGCCCAACGAGGGACGATGGCGCCTCTAGGTGCCCGTGAAGGGTCGCTCCCGCCGCCAGGGGCTCTCCCAGGTACAGCAGCGCTCCGAGGTGCCTCTCATGAACGGTGGCGCCCCTAGGGTCTCTCTCGAGGAGCAGTATCACTCCCAGGGGCCTATCAAGGGGCGGCGGCGCCTCTAGGTGCCCGTGAAGGGTCGCTGGCGCCCCCAGGGGCTCTCTCGGGGACATCAATCCCTTGCTGACTGTTCATTGGTCTATTTTTTTCCCGCCAAATTACAGCCAATAGGAGAAGAGAACAGTCAGTCAACACAACACCACAACTTATGTTTTCCTGTTCGATATTGTTTCTGTCACCGTCTTCAGAATGCTATGATACTGGAAATGTGATGGGCGGTGTATTTATTTAATGTGGCATCCTCCAGAGTTCTAAAGAGCGCAAAAACTACTGCACCAAGGGGCCCAATGGGTCTGGCATTCCCGGGGCACCTAGTGTGTTCCCTCCTTTATGATAGGCCTGTATCTGGGCTCTCAGGGGCTCTAGTGTATTCTTTACTCTATAGTAGGCCTGTATCTGGGTTCAAAGGGCACCAAATGTATTACCTACTGTATAGTATGCCTGTATCTGGGATCCCAGGGGCCCAGGCAGGGGTGCTAGCGACCCTAGGGGCTATCCCAGGGACAGCAGCACTCTGCTGAACGGCAGCGGCCCTAGGGTCCCTGCCAGGGGCGCTAGCGCCCCAAGGGACTCTCTCAAGGATAGCATTGTTCCAAGGAGCCCAATGAAGGACGACGGCACCTGTAAGTTCCCCTGAAGGGTTGTTGCCGCCCCCTGGGGCTTTCCCAGGGACAGCATCGCTACCTGATGCCTCTCATGAACGGCGGCGCCCCTAGGGTCTCCCTCGCCGAGCAGTATCGCTCCCAGGGGCCTACAAAGGGACGGCGGCACCTCTAGGTGCCCGTGAAGAGTCGCTTCCGCCCCCAGGGGCTCTATCAGGGACAGCAATCCCTTTCTGACTGTTCATTGGTCTATTCTTTTTCCCGCCAAATTACAGCCAATAGGAGAAGAGAACAGTCAGTCAACACAACACCACAGCTTATGTTTTCCTGTTCGATATTGTTTCTGTCACCGTCTTCAGAATGCTATGATACTGGAAATATGATGGGCAGTGTATAAATTTAATGTGGCATCCTCCAGAGTTTTAAAGAGGGCAAAAACTACTGCACCAAGGGGCCCAATAGGTCTCGCATTCCAAGGGCACCTATTGTGTTCCCTCCTTTATGATAGTCCTGTATCTGGGCTCTCAGGGGCTCTAGTGCATTCTTTACTCTATAGTAGACCTGTATCTGGGTTCAAAGGGCACCAATTGTATTCCCTACTGTATAGTATGCCTGTATCTGGGATCCCAGGGGCCCAGGCAGGGGCGCTAGCGACCCCAGGGGCTATCCCAGGGACAGCAGCACTCTGCTGAATGGCAGCGGCCCTAGGGTCCCTGCCAGGGGCGCTGGCGCCCCCAGGGACTCTCTCGAGGATGACATTGTTCCCAGGAGCCCAACGAAGGACGACGGCACCTGTAGGTACCCGTGAAAGGTTGTTGCCGCCCCCTGGGGCTTTCCCAGGGACAGCAGCACTGCCTGATGCCTCTCATCAACGGCGGCGCCCCTAGGGTCTCTCTCGAGGAGCAGTATCGCTCCCAGGGGCCTACCAAGGGACGGCGGCACCTCTAGGTGCCCGTTAAGAGTCGCTTCCGCCCCCAGGGGCTCTATCAGGGACAGCAGCGCTCCCAGGTGCCTCTCATGATCGGCGGCGCCCCTAGGTTCTCTCTCGATGAGCAGTATCACTCCCAGGGGCCTACCAAGGGACGGCGGTGCCTCTAGGTGCCCGTGAAGGGTCGCTGGCGCCCCCAGGAGCTCTCTCGGGGACAGCAATCCCTTACTGACTGTTCATTGGTCTATTCCTTTTCCCGCCAAATTACAGCCAATAGGAGAAGAGAACAGTCAGTCAACACAACACCACAACTTATGTTTTCCTGTTCGATATTGTTTCTGTCACCGTCTTCAGAATGCTATGATACTGGAAATATGATGGGCAGTGTATTTATTTAATGTGGCATCCTCCAGAGTTCTAAAGAGGGCAAAAACTACTGCACCAAGGGGCCCAATAGGTCTCGCATTCCAAGGGCACCTATTGTGTTCCCTCCTTTATGATCGGTCTGTAATTGGGCTCTCAGGGGCCCTAGTGTATTCTTTACTGTATAGTAGGCCTGTATCTGGGCTCAAAGGGCACCTGTTGTATTCCCTACTGTATAGTATGCTTGTATCTGGGCTCCCAGGGGCCCAGGCAGGGGCGCTATCGACCCCAGGGGCTATCCGAGGGACAGCAGCACTCTGCTGAACGGCAGCGCCCCTAAGGTCCCTGCCAGGGGTGCTGCCGCCCCCAGGGACTCTCTCGAGGATAGCATTGTTCCCAGGAGCCCAACGAGGGACGATGGCGCCTCTAGGTGCCCGTAAAGGGTCGCTGCCGAAGCCAGGGGCTCTCCCAGGTACAGCAGCGCTCCGAGGTGCCTCTCATGAACGGTGGCGCCCCTAGGGTCTCTCTCGAGGAGCAGTATCGCTCCCAGGGGCCTATCAAGGGCGGCGGCGCCTGTAGGTGCCCATGAAGGGTCGCTGGCGCCCCCAGGAGCTCTCTCGGGGACATCAATCCCTTGCTGACTGTTCATTGGTCTATTTTTTTCCCGCCAAATTACAGCCAATAGGAGAAGAGAACAGTCAGTCAACACAACACCACAACTTATGTTTTCCTGTTCGATATTGTTTCTGTCACCGTCTTCAGAATGCTATGATACTGGAAATATGATGGGCAGTGTATTTATTTAATGTGGCATCCTCCAGAGTTCTAAAGAGGGCAAAAACTACTGCACCAAGGGGCCCAATAGGTCTCGCATTCCAAGGGCACCTATTGTGTTCCCTCCTTTATGATAGTCCTGTATCTGGGCTCTCAGGGGCTCTAGTGTATTCTTAATTCTATAGTAGACCTGTATCTGGGTTCAAAGGGCACCAGTTGTATTCCCTACTGTATAGTATGCCTGTATCTGGGATCCCAGGGGCCCAGGCATGGGCGCTAGCGACCCCAGGGGCTATCCCAGGGACAGCAGCACTCTGCTGAACGGCAGCGCCCCTAGGGTCCCTGCCAGGGGTCCTGGCGCCCCCAGGGACTCTCTCGAGGATAGCATTGTTCCCAGGAGCCCAACGAGGGACGACGGCACCTGTAGGTGCCCGTAAAGGGGTGTTGCCGCCCCCAGGCGCTTTCCCAGGGACAGCAGCGCTCCCAGGTGCCTCTCATGAACGGCGGCACCCCTAGGGTCTCTCTCGAGGAGCAGTTTCGCTCCCAGGGGCCTACCAAGGGACGGCGGCGCCGCTAGGTGCCCATGAAGGGTCACTGGCGCCACCAGGAGCTCTCTCCGGGACAGCAATCCCTTACTGTCTGTTCATTGGTCTATTCTTTTTCCCGCCAAATTACGGCCAATAGGAGAAGAGAACAGTCAGTCAACACAACACCACAACTTATGTTTTCCTGTTCGATATTGTTTCTGTTACCGACTGCAGAATGCTATGATACTGGAAATGTGATGGGCAGTGTATTTATTTAACGTGGCATCTCCCAGAGTTCTAAAGAGCGCAAAAAGTACTGCACCAAGGGGCCCAACAGGTATGGCGTTACCAGGGCACCTATTGTGTTCCCTCCTGTATGATAAGTCTGTATCTGGGCTCTCAGGGGCCCTAGTGCATTCTTTACTATATAGTAGGCCTGTATCTAGGCTCTCAGGGGCTCTAATGTATTCTTTACTGTATAGTAGGCCTGTATCTAGGTTCACAGGGCACCAATTGTATTCCCTACTGCAGTGGTTCTCAACCTTGTTTGCCCCATGCACCCCTTTCACCATATGTCAGAATGTCATTCCCCCCTCCTTTCCAAGATTGTCTGCCTCAAAAAGTGCATTCCAAATAATATGCATATAATACTGAAAATCCTTTATTTTTTCCATATTAGTACATATACATTTACAATTTTACATGGATTATTTTTATAGTGGAGTTTTACAAATTAAATGCCAATTGAAAATGTTAAGGGATTTATAAAACTTGAATAAAGTAAAATAGTTTTTTTTATATTCATAATGAATTACTTAACAGACCAAACTGAAGCATAATGCAATAAACAAAAAGTTCAATAGAATACCAGGATATTGTAAATTTGAAATTAATTTTATTCAGATGAAGATTACAGTCAATGAGAAACCTGTGATTGTTTTTCTTCGCCAATTCTGGGATACGCGGAGGAGTGCTTGAAAGGGCACAACGCAGTTCATTTTCTACCTCTAATCTACTACGTTGCTTCGTTTTAATTTGCAACAGAGTTGAAAAGCCTGACTCACAAAGATATGTCGAACCAAACGGAAGCAATGCACGGATAGCTCTTTCTGCCACTTTTGGGTAGGAATCGCACATCAAGGGCCAAAATTCTGTGATTGATTTCTCATCGAACATATCTCTTGCTCCCGAATCAGTTCCCCCCCCCCCCCCCTGATTGAGAACCCCTGCCCTACTGTATAGTATGCCTGTATCTTGGCTCCCAGGGGCCCAGGCAGGGGCGCTAGCGACCCCAGGGGCTAACCCAGGGACAGCAGCACTCTGCGGAACGGCGGCGCCCTTAGGGTCAATGCCAGGGGCGCTGGCGCCCCCAGGGACTCTCTCGAGGACAGCATCGTTCCCTGGAGCCCAACGAGGGACGATGGCGCCTCTACGTGCCCGTGAAGGGTCACTGCCGCCCCGAGGGGCTTTTCCAGGGACAGCAGCGCTGCCAGGTGCCTCTCATGAACGGCGGCGCCCCTAGGGTCTCTCTCGAGGAGCAGTATCGCTCCCAGGGGCCTACCAAGGGACGGTGGCGCCTCTAGGTGCCCGTGAAGGGTGGCTGGCGCCCCCAGGAGCTCTCTCGGGGACAGCAATCGCTTACTGACTGTTCATTGGTCTATTTTTTTTCCCGCCAAATTACAGCCAATAGGAGAAGAGAAGAGTCAGTCAACACAACACCACAGCTTATGTTTTCCTGTTCGATATTGTTTCTGTCACCGTCTTCAGAATGCTATGATACTGGAAATATGATGGGCAGTGTATTTATTTAATGTGGCATCCTCCAGAGTTCTAAAGAGGGCAAAAACTACTGCACCAAGGGGCCCAACAAGTATGGCGTTACCAGGGCACCTATTGTGTTCCCTCCTGTATGATAAATCTGTATCTAGGCTCTCGGGGGCCCTAGTGCATTCTTTACTATATAGTAGGCCTGTATCTGGGCCCTCAGGGGCCCTATTGTGTTCCCTCCTGTATGATAGGCCTGTATCTGGGCTCTGAGGGGTTCCTAGTATTTACTAAGACTCTCAGAATACTTTCACTTTCCATCTTGTAGTGTTCCATAATTTATTTTTCATTGTATTCCTCAATACGTCCAAATAAACGGCCATTCTTAAAGCAATAACTATTCTCTAACAAATAAAGTAGTTCTGATATTAGCAAAGACTTCAAGAGAAATACTTGAAATGTACAGAAAAAGAAAAAGAAATATATATTTTGGTCATCTACTTAGGGATGAGGGTGTAGTAACATGAATATTAATGGGCAAAGTCGAGGGTCAGGAGAAGTCAGGAACTAGGATGAATGATTGAAATTAAAAACTGCATCCCCAGAGATACAAAACCTTAGAGTAGAGGATTGGCAAAAACAGCCCGAGAACGTTTAGATTATAGGACTGTGGTCGCCAACCCTCAGATATAAGGACAGTACTCTGATTGATTGATTAAACTTGACTATTAATCTTGTGGACTTTTTTGTGCAACATCGACCCATTTCATCAACTCAGTCTGAGACTCTGTTCATCCACCTTTAACATATATTAAAATGTTCATGTTGTGTACTTTCTGGGTACATATCTCATTAATAAAGGTTTACTTGTGACCTGTACGTGATATATTAATGTAGATATAACACTGACACATAATAAGCAGATCCTATTTACATAACTGTCAAACAAAGTGGCTATAAAAGAGAATTATTCCGATATTATAATGAGTCTCTGGTAACCTCTGTAAACATAGAAGATCGTCAGAATGATAACGTCATACAGTCATACATATGCCAGTATTCTCACTCCAACAGATGGTAGTGGTATGCAGTACTGGACTATTTCATACCCAGTAACAGATTGCATAGGTACACAAGTGGTTGTTTTAAAACACTGTGCAACTGAAACCTTGAATGGTTAAGTGAGTTGTATTTATGGCTTATCTACTTAGTGTCACAGTGGCTTATCCACTTAGTGTCACAGTGGCTTGTCCACTTAGTGTCACAGTGGCTTATCAACTTAGTGACACAGTGCTACAAATGTAACATACACAGTAACTGTGCATGGTCGACGGAACACATACTAGTCGCACACAATAGTACTCACACTGTACGTGTACTGGTTAGAGTTTGCTGATGGGGAAGGCTGGGAGAGAACAGCTGACTGGCTCACATTGGACGCTGGCTGATGACGTACTTTAGCCAGTATAAAGCAGTCTGCTGGATGATATAGTCTGCACACTTCTGACGAGCAAGATGAAGTTCCTCGTGATCCTCTTCTCCCTCACCGCCCTCACATGGTAAGACTTTCCAGCATTACAATAGTTTACCCACTGAGCAACGTAACACGGCTGGTAGTGAGGGGGATACAATAGAGTTGCGGGTACGTCAGTGAGAAATGTACCGTATACTGTATAGTATTTATGTCGAATTTATTCAACAATTTAAAACTTCTTTGAACCATTAGTAACTACAGATATATCATATGTATGTCTGCTGTTAATTGTTCAGCTTTGAAAATATCCTGCAGATATTTATGGTTCACGTCTACATTTTTGACCAGTAAAAGATTACTTCGTTTCTCTCATAGAGTGTAAAGTAAGTTCTACTTAAGTACATGTTGAAGTGGTGACCGGGTCAGTAACATTTGTGTGTGTGTGTGTGTGTGCGAGCGAGCGAACGATATCTCTCAGTTAACTGCTATTATCAATGTTGTTTGTATTGCATTGTACCGTGAACCGTGTGGTCAAGTATGTTGTGTAAATCTTAAATGTGATATACAGCAGATTGTAGTTAAGCTTTAGAGTATTTGGTGTGCTGGATCACTTGGTAGTTTTAGTAATGAATATCTGAAGAGCCAGATGTGATGTTGACTGAAGTAAACCTTTGTACTGTATAAAGGAATGCCACGTACGTCAATAATATAATTAGCCATTGACGTCATGGTGATTAGATAAAGACACAGGTAGCGTAAAAATAAAGATAAGCTTTGAGAGAAATATGTCTGCCATGTAATGTCTCCAATTTTCTGGCACTGTATAGGCAATTGTAGATATTATGTTTGAATTGTTCTGCCTGAAGCTTAATAGTTTACAAATTGTATGTCCTTCAAATGTCATTTATAATACTGCTAGATGTATTAATATATACATATATAAGAGTTAAAGTAAAGGTTCCCGGACCATAAATTTTATTACTGACGTCAAACTTCACTTTAACAATTCAGAAACACAAGTTATATAGAAAAGTTGTCGTTCTCGGGGGAAAGAAACGAAACCAACATTACTCAAAAGGTCACCAGTTTGGCCCTTAAGATTGTCTCGCTCAGAAAGACATGGTGAATATTTTAGTACTAAATAGTAAGATAATTTGCCTCACACACTGGCAGGGCCCAGGATCAACCACACTGCAGGTGCGGCGGCTTTATTACTGAGTCTGAAGAAGAGGTAGAAGTGTTCAACCTCCCGACCTTCCAAGTGGAGAACTGTGAAGCAGATCAGGGATGTCGAGAACTATGCCGCGAAATTGTGAGACCCATTACTCTTGCATACATATTTGTTTACCAGCATAATACTAGGTTTTATGAAAGTTTATAAAGATTGTAGTTGATGAAATTACCACAGAAGATATTTAGCATTGGCAATTAAAATTTTAAAATATAATAAATCTTTCTGCTTTATATTATTTCTATTTGTATCCTCTGAATAACAAAAATTCTACAGTGGGTCAGGAATACCAACGACGGAAGCCTGGATAACGAGACAGGTGACGGCCAGACGGTAGGCCAGACGAGCTGCGACGCCTTGGCTGCAAGGGGCGACGAAGATTTTGGTCCAAAAGAAGTAAGTATGGCATATGACTAACGGCCATTTTTCTAGACGTGTGGGTTACTTATTATTATCCCGAAAGCGCCGTCCGAACCGTAATTAATTTTTTAAACCAAATATACGTGATTTGGTTTAGGCTACTATTGAGTAATCTAAATTTTTATTGGAACATTTCGGGATAAGTCTTCGCGTGTGGGTAGGCAACGAAAGATTTATCTCAAAAGTTCCAACTAGTTATATATGAAGAGATAAAGTCTCTGAAATACAATATACGAAAATTAAAATGATAAAATAAATAAATGTATATATTTCTAAGAAACCTTCGTGTAACCCCGTGATGTTTACCGTAACTCCAAAGATTGTCGTCTCCCCATTACACTTCTCACAAATTATCTAGCATTGTATTCCTGCAAACATCCTCTCGTATCCTCTAGTACAATAGAGAATACACTTTTTGGGGATAGATGTAACGTCATTTCCAGTTCGCCAAAATATTATATCAGAAAGATCCAAGATGATACAAAATGTGTTTGGAAGATTGTTGACGTAAGAGTTTACAACAAGTGTCACCTGTGAGACCGACGCTGATAATTACCTTGGATTTTTTTCCGTGCTATATTTCACTGTTTGGGTTGTTGTTCTGGTGGTGCTTACAGTAGGTATTACCAGTGCTTGTTAGGTTAGGTTAGGTTAGGTTACTTAAAATATTTTCAGAGGAAATGTTCAAACCTAACCTAATCAAAATTGGAAAAAAGTGTTATAATTGATCAATGATAAGAAACCAGTGTATATTAAATCATGCCATAAATATCATTAATTCATAAAACCATAAAAATATAAATATTTAATTCAAATGACAGACAGTGAAAACGACCAATATACAGTACATTAAGCCCAATTCCAAGTTATGTCCTTACAGTACAGTACAATACAGTACAGTACGGTACAGTACAGTACAGTACAGTATATAAGACAGATCATACTTGAATTTAATTTAAAAAGACCTTGTAAGTACAGGTTCTCCTCTACTTACGAACGAGTTACTTTCCTGAGTCTTGTTTGTAAGTCCAACTTTACCCTTGTAGATACCAAACATATTGTGAAAAAAAATAAAAGATTATGGATAATTAGTACAGCTATACCCTTTAATACAGCCTTAAAACCTGGCTCAATCTTTTCCTCTTAGGTAATGTTTGTTCTAGCTGGAATTTTCTTCAAAATAATCCAGTCCAATCCACATTAAACACCTGTTCTGGCAGGTAACCCCCCCTCAGTGATGATGTTTGTGTCTCTGAAAGTTTGTAAGTTGAACGTTCTTAAGTAGAGGAGCACCTGCTTAATCTCCAAAAAATATCAGCCAGGATGGGTCAGATGACTTCCGAAATGCTCCAAGCAACTCGAGATGTCCCGGGGGGGTTGGTATGTGTGGCTCTGTGGCATACTGATCCTACTACATTTGGTAACCGAACAATTATAGCATATCAATTACGCCGAAAGTAATGCACATTGCATTACTTATGTTAAATTACAGTATATACCAAAGTAAATGCATGTCAATATCTATCATTAGTGGTCTCATAATGTTTCACACAGTGTGAACAGAATCTTTTTTGAGATACTGTACATTATAAAAGAAATATTAACGTACCTACATAGGAAAATATACAGAAAAGCAGATGCAATTTTATCCCACCGCTGCCACCTATATGAATCGGCTGCTTGTGCAATTAACCAGTCCGTTCACATATATTTATATTTGGGTTTTAAGTAACGAAACCCAAACGGTAGTTCCTTTGTTTTATTATAAAAGGTTGTATATATAATTCCTGAGTGTAGATCAACCGTAAGTCTCACTGTCTAGGAGTGAATGAGAAGGGGACGGCGTTTATGTATTATAAACGTTTGGTCACGTCCTTACGATATAAGTTGAGGTGAACTACTGACTGTGAGGACCTCGCAGTGCGGGTTTACAGAAATGCTGAGCTATGGGTCTTGCCCTCTTGGGAGAGTTGCCCGCTCACGTGTCCAACTCATGTCTTACTCATAGACAGTGGAAAGTTACAGGGTGGTGAATCTGATTATAATATCAGATGCATTGACCCATTTATATAATATATTCTGTTGATGAGACAGGGGCCTATTACAATGGTTTTGTATAACATTATATTTTTCAACTAATGATATCCATGGTATTTTAATTTATAAATCCTTTACGTGTTTTTTTTTTCTTAAAAAATATTGTATTTTTATCGTACTTCCATACAGGTTGTCTTGTATTCGAAGCTTTGTGATGGCGCTTGGGAGATGAGAGAAGAATCCAGCAACGAGGAGCTGTGCTGTAAGGGGGGTCAATACGTGACCTGCATGTAAAGGCCAATACCGTTGGTGGCTCCTGAAACATTCACAACTTTAACCAATGTAAAAAAAAATCTACTTCGACAAAAATGAGTCTACTGTCAAAACAATTGAGTGAATGTACTCTACCGATCAGAACTGTTAACACCAACAATTTATATATTAACTCAACAATATTAGTGTTATAGTACTAAAACATATTAAACAGTGCCGTAGTTATTATGTTTAAAACGTTATTCGTAAAGTTGAAGTTATTAAAAACAAATGTTTTTACCCATCATTGGAGATGTCTGCCTTAACAGCTTCTACACCAAAAGATACTTGATCCAACTACTAATGAGGTTTCACCAGAGTCACTAGCACCAACAAACTTTCACACACGCTATAGCAAGGAATAATTTTTGTACTGATACAGTATCAATAAAATCAAATATATTTCTTTAGTTTTTCCCACACCTCTTTATGACATTATTATAGCAGTAATATGACTTGTTATGCAATGTGGAATTATTGTGTTCATCAATTCAAGTGATTTCAGTGTCAATTTCCATGTTTTTGAGTATGTAGAATATGATTTTTGTGCTGAAAACTCTGAAATGGATAGCATTAAAAGGAAACGTGCTTATAAAGAGTGAATGAATATCAATGTATTACCAGGGCACACTGGTGACAACACTGCTGTGAAACTCAGCCTAAGGTTCATTGTCAGCTAACTACGAAACTCATAGTAAAGATTAATATATATATACAAGTACTTAGTGTCGAAAATGTTACCTAATCAGCCCTAGAAAAAGTTAAATAGTCCCACCTGAATTGACAGGATGTGCCAGCGGGGGAAGACTAGCCAAGGATAATGAGGTTAAAGTTATCCGGATGTTGTACAGATCGCACGGGACTTAAATGATACTGGATGAACGATCGGGCTAAGAGTAGGGAAAACAATTGTTTGATTCTAGTTATATCCCAGACAGGAAAGTACATATGATACAGAGTGGTAAAAGGATAAACTCTCGGCTCTGTCCCATAATGGCGATGAATATTGGTCTTCAAAGTAATCCTGAAAGGAAAACAAACTGGGCCAAGTGCTGTCTATGTCAAGAATATGAGAAGGAAGAACTTAAATCTCCAACGACTAACGCCACTAGAAAAGAGTAAGATGGCTACAGCAAATTAGCCAAGAATATTCTTCTTTTCCACTCAATCAATGCCCTTCCAATAAGGCTGATATGGAAAGACTTGGTGGAGGAGATGGTACTGCAGAGACATTGAGGAAAAAATGAAAAATATTATGAGAGCTGTAGACTTAGGTTTAACAACACAATGTTGCAATGACCCCAAAAAGGAGCAACTACCTCTGTAGTCGACAGTGATGAAGGTTGCAGAAATAAAGTACCACGAAAGCCAAGAGACACAAAAACCACAAAAGAATGCTTTTTGTGTGACAAGCCAGCACCAGAAAGTGCTCTCAGACAAGTAATGACATTGAAACTCAATGACAGAATCAATGAATGTGCGAAGACATTCAGTAACAAAAGACTCCTTGCTAAACTTAGTGCTTAGCTGCACTGTACAACAGAGAAAGAGCTTATTTTAGTCCAAGGAACATGAGAAAAACACAAAGAACCTTGACAAAAAAGATGCATTTCCACTGGCTTTCTATGAATTGGTGACGTACATCAGTGAGACAAAAACTGCATGTGAAGATTGTTTTCGAACGAGTTTTAGATTAGCAGCCTTAGTCTTACTGAACAAGCAAACTAGAACCATTTGGTGCCAAATCACTTGAAGTTCATTCTACTAGACTTAAGGACCGATTGGTTTCACATATTCCTCAACTGGAAGCTCACAATCAAGGACGAGATATTTTGCTAGCATTCCGAGAGGATGTAGGCTCCATCCTGGCCGAGGTTGGCAAATGCAGTGAAGCTGTTCATTTGGCCAAGGCTGCAACAATAATACGGCAGGATATGCTCAAACACAAGTCAAAATTCCTCGCCATACTTGACATGTATGATTGAACATGGCGCAAACATTAAACCACAAATTCAGCATGGAGCATCCAAGTCAGCTGTTGCAATACGACTGTTTTGCGAAGTACGAGGAAGGAGCACAGTTGCATGAACTCTCTAAGGATCGCGAGACCCCATTTGCTGTGTATATTACCATGTTTGTGTTTCCAAAGACGAGGAAGAGATTGCTTATTGACTTGGTCCATGAGCATGGTATTTGCATTTCCAATGATTGATTTCTAGACATATCTGCTCAACTTGGTGATACTGTTATTTCCCAGTATGCAGAAGATGGAGTTGTGTGCCCATCTGTTTTGAGAAAGCATCTTTTTACAACATCTGCAGTAGACAACATTGATCATGACCCGACTGCAACTACAGTACACACATCTTTCCGTAGTACCAGTATTTCTGTTTTCCAGCACCCAAGCTTTGACAATTTTGGTGAGGAACGCGAGCCATTTTATGTAGGAATAGTTCCAGTGAAGAAAGTTTCTGAACTTCCGGACTCTTTCACCAATGTTCCTCCACCACACATAAAAAATCGTTCACCACCACCAAGCCAAACACAGCTATTACCAGCTCCTTACTCTAGAAGACAATGGATGATGGATGAGAATATGTGGCTTGGGGAGGTTTCTCTGACTGAAAAAATAGATAATGCTGTTTCCATAACATGGGCAGCCCATCATGCAACACAGAAGAGAGGAACCCTCTTTGTAAAGGCCTGGGAATTATGGATAAAAATCCCTTACCAGACTAATCAGGATCTTAATAAAGGAAAGTCAAGGACCATGGTTTTCTGAGGAATAACAAACAACCGTTTGAGATTGACATCTCTTTTCTATAAAAAATATAACACAAAACTCTGACACCACTCAACGAACATCAAATAACAATTACGGGAGTCAAACAATTAATGCAGTAAACAATTAGTGGAGTCAAACAATTAAGGGAAGCAAACAATTAATGGGAGTCAAACAATTAATAGAATCAAACAATTAATGGAATCAAACAATTAATGGGAGTCAACAACTAATAGAATCAAGCAATAAAAGGGAGTCAGCAATTAAAGGAATCAAACAATAGAATCAAACAATGAACAGATATTTCCTACGACAGTGGCCCTGGGGGAAGGTTCTGGAACACGGTGATCCACACTCAGCTGGGGGTGGGGGGGGGGGAAGAGTCCATTCAACTCCACACTCGAGACAGCGGCCGGTGTCTTGATACAGCAGACGAAACACTGGGGCACAGACGGTGGAGAGCAGCTGGCGGTCGTGGCGGCAGCGGTAGTGGTTGATGTCCAGAGAATTGACAGTCGACAGGTGAAGGTCTGGGGACACAGCCCACGAGTCCAGGACCTATGATGAGATCACAGCCAGAATTTGACGAACAGCGGGGTAGCTAGATAGTAACTGTATGACGGCTGGGGTGAATCTGCCTGTGGCACAGGTAGCCGCTGCCGTTCTCACCTTTGTCCAACCCCCCCAAGTGTTGGTCGCACTAGCAAACGAGAGAGTAAGCAGCGGTAACGAGCAGGAAGATCGTTTCTGCCCTTACACTCTTTGAAGTAAGCAAAACATTAATTTTACCCCAATTAGAGACCAAGCTCATTCTATTGCAATAATCAAACATACTATGAACAAAATTGGAGACACTGGCCTTTCTGAATCCCGGACAGACTTTCCACCAAGAGCAGCGAGCTGCCAAGAACTGACCAAGTGTTCTTACAAGAACGACTGTGGACGTTGATGTAAATGTATCTGCTCTGGTTTCACCTGCACACCTACAGTATGTGTGGATGCACGTGCCAGCAGCTGTAAATATGAAAGAATTCTTATGACAATATCTCCCAGGGATATGAGCAAGATATAAACATGTTTTTCATTGTTTAACTATGAATCGCTTACACTTATTTTTATGAAAAGAGGTAAAAAAGTATGTGCAGAACAGTTACTTTATTCATAAAAGATATCTCTAAGGCTTCCAAAACAATCATAATCTGCCCCAGCATTCTTTAAAACATAAGAATAGACACCTTATGCGTATAGATTGCTAATAAGAAGTCATTATATGTAAAAAAAAATCGGTAAGCAAATTTAGCGGCTATCTTGGAAAATGACCGCCACCTTGTAATTTTGAATGTCCAATCAGATAGATTTGATAAGTAACTCGCAATGAAAGTTCATACCAATTTTCATGCATGATTGTACTTGTTATCCATTCTGCTATTCCTCTCCAAGTTATTACACTGTTGCTTCATTTACTTTTTTCTTAATCGTAACCTTACGTTTTCGCTTTCTCTCTTTTTATCCACCTGCTCTTCGTAATATTGTACCCCCCCATCATTTTCCTCTTTCTCTTCTTGATATTCTCTGTGCTTCTCCTATCTCTTCGTACCCATAATGCCCTCCAACACAACACTACCACACTCCAACATAAGATCATAACACTACAACATAACACCACCCTTCCATCCAACACAACAACGCATTACTCTCCAACACGCCACTCTACAACAAAACAACACACTAACACCAACAGAACACTCTTCAACACTACATTTAATCCAACACAACACATCATTTTCCAACACAAAAACACATCACTCCCAACACTCTTATTCCTCCTCCTTATACAGAAGACGTCACCTGTTCTAGAGAGAGAGAAGAAGAAACACGAACAGACTCGTGCCAATCAGTAGGACTCTTCATAACACACACCCACACTGAGGTCGAGTAAGCAAGAAAACACACGCACCTGTTGTTGCTGTGCGTTGACGAGTCACCCATTCATTACCTGTGTGTGGGTGGAGGTAGGTGTGTGTGGAGAATAAAAATGAGAAATGGATTGCTTGCGTAGACCATATCCGTTAACTAGGATAATGTTAAACAACAGTCAGTAACGAAAGCCATATATTTTTTATTTTGTTTTAAACTTTGCTGCACTACAATTCATATTATCACTTACCATCATGTCGGCCCAAAAAAGTGTGCACAGCATGTAGGCAGAACCAAGGCTTGTAAAGGGATTTAAAAATTACTGATGACCTGTAGGTTCGCAGATTAGAGAATAATTTTACTACGATTTTTTTTAATATACTGTACAGATGGGATATATTTCATAAAAGTTAATTTTACAATGTATTGTCTATTTTATTGGCCAAACCTATTACAGGAAGTATTACATCAATAGTAGGTTAGTGCTGCAAAGAGTTACTCGGTATTGTCAGAAAACAATATTGTCTGCGTCCCGGAGTGTATTGAATTAAATGAAAAATATCTTTGAAGCATAGCCGAGCATTGTTGACTATTTTGAGAACGAATAGCTAAATAACTATTCGTTCTGAGAATGACCATTTTGATTTTTCTCATTTTTCAATGGTGAATACCTCTGTTCAGTGGTGATAATATCTTCCCTAAGACAACCTCAGATCCGTGCCTGCAAAACTTTCCGAGAAACCAATCAAGTTCTTGTGTAAGGCAAAATATTGGGATCTCTTGACATGTTTTGCCTATTAAGTAATGCAGGAGTACTATATTTTCTTTTGAATTTTGAATATCAAGTAAAATTTGCTATCAGGAGGTAATACGTTGTAGCTGTAGTGAATGAATACAAAATATAATAACAAACTCTGTATATCACTCTTGAATGAGGGTTTTAGTCTTACTAGCTTTCTTATATCACTTAAAGATTTAACAATGAAAAATACTGTGAAGTTGAAACTTTTTTTATTGTTTTTGGTTGTCCGTTAGCAAATAAACAGATTCCAAATATTATACTTTATAAATATTGTTTTCACTACGTTAATTATTTCTGGTAAGAAATATTAACATTATTCCTCGAGGTTCAGCAGAGAAAAATTGCCCTGGAAGACCATATAAATTTTGTCTACAAGTCATTCTATTAAAGATGTCATAGTACATAATCTAAATTCACACGTACCAAATTCTGAAACTAATAGTACTGTAATAAATAATTGATCATCATATCAGCATAGTCAAAAGATAGGCCATATTTTATTTTTCGATTTTCATTATTTTGATGGATAATCAAATTATGATAACTTCAGTATGTACTAATAAAATTTCAGTATTTAGTCCTAGTTATATCGTAGTCGTGATTACTCTGAAAGCAACATATTGTCATTTAATACACTGCTGATATATCACCAATGATAAGTTCACAACTACATAACAATGTACAGTCATATATGACGTTCCTTTAATAGCCTTATTATCATACAGAAGTAACATACCATACAGGCTATTAAAGGGCGCCAAACTTTGCTTTTGTGCAGATTTTTTCCTACATAGTGTGAGTTTTTTTGGTCATATTACAGTCAAATACACAGTTGACAAAAGACGCTACATGATATTGTGTGCTATGAATGGCTGTGGATGTCACAATTAGAATGATTAATTGACAGAGTGCGTGTCATGTGTGATTTATTAAGATATCTCATAGAGAATCTGATTTGAAAATCAAGCATTTTGGTAAAATACCCACACAAAGATATTTCTTGGTGGCTTATACCAAAAGAGAACGGAAATCTGTTTTGAAAGTCATTAGAAAAAAATCAACTTCACGAAGAAAAATTTTGTATCACAGAAAAAAGGGGGAATAGAGTGTTACGATAGGACAGCAGACGGGACAAGGCAAAGAGACCGGCCAACATGACAGTCCCTCATCTGAGACATAATTCGAGAGATACAGTAGTATCTTCAGCTTATCTCAGTGTTAGAGATACATGTACAGGGATGAATTTTTGTAAATCTTACTTTTTTTTGTAATTTCCTAATGTATAGAGACACTGGTTCGGGTGCTGTACTGTATATAAGAGTATGGTATTACAGACCAAACTGAACAAAACGTCTATCATATTGATATTATCAAAATAGAAAACCAGAATAGACCAATTTGCTGGGACAAAATTCTGGAACTGTATTTCAAATAATTTAATTTATTAATTTTCTGTTCATATGTATTTTAATAACCAAATCCTGTATTTATAAATATAGTTATTAGAACTTAAAATAATACATAACAATAAGAAAAATTAATAGCTTAAACAATGTATTTCTTTAACCAAATGTAACATCAATATAATGTATTTAGCAGTTACAACACAGTTGGTTACATAAGCTTATTTTCACATGAAATGATTGTACAATAAAATAAATTTGCAATGCATATATTTCATGACATACCTATAACTGCCTGTACATTCTAATTATATAGGATTCATGTTTGCATGTAAAGTATAATCCTGTTCATAACTTTCAGCTCACACACATTTCACATCTTAGCAGCTAAATTAAATTTCAAGTACACTTTCATGAAGGAATGCATGATACAGTAGTATGAATTATAGTTATCTATACCAATTATATATATACATTTATAGTGTACCATTTCATAAATTTCATAATACAGCACATAAGAGTTTTCAGACAGTTCCACTATGCTTACAATAGATTTTAATATTGAGGGCCAAATCCTAAATTACAATTATTAAAATTTACATATATACATATGCAAAATATCGCATAGAATTACAAGTAGAGGCAAAGTTCAGAAGAATTTTTTTAGCATATGCTGTGAATAATAAATCATGAGGTCCTGAATGTGAATGCTACACTAACCTGATTAGATTAGTTTTAATGAAAATAGTTATTGGGTTTCCCCGACGTATGAAAAACATGTCACATCTACTGTACGTTTGGTCTACTAAAACAAAATTTATCACCAAATATACCTGAAAATTTTAAACCTCCACTTATAATATATATTATGACGAGCTAAATACAATAACAGAGAACTTATACACATAATAACGAGGATTAAATTCATTCAAGAATAACACGATCCTGTATTCGAGCACTTACTCCCTAAAAATGGTGAAATTACAGTTTCTGAATTCAAATTATTTCTTATTTTCTAGAAATCTTCATGTTTGATGGAGGAACCATACAAGTGCTGAGCAAATTTTAATCCTTAGATTCTGAAATCGATTGAATTATGACTGAATATTAATTTTATTTTAGAGTAGAATACACCTGTATAATGGAGGGTTAGATCTTTACATACAGTATGATAAAATATCCAATCTATATGTGACTGAATACTGATGTGTTGGTTTTCTCTGTAATAGGAACAGTACAAGCAACTTCCATAGCAAAAAGATGCAGAGTGTGCTCATGCCTAAGGGACAAGCTTTGAAGTTTACTTCAGTAATAATGACTCGGAAGATGTACTACATATTTACAAGCATTAAAAAAAAATCTGAGAAATTCTCACTTCTATAATATATATATATATATATATATATATATATATATATATATATATATATATATATATATATATATATACACACACGAGAAACTTCTTTCAAACAATTGTATTAGCATTTAAAGAAAAGAAAACGTAGTTTGTCTGAATTATTTATCAAACGAAGGAAAAAAAATCACTGATCTCTGCCAAGATCAAGGCGCTTAAACACTGCTGCAACTTATATATATTATTCCCAGAGTATAGTATAAATATAATTCACATTTCAATTCTAAGCATAGTATTAACATTAAAGAATTTTCTGACATCTGTGCATGAAAGCTAAGTAACTGTTAGGTTTCATTAATGTCTCAAAAGAAAGAAAAAAACTAAGCAACTCATATTTGCACCAACTGCTGCAGTTTTTGCTTCACGCTGCATCTTCTGAAGTTTTGACCCAGGCTTGATGCATGTTTGAATATGTAGAAGCTAGGACATCTTTCAAATGATACTCCATTCTCCTCATTAACATTTATTTTTTTCCCTATTCTAAATTCTGAGCGTTAACATTGCAATGCGGCCCTTAATTACTCCGGTAATAACCATTGAAAATGCCCTGTAAATTCATTTTGATCCAGAGGCTTATCACACATTCTTAATGTTGATCACTCCTAGGCACTATTCAAGGTAAATATCTTCAATTGGATAAGCTGTCTCAATGAACTTCTGGTAGAATCTCTGGAAGGCGCGTCTGGAAAATAAAGTGTACACCTGTGGGTATTAGTTTATACATTTGAAGATTTTTCTTAGTGGGCATCAGTAATTGACCAAATAAATTCCTGGACTAATTAGCAACAACTTAAACATTAGGATTGGGGCCAGTCAAAATATAACGTTTTCCGAGTAGGTTCCATTTTAACCTAGATTTAATCATCAGCATTTGGGGAATGGTGTGTCGGGTTAATTCCCTAGTATATTACAGTGGGCACCAAATGCCCTGGAAAGATTTTCCTTAAGTTAACTTTTCTAGCAACGTTTCTCGTGTTAAGGCCCCAATTTGAACAATTTTATCTTGTTTTATAATCAGTCTCTTTTTTTACTGTACACTCAGGCTCACCTTGCTAAAATTGCCTTTCAACAATGAATACTCTAACCTTAAGACAATCTGTGATACAAGACTGAGCCAAGACCTTGCGATCAAGACTCTCCACAATGAAACGTATATACCTGCCAATACTATTCAATATTCTAAAGCATGTGGAGGAGCGAGGGGTAACAATGAATTAAGGCAGTCCAGATCGCTGATGCCTTCTCTCTGCTGGTGGGGTCACTGAATCGCAAAGGGCATAATACTTTTCAGTATGTACAGTCATCCTCTGGTGAGAGCAGTGGGTTTGGGGATGGTAACCAAGATGTTTATATGCCACCTACCACCAAAATGTGTTCATATCGTAAACAAAAAAAACGGCCATACCATCCAGTTTTGTAAACATCCAAAATGTAAAACTTCTTCTACCCCTCCAAACACCACTTCAAAATTTGGGCCAGACGATAAATTTAAAAAGCCTGTTGCTAGTGTTAACATCTATACCCCCCAACAAGATCACTTAAAGGACTACAAGTTCCAAGGTACCATTTCATTGTCACACTAAAGCATATCCCATCACTATCCTACCGGACACAACAGCTGCCCAAAGCATTCTGATAGATAGCGCCCTCTCTGACATGCACCCACTAAGCAATTATTCGACACCCGTGTCATATTGTATCACGCCGTAAGGGTGTCGAATAATTTTTTAGTGGGTGTACATACTGCCTGTAATGGGGAGAAGATTCTAATAAAGGATCTCTCGTCTTGTCATCCATACAATTTGGCTAAAGTTTACCTAAATTGTGATCTTCTAAAAGGAGAAATACAAGTAGCTGTCGGAAAACAGTCTTTTCCAATTAAGGGATTACACTTACTATTAGGCAATGACCTAGCGGGAAAGTGGGTAGTTCCTAACGTAAAAGTGGTTGACGCTCCTTTGTCTGAAAGTTCCACCAAGGAGCTAGATCTAAGCCAACCTCACATTTTCCCTGCTTGTGCTGTAACTAAGTCCCAAAAGGGTACCACCTCACCATCAACCCTGCCAGCTATTGAAAAACTTTACTCTAAAGCCATCTCTAAAGATAATTTAATAGAAGCCCAAACTACAGATCCTTCCCAAGATAAATTGCTCAGGAGGACAAAGCTATAAATAAAACCCCCTGTTTCTATGTTCATGAAGGTATCTTGGTGCGGGCATACAGGCCTCCAGAATTGGATTCATGGGCTGAAGTCCACCAAGTTGTTATATCCCAATCTGTTCGTCAAACCCTGATCGAGCTGGCTCAGGATGGATTATCCGGACATCTAGGAATCCTTAAAACCTGTAAGAAGTAACTCTCACTTTTACTGGCCTGGACGTAAGAGATGTTACTTATTTTGTTAAATCATGCCATGGATGTCAAATGGTCGGTAAACCTTATGAAAAAATCCACCAGCCCCTCTTAAACCAATCCCTGTAGTGACAGAACCTTTTGAAAAACATAGTCCTAGACCGTGTTGGTCCCTTGCCTGAAACCAAAAATGGCAATCAATAGTTACGCACTATATTGTGTACCTCTACTAGGTATCCCGAAGTTTATCCTTTGAGAAATATTACATCAAAAAATATCACTATGTGTTTACTAAATCTGTTTACATCTGTTGGGATACCAAAAGAAATTCAATCTGATCAAGGCATCAACTTTACTAGCCATCTGTTCCAACAAGTCTTAAGTGATTTAAACATCAGAGAGAAAGGTAGATGGTTTAAGCTTGTCCCTAGCTCCTCTTTGCTCTTGTCCTCCATATTTTAGTGTGTATATAGTTAGGATGTTTATATGTTTGGCTAGAGCACTGGTGTAGGGTTAGCGGTTAGGAATTATTGTCTTTATAATTAGTTATTATTATTAAATATTAAAAACTGCACAGATGGCAGCTTTTTGTAAATGACCCATTCCTCAATGTCACTCTATGTAATATACTTGTACAAACCTTTTCTGTCCTTTATAGTGTTCAGCATTTTTTCTATAAACCTCTATGTTAGGACAGGATTAGAGAAGTATTTCAGGAAATGGCGGTGTTTAGGTACATCATATGGTATCAGTTATATGGAAAAGTTAAGAGAGCAGCACAAAGGCAGAAGTGTGTAAACCTTGGGAGAGTCTTCAGAAAATTCAAATTCTTGTGTTATGATATGTAAAGAAATTATTGACAAACAACCGACATTGTGTTGTGGAAATGATATACTGTATAGATATATTACCAAGTTTCTTGAACAAAAATTAAGCATTAACTAGATTGTGACATCCATCTTGCTCTCCGGCATTGCACAAGAGACTACTAGCTTGTATACAGTAGTGTATCCAGATGCGGCATGAAGCATACAACCACATGTATTCATATTAATATCGCAAAAGGATGGAATGAAAGGGAAGATAAATTTCTTTTGTAGAAAAGTGGAAATGTGTCTACAAAATATGATGTAATGTGATCCTGTAGGAGAGCTGAAGCCTCGTATCTCTTAAGAAATCAAAAGAAAATCTCAGAAGCCTCTTAATAAACTGTTTCATGGACTGCAATAAGTCACCTGCTTTCATAAAGACCGTTGCAGAAAGATTGCACTTACAATTCATAACTTTTTCTTTTTACAAAGAACAAATTCCATCCTCGATAGTGGGAGGCCTAACCTCTTTCTCTTTAGTTTTCATCGTTAAGCAACTCGCATCTCAGCTAAAGGACTATTTCATTGGACAGAGGCGACATGTCTTATAACAGTGATGTATATCACTGCTTGTCTTTTTGGCCGCCGCCCAAATTGTGCCACTCTAAGTGACCGCCTAGATTGCTATTTTTCACCTACAGTCATCCACCCCAGTTTTTAAATAATCTATATACTGTACGTACCGGTGAAATTAAGTGAAGTTAGTACTTTTTGTTCAGCTACTGTCATCAATTCACTGTTGAAACATCAAACATGTTAACGTCTTTCATTGTCTTCTATTCCTCATCGTCGCCAAAATATAGCTTTTTATAATACGTAATTTATTTTTCAAATAATCTGTCTCTTCAAATCTGCTACATACGAGCAGCACCGAACACCCTTAAAATTATATTAATTCTGATCTGAAAACTCTAATACTTTACTGTCCTAGTCATGGTTGAGAAAAGGCAGTGTTAATAGTCTTTTAAAAGAAAATAGCATATTTTAGAATACTTTAGCTACATACCCTACAGCTTCTGCGACAGGTCTGGTACTGTCGTTGCTTCTAAAAACATGACAAGCAAAACGTTGAATTGTCGGATGTTTGGTAATGAAACCAAAGTAGCGATGGTCCTTTGGGTGGAAGGCGCAGAAGGAAACGTGTTTGAGGTGGTAGAAGTAGTCGTGACAGGGCACGTGGTTGGGCTGAAAATAAAAATAAAGTTTTCATATGTTATATATATGATAATGTTATGAAGTGAACCTGAAAAGACAATATATGAATATAATAAATTGATACGATATGACAATGGTAATATAAACAACTGTACAAGAAAGAGTAAGAATTAATGGAGTAAATATATTTTCATAGAGGAAAAAATAAAAACACGAGTCATGTCCGAGAACTCACGGTGATACACAGACTGTAAATTATGACTATTTTTTTCCACATTAAAGTTGTAGTATGATAACAAAGCAAAACTATAAAAGTATGCTAATAAACAGTAATAATCCAGCGTAAAGAGGAATATATTCAGGCAAACTAGGAAGCAACTGTGAATACGATGGTAGAACAATTGTCTCGTATTGTTCTTCCAAACTAGGAATTAAATTTCCTCTAATTTAACTCTCTCGAAATATAATTTAGTTTTCTGTTTTTAAATAAATGACAATATTATTCTAAATAAATTTTCCGTATATGAGTGAGTGAATGAATACAATAGTGACAATGGCATATGCCGCGCTGCTGCTGTAGTTAAAACTATTTGTAGTTATATGAAAAGTTGTAGACAAATATACAACGGTGAAGTTAAACTAGTTTTTTTAGCCTTACTTGCTGCGCCAAATTACAGTTTGGTCAGTAAAGGCCCAACTTTGTTTTGTCGTAAAAAGATGCATGATAAAAATAGTCTGCCAGAGACTGAGGACCAGAAGGTAAATGATTAACTCTGTAATAAAACTTTGATTTAGTCAACCATAATGTAAATCAGGAAATTAGTTTCTAAAATTATATATATATATATATATATATATATATATATATATATATATATATATATATATATATATATATATATAGCCTGTGACACTGCTGATCGGCTTGCCAAAGAAGCTACACAAGAAGAAGATACTGAAGCCACTCTCACCCTCTCCCTGAATCATCTCAAATCTCGCATACACGCCACACAACGAGAGGCATTCAACGAAAATTGGACACACCTGAAACAACGGGGTAGCGTCACACTATGCCACTATGACGCTGTAACCGGTGACGACAACCGCCACTACAAAGAGTATCAATCCCTGACTCGATCTCAACAGATTATATACATGAGACTGCGCCTAGGGTACAGGTACCTATGGGAGTACATTGGCAACCCTGAGCCTCACCGCACTGTTTGTAAACTTTGTGGCCAACCCGACTTTCACACCCTCTCTCACTACATCCTCACTTGCCCTATGACCTCCTCCTATAGGTCCCCAGCCGTTACCAACACCTCTTCCCTCCCAGACCAGATATCCCTCCTCCTAGTCACAGGCCTGGCACTAGGGACCTGCCACTCTTTGCCATAAACATAAAATGTACAGGGAACTTTCCCCCCACACACTCATCATTCTCTCACTTTATGTAACTTGACAGAACCTATGACCCTTCAGGCTTTTACGCCCTTAATGTACGAGTCATAAAGGCAAGTATGAACTTTTCATACTTCCCTGTTGGGCGCTGTAAACGCTTCTGCGCTTCACCTTGCACAGGATGTAAGGGGGTGCCCAATAAACTAGCCCCCTCGGGGGCAAATCTGAATCTATATATATATATATATATATATATATATATATATATATATATATAATAATTTGTATACAGTTTGTTATTCATTATAGTACAGTACATATTAAGTTCCTATCAAATAAACTAAGATGGTGCTGTATGAATACGATAACATGTCTCATTATTAAATGAACTCTAACTTCCTTTCGTTAACTATAGAACGACTACCACTACTTATTGTTGGATTTCTGATAATAATAATAACATTTAATGGTGAAATGAGGCATATTGGTCTGGGAAAAATATTTAGGGATAAGGAACCAGAAAAGAGTAAATTTCAGGAAAACATTCTTACCGTTTCAGATTTTACGTTGTCGAGGACACGATACAATCTGTATTAGCTGAATGTTTTTGACAAAAAGTATTAAGGATATTCTCCGAGACACTTTAGCACTAAGGATATTAATGAAGGTTAGTTGTCGTCTTATCAAAGACAACACCGATAATTCACACTTTGTGCATTTCCCCCCCCCCCCCCCAACCTCCGGTCAAACGGAGGTCTCCTCACTTCCAACATCCAACCGTTCTCCAGCTCTTTTTGTGAGGGTTGAAGAACTCTGGTATATGTTTGAAATTGCCACCAGCTATGCTTGATGTATGACCTGGTGAATATTAACAGTTTATTTATAATTTCGCTGAATACAATAAACCGGCATTTGGTTCCTGTTTAGTTACACACCAAAACAAACCTCCCCTACCGAATGGCGCACCACTTTACCACAATGGCAGCCAATTGCAAAAGTTTCTTTTATTTAGATCAGGGAATATCCCGCACTGTGGGATTATACACATTTCAACTATCGTAGAGTTCCGCCATGTTTGTTGTTATGGTTTGAGTTGGAGATGAACACATGTGCGGAGCGTATGTGTGACAGTCCATTGTCGGAAACGAAGTAAACCTGACCGGAGGATGAAAGACGGAGGTTGGAGGAAATATTTAATAGTGTTATAGACACTTCACTTCACCGCATTTGATTAGAAAATAGCTTAAGATGGCATCTTGATTTACTTGACTGCAGATTACTGCAGCAATCGAACACGGAATAAAAAGCAAAACAATTATTTATATACCTGTAAATATCTTTATCAATAAATTTGTGTGTGTGTGTGTGTGTGTGTGTGTGTCTGTGTGTGTGTGTCATACAGCTTGTTAACATTGGTTGTGGATGTTGTATAACTAACACCTTTTACACCTTAAACAAATTCACGCCTAGTAGGGGGCACTAGGGAGGAACATCCGCGATCACGAGGAGCAACCATTATTGATTACAGTGAGCAAGAAAGACCACGACAAAACGGATTATTCATTATGTAAGTTATTATACACCAATTATTGCTTAACTAATCGTTGACTGTTGTTCAAATATACTGTATGCCATAATTCTAAATTTAAAGATATAGATGGGAGAGAGATGAAAAGGTAATCGAAACTTGTTACAGTATCTACAAATTTACCCTCTAAGAATAACAGCAATATCCACTACAACAAATAGTAAAATGAAAATAGGAAGAGTGAAATGAGAAGTTGGAGAAAATGAGGATGAAGAATGTGAAGAGAAAGAATACGAGGAAAATACCTAAATTCGTCAACTCACCGCAGGTTTACTCTTGTCAACCATCCTGATGCCCTGATCTGACACCTCCAGGATACAAGGGTGCGGGAGGTGGGCTGTCTCCTCCCCTCCAGCGATCTTCCTCACCGCCTGACACAGCACCTGTTCAGTGGCGGAAATAATTATGAATTTCAGAGTTTGATGTTTCCTTCCAGCACTTATCATATAATTTGCTCTGAGAATGAGCCAAATTGTTTCACTGACGTTCTAAATATAGTACGAAATGTGCAATACAAAATAATGGAATTTTAGAGCCAAATATGACTGAACAAATATTCGTACAAATTTATTTTATTATATAATTACGGACAGTTTAGTTCTTCTCTTAAACTTCCAGGTGTAAGATGAAAAAGTTATCGCTATTTCACTTCAGTCTAACTCACGTTACTTGAAGAAAAATGGAATACAGGAACCAATAGTGAAGCATGTATAATTCATTCATCAATCTTTTATTTTATCTATATATTTATTATAATTAAGTATTTTTATTTATTTTATTCTTGGAAATTTTTTAATCAGATAATTTCTTCTGTACTTTAGTCTCTAGTCACCACATCAGATCGCCGAATGTCCAGTTTTCCATCTTCTAACACAAATAGCAATAGTTGTTCAGGTTTCTGCCAGCTTTCTCAACCAGCACTACAGTTCCAGTGCGTATTAATGGCAACGTGTAGACAGCTTTATCCAAGGTGACTTAATCATAACAAAAATATTTAAGCAACAAAATATAGTTCTTGAATTTGGATGGGATTTAAATGTTTGGCTAAATCCTTGATCTCCAGTTGCTGTTCCAGAAATATTGGAATACTCTATAAATTGAACTAATGTTAATATATACTGAAGACAATTTATACTATATTAAAATCTAATCGCTTTAAGCAAGCAGGAGTACAATATGTGGAACATCTTTATTTTTGTCAAAGTTATAATATAGCTCTACAGCAGGAATATGTTCAATATTTATATAGGTATACCTTCAGTCTACAGCAACGTAATTAAATATAATCTCATGCTATAATTATCTTCTAAATATGACACAGTTTTAAAGTTCTTTGTTGGTCCTCTCAGTAGAGAATTTCTGTCATTTCTGTACAGATGTATGGTGCTACGATTATCTACGCATTTTCGTAAATTCGCAGTAAAATAATGTCGAACGATGACGCTCATAATTCTGGTAAAAAGTAGCTGCAGAAACCTGACCAACTGTTTACATTTGCGTTCGTCATAGTAGGTCGAGTATCAATCAAATGTGGCAACCGGGAGTCCGTCCGTAATGGTATTTCTTGTAAACAGTCCTCAGTACTTTTTAAAGCTTCGGTAAACTATGAACCATTTTTTTTTCTTACTAACTAACACAGAAACAACGTCTAATTAACGTAAATTAATATAGTGATTGGGTAAGCTAAATAAAAGTATATTCTTCAGTTCATCATTATTGGTTTGCAGTGATTAGGAATGCCACTCACTTTTCAAATATTTATGAGGACGAAAGAAACACGGAAGAATATAAAGAATATAAGGGGAAGATTCTACAATTACTCACCCTGATCCTACAATTGAAAATAAAGATGAAAAAAAAGGCTTTCAATATCATGAATTAGGTTCGACCAATTGCAAATAAAGAATTATTCAGCATCACTTGTTATATTTTTCTTCGGTACTAATGATCATATAAGAAAGCTCCCTGAAATATGTTCAAACACCCAAAATCAATAATGCTCCTCCGGCCTCTGATCCACACACCCTCATCTTAAAGATCTACCTTTCGTTTCCTTCTTTCAAGATGTTGTCATACCTGGTTGCCTTTGTGACAGAGAGTTTCTATAGAGCCAAGGTAGTTGAGGAGGTAGCGTTCCTTCTTCACTTTGGGGACTGTTGGGTCGAAATCCGAGTAGTCGACATCTGTAACATGAGCAGCGGGGAAGATGCCCTGTCGACCCGTCCGCAGGTTAACTCCTGGTGGGAGAAACAGTGGGTACAGATCAAAGCTTTCTTCCGAGTCAGTGTTTACCATTCATTGCTGATTTGTGACGATGACTCAACAAAGTTTCCATATTATCTGCCTAAGGGGTGATACAATTACTTCTAACAGATAAGCTAGTTTTTTTACTCTATTCATATTAAATATTGTGAGTAGAAGTAAGGAATATAATATATATTACACTGTATATATATAATTATATAATTTATATACTCCAACAAAGTGAGAACAGTGGTAGTGGTAACTTGTCATTACATAGTTGTTAATGTAAAAGTTTCACCTTCAAGTTGAATAGCTCCCTACATTAATTTAAAAGGTATTAGAAAATACCTGTGAAAATATTGCCTCATTGCCAAAGGTCACTAGTGGCTGTCTACGACTTCAGACCTAGAATATACAAGACTACAAAAGAGGAATACTAACTCGATCTCCCCACACTTAGCTAGGATAAGAAACTGTGTATAAGAACCCCCATACAATAATATCCATTATATGAGACGAGAATAAGATTCATCAGAAGAAGCCACATAACGTGAGGTCAACACGCTCGGCCACACCTGGGACCATATCACTGCTACTCCTCACCTTCGCACCAGAGATCGTCGGCCTCCTTCTGGACATAGATGGGGTCACCAATGTCGATGTCGACCTCGTCGTGGTGTCGGGGAATGAAGCGATAAAGCCCCCTGTGGGTGCCCTCCAGCAGCTCCAACTGGGGGAAGGGCACACCACCCGACCCTGGAGACATGGGCGACAGCGACTCTGGCAGGAGAAACACGGACATTAGAATATCCAATAATCCTATGGACGTTGAACAAAAAAAGAGTACGGGACATTTATCAATCTGTTATCACAAAAATTTATATTTGTAATCCCTAATTTAGGACTGAAACAAACAAGGAAACAAATTTACAAGAGCATACAACAATTAACAGGTCTGTTAGACACAGACTCTTGTGAAACAAACCTAACGTTAATATAACTACATAAAAATCCCTTTAAACTTCAGTCCATATATTGCGACTGACAAATCATCTACAAGCTCCGTTTTTTTAATGAAAATAAAAGTAATTTTTACTTTTTTATAAGTTATGTACCAAAATTATTATAATAGTCGAAAAGTATTTATAAGACTCATGAGCATTTTGTCTCTTAGACAGAAAATAATTTGATCGCCGGGTTGCAAACAGCCATTTACCTCATTGTTTACACGTCATTGGTATTTAAACTAGCCTGTATGGACAGATAACTGTACCTAAATTCGATTATCAAAGTCAATGAAGGTTTGTGACACAACTCGAGACTACAAGCAGTAGAAGGAACTACTAATAGAGCACTGAGAGTAGCCACAGACAGACAGTGGAAACAGACATGAGGATACAATGTGACTTTCCTGGGAAGCTTGACTAGGAATAAAAGGTCGGGTGAATGTTTGGTAAACTTGAAATTATTGACAATGCCAAAATGTATAGAAGTTCCCAAGCGCTTTCGTGTAATTCACATCTTCAGGGGTGAGTACAGTTACCTATCCTAACACTCCCCGAGTTTAGTGGAAAAAAAATTGGAGCTCCTTTTGGGATAAATTCAAGTATTTAGTACATGACAGTTGAAGTGCCTAAAGTTATCATATTCGTTATGTCAATTAAAAGGAGCAGTTTATGATCTAGTATCAGAACTTACCACTGAAGGACCAGCTGCTTCTTCACATCTCCCAGCTGCAAGCTCATCACCAAGGAAGAGATATCCTACTGGCCTTTGAGAAGGATGTTGGCTCAATCCTGGCACAAGCAAGCATTAGGGGTTTTACCAATGCGTATCTACTTATTATGTCGATGGAGTTTCTTTCGCTGGGGAATTGTTTCAGACCTTTTTTTCGGTGGTATTTTGTCCGTGTACCAAATAATTAACTAGCACTTACCATTGACCGTAGCCTGTGGCGACATAGACTTCGCGCCATCAGGAGAGTGCTGTGTTGAATTACCGGAATCGATGTCGTTGAGGGGTAGCCGCAGCTCTGAGTCCGGGCTACTACTGTCATCTGTTGGGTAAAGTCAGGAAAGTTAGCTGCTGAAACATCTGAGACAAGATGAGGAAATTAAATGAACTGAGAACTAATTCATGATTCAGTTGAGATATCTTTATGTAAGAAGAAAAATTCTTACTTTTTAATAGGACCAAAGTGATATATTTATTAAAGAGTGCGTGAACATTTGGGTAAGAGAGAAAGCATTTGAATTAACGATTTAGTAAGTAGGAAACTAGACACTTTGGTGTGATTGTACACGTGATGCGATAATCTTTGAGAATTTAGGTAAGATGAAACATTGGTCAAATATCTTGGTAAGAATTCGGTGACAAATTTCGATAAATATTTTTCAGGAATCATGTAAAATGCGTGTTACTGAAATTGTTCAGCTAATGCTACTGAATGAAGATGAAACTTGATCGGTAAGGAACAAAACATATGTAAGTGTGAGAAGACAAGTGAAAATAAAACGGTCGAAAGAAATAAAAAAATGAGTCAAAATGAAAGCATAGTGGTAACTGTAACGTGTGTTTAGTTAAGAAGAAGACAATGCCATCAAAAGAGCAACAAGTACTTAACAAAGCTAGCTAAGTTGCTTTTAGTATAGTTACAAGTGAAAACTTGTACACACACACAATATATATATTGTAACCCCTGTCTCATTGCACCTGTGTCAGCCATTTGTATCATGCTGTACTGCTGTACATAAGACATATGAGAATAAATGATTATATAATCCTAGGGGTTTTCACATCAAATTCACTCTCATTAATACAACATCTTAAATATATTGTAACATTGAAGTTATGCAGAATCTGACATCTTACCGTAGAGACATTGTGATTAAGAATTTTTCAAGGATTTCATCCTCCAATTTATTGTACTCTTTGCTTAGTCACCCTGTATACCTCATTAGTCCATATAGCAAGCAATACCTTACAAGTCGGGAATCGAACCCTGGATCTGTTTGTATATGTAAGTCCGCATGCTATATGGCAGTATTCCCCAATCCTGTGACCCGGGTCACAGCAATGTGACCCAAACCATCTACAAGTGTGGCCCGACAGACTTCTGTGACTAGGTGCTATGACCCAGGAGCAGCTGTGACCGACATTGTGGCCCACAAAAATCAGTGAACAAGTCAATCATGCTACATCCTGTGCAGTGGCGGATTTCCCAATGCACACACGAGGCACGTGCCTAGGGCCCTCCAACCTTTGGGGGAGGGGGGGGGGGGGGGCCCGACGACACACATAATGCGGTAGCATATATAAACAGGGCTCAACTGATATGCTTTAATCGCTATGTTGACTGTGAGCACTTGCGAATGAAAGAAGAGCTTCTTTTCTGTGAAGATGTTGGCACAGAAACTACCGGTGAAGCAAGTGCAAAAAAAAGTTCTGGATTGCCTCACTCACAATGGGATTGCAATTGAAAAGTGTTAACACATCACAACCGATGGCGCAGCGAGTATGGTTGGGATAATAAATGGTGCAGTGGCAAGATCGAAAGATTATGCACCGAACTGGAGAAGTTCTCATCAAAGCATCGACCAAGTGGATGCAGTAATGAAAAAGTGCGTCATTATCATCAATGATGTCAAAAGTAAAGTTGAGAAATCTCGCATGTTCCATGAATTCTGCGATGGGATGGGGGAGACTGAGAAGACCCTGCTGTTTCACACCGAAGTGCGATGTCTATCAAGAGGAGTTGCATTGAAGAGACTCTTTCAACTAAGGAAGGCAGTTCATGGCTTCTTGCAAGACTGTGGCTCACTGCATGCATTCTGTTTCATGCAAGAGGAGTGGGTTGTTAAGCTTTCTTGCTTTTGTGATATATTCACCAAGCTCAATGTGTTGAACCTCTCTTTTCAAGGGCCAGGTCAAGATGTGTTCACTTCCAATGGAAAAATTGAGGCATTCAAATTGAAAATTTCAGGGTGGAAGAAAAAAGTTGAGAGAAGAGACTTTTCAGACTTCGATGAACTTAGGAAAATGATTGCAGAGTCCAAGGATGAAGTCATTGACGACTAAATGATGACAGTTGTGTCCCAACATCTCGCCGTTCTCCAGCAGAATTTTAAACACTGTTTTCCTCCTGCAAATGAGGAAGAAAAGAAGGAGAATAGTTGGATAAGAAACCCGTTCCTTATCTTAAACTTGAACGACAGCAAATCTGCCCACTCAAGAAAAAGACACTGATCGAATTCCACTGTGACTCAGAAATTAAGGACCTTTTCAACAGCCGCAACCACACCGACTTTTGAGTAGCAGTGAGCCAGAAAGAAACATATGAGATGATTGCTGGTAAAGCACTCCAAGTTCTGGTGGCATTCCACAGCACTTACTCCTCAGAGATGGTTCTCAGATCTGCTCACCAACAACAGCAAAAAAATGCAGATGCTCGGAGAGACGATGTTGTCTGCGTGCATGAGGGTGGCAGCGACAAGAAAAATCGCCCCACGATTCAGCCTGGCCATGGTCAGCCACACCTCCACCATCCATCCAGGTTAACGGTACAACCCTCTCTAATGTTACCCACTTTCAGCATCTTGGCTTCCACATGTCCACCACAGCGGACATCGATGAAGAGATTCAACATAGGATCAGATGTACTGTACATCTCAAGCCTTTGGCAGGCTCCGTACCCATACATGTGAGGAGACGATCACTCAACACTGTAATGCTTGGAGGAGCACCACGAGAAGACTTCAATACTTTCGAATTAGCCCGACTTCATACCGAGGCAGACAAGCGCCCCTCCCGCACTCGATGTTGTCCTCCACACGTGCAACCTCTGTGGACAGCCCTACCAGTCCCGTATCGGCCTCTCGAATCACCTCAGAGCTCACTAACGAAGGTGAAATGCTTAATATCTCATATCATTGTATCATAGCCAAACTCGATTCCGAGTGACAGCAAGTAGTAGAAGTAGTGTGTGTGTGTGTGTGTGTGTAAACGTTAACTTTAACAATTAGCTTTGCTGCATATTCGTTTGAGCTCAGTATGACTAGCCTTGAGAGCTTTATGGCAGCACCGTCACCAGAGGCACTGACAGAGCTGGCCAGAGCCGAGAGGTTCATTCGGTTTTGTTCAATTTTGCAACCTGGAATGAACTTATAGCATGTCTGGAGTTAAACTCAAGAGGCTTTGTTATCGCGATATATATTATATTATATTTCAACCCTCCTAAAAACCTTGCTGCAGCATCATAATAACGCAAGTAAGTTCTTAGAGACAACTCCTTCACGGCAGGGTTTAGAAAATGAATGCTGACTTAAGCATCAGCCTCACCGACCTCCACCTCTATCACAGTAAAAAGAGATTGGCAGGCAGTCGCTAAGAGAGCATGCCTGCTACTAAAATTTATCTTAGCAGAACAGTGAAGGCCAAGGGACATTATTCTTGTAAAGAAACTGGAACAAAAACATTTATCGACATAAATGGCTAAACCATTGTGACGATCCAAACTACCAACAGTATACACTATACATCAATGACTGAAACAGCTTGAGCTGTTGATAAATAGAGTAGCAGTGTCCCTAAGTTTGAGAAAGAAGAATTGGACCGCTTCTTCTCCTCATTGTAAATGCTTGCGGCATTTCATGGCTGACAGGCTGGCCATTTTAAATAGCTATAAGCAGGTTCTTGAAGCTTATCGGCGACAGTTCCAAGACTGCCGGACGACGACAAACAGAGGTTTGTCGAGTTTTTTCGGCAGAAGTGGATGTAGAGTAAGTCCGCCCACGTGTAACATGAAAAACCTGAGTAGCTAATTCTTGATGAGGAGGTGATAAGGTGTATTCCAACCGATGTAAGAGAATATCTACAAGTAGACCAACGGGGTATCCTCAACTTGGCTGATGCTGGTCCGGTTGCTGTCCATTATTCTTTAACTTGGTAAAAATGTAAATTCCAGGTCCCCTGACCCCTGTTCCCAGTCTAGTTCCCTACTAGCGGCCTGCTTCAGCTCCGACTCTAGTGCAGCCGCGTCCTGTTATACAAACCAAACCACCAGGACCCCGGAATCCACTCCATTTACTTTAGGTGAGCCCTCCTTCCGTGAGACTGGGAGAACTACTGTTGCTGGTGAGAGAAGTAGTGCTCCTTTTGTAAATACTGCAAGAAGCCAGGGCATGTCATCAATGACTGCAGAAGGTTAGAGAGAAAACAAAACAAAAACACTCCTCTTACCAGGGAGATCTGTCTCTCGGTCAGGGTGGCCAAGCAATCGCGAAATGAATTGGAACCCTTTGTTACAACCCTCAGTGTCTTCCACATTTGACCACTTTGATCCCCTGGCTCTCTAGCTCTTGGTCAGTGCAGTTAACCCTCCTTTCCTGTCAAGTTATTGAGAGACATTGGCTCAGCCTTATCTCTTGCGATCAAAGAGGCGGCTCCTTTTTTGGAGAGGAGCCATACAGGTAGCTGGGTCCCAGTGAATGGTTTGACCGGCGATTCTCGTATTCCCATTTGTCAACCGTATTTACGTTTATCCACAATCTCTGGGTATTTTACTCTAGGAGTGACAGGTAGATAATTGACCTGAGGAAATGTCTCACTTTTGAGAGGATATGATCTAATACAATAGTCTCATCATATTCTACTGTACTACAGTGATCAACACCACACAGTTAGATGAACAGATTCCCGGGTTTTTTTCTGCATGCAGTGTGACATGTAGCGTGAGCCGTAGGGCCGACCCGGATGGAGATTCTGTCCTCTCATATGGGGAGTCCCGTGTTAACGTTGAGGACGACCATCCTGGTTTTGGTCTCAGTAATTTTTTCGAAGATTTCCCACTCGTAGACCACCGCTGAGTCAGTCCTGATGGTGATAGGGAACTAGAAATCACTAGTTTTGGAGACTCCTGTCGAAGTAAACTTGTAGAGCTGTAAGCTGGGGATCCGGAGTAAACTGTGTTTCTCAATAGAGCCATAAGTGAGGCAGAAGTCGCTGGGAAGTCTCAGTGTTACAACCACCAGTCTGGAGTTTGCATACGAAAGTACCGACCAACTGGTGTTCCAGCAGGCCAAAGTGTAGTTGGATACCAGCCATTGCGTCAGGAAGTGTTCAGTACAGCTCATGATAAGGGAGGAGGACATTTAGGAGTCAGGAAAACTTATGCTAAAATTTTAGAAAATTAAATTTGTCACACCATACTTGATAGTTTAATTGCGAGACGTAATGCAGTCCTATTGTAGTGTGGGTTTGACTTTATTGCACTAATACAGGAAGTTTATAATTGAGGTGGAAATAAAGTTGTCAACTCGACCACGACTAGCGTTATGAAAAAGACTTGCATTATGATTAGATGTTATACCTGTAATGTTATGTATAGATAATTCATCGTAAATATAAACATTATAGCACAAAAGCTGTCGAATTATATAGTAATTTAAAAGCCCGAGATCTCCCCGCGGTGGCCTGACGGACTGGCGTGGGCCACGCTACGTCTTCCTGGGGTCAAGGCGGACCTGTACTTATCATCCGGGTGGGATATTATTGCTGACTTTGGCTTAATCTTCTGGGTCGGATACTGCATTTATTCACGAAACAAACACACACCTTGGTGAACTTGGCTTAACCGCCTGGGTTAAGCCAGGATGTAACATGTCATAACACCAAGTTACTAAGACAGAAGGGCCCAACAGTGTGACAGTAGAGAAGGCACTGAACGAATAGTCGTATTATCACTGCTGAAATGGTATGGTCAGGGAGAGAGACTTGCCTTTGATATAAGAGGTTGCATTTGAGTATGAAGAATGTTCAATATAATCTTCCTAAGACAAAAAAACAAGATAAAAAGACTTGACTTAAGATACATGGGCAACACTCATATATGGACCAGAGAGTGAATGTGAGAGGCAGGCAGAGAGACTGATAGGGACTGACCTCTGATGTAGGAGTGGCACTTGAGCACGAGGATGGGCTTAGAGTGGTTATTGATGAGAGTGAGGGCGTCGGGCGTAGAGCTCCTTGACGCCACCCCGGACTCCGCCTCCTGCAGCTCCTCCGCCAAGGTGGGCGTCCGTAGGGCCAGGATGCTCGCCGTGCTGAACGCTGTGGACGGGAGAGATAGGATGCGGTTATTAATTGGTAGAGAGGGAGTAGTTAGTGGATGCTACGGACGTGTTTGGTGAGCAATACAGAGAAAACGATTTAGTAGGTGGCGGAGAGAAGACGTATTAATGGGCGGCAGAAATAAGACGTGTTAATGGGTGGTCGAAAAAAGACGTGTTAATAGGCAGCAGAAAGAAGACGTTTTAATAGGAGGCAGAGAGAAGACGTATTAATGGGTGGCAGAAATAAGACGCATAAATGAGTGGCAGAGTTAAGACGTTTTAATGGCTGGCAGAGATAAAACGTATTAATGGGCGGCAGAGCAAAGAAGTGTTAATGGGCGGCAGAGAGAACACAGATTAATGGGTGAAAAAAGATAAGACGTATTAATGGTAGACATGTTTGTTGCACTTATGGAATGTGTTTGTTGCACTTATGGGATGTGTTTGTTGCACTTATGGGATGTGTTTGTTGCACTTATGGGATGTGTTTGTTGCACTTATGGGATGTGTTTGTTGCACTTATGGGATGTGTTTGTTGCACTTATGGGATGTGTTTGTTGCACTTATGGGATGTGTTTGTTGCACTTATGGGATGTGTTTGTTGCACTTATGGGATGTGTTTGTTGCACTTATGGGATGTGTTTGTTGCACATTAGTCATCCTCATTCATGCCTTCTAATTGTTCCTCAGACCTTACTCTTATACTGCAGCTATACCCCACACAGCAATAAACCTCTGTGCATAGAACATCGTTATTCCAACATCTACATTTTCCCTTGGATACATCCATGTTTACATCCACACTCCACTAAATTTATTGTTGCTTGAGGAGCTGCAACATTCAAACATCGAAATCGAGCAAACTGAAATTTAGCTGCATCAAATTTCCAACCGTACTCAGCTTGAGATGCGAGAGATGATTGATTTTCTCCAGCATTTCTCCAAATCATTGCTTTGTAATGTGCCCGACGAATATGTAATGTAAACGAACCAGTACGGTAGTTGGAGGAAGACTCTCGCATTTAGCAGCACGGTTTGAGTACAGCAACCAACGAAGCTTGCTCACTTTGGTGTATTCTTTGGATCTGTATAGTAAGCAGACAAACCGTTCCAACTGGGCACACACTTCCTGAGAAAGGGTATTGGACTCTAAAGGTGTCTCGGGTGACCAAGGGGCTGCATCTTCAAGCAAATAATTTTCAAATCCAAAAGTTCAACTCGGGCTTATAGCTACAATATTCAAGCAGTTGAACACATGTCAAACAATTAACTAGTATGATATATAGAGTTGTCCATAAGGGGTTTTTAACCATAGGGGATATTTTAATATAAAGTCTGACACCCCTGGCATCCCGATGCTTTGTGTTCGTGTTTTGAATGTCAGTGGGAAGGGAACTAACTAGTCGTATGACCACACACACACAAAGATGACCGCAGTGACAGGCATACTTACAAGTTGTTGTTATTATTATTATTATTATTATTATTATTAATATTAATATTATTAATATTATTAATATTATTATTAATATTATTATTATTTGTTTTTGGTCTGAGACTAGTTCTCCAATAAACCCATGTTTACGAAAATAGACAAATAAATAGCAGGAACGAATCTAAAAGTTGACGGAACAGCGTAAAAACAAAGCCCCCCCCACACACACATATATATATATATATATATTATATATATATATATATATATATATATATATATATATATATATATATATATATATATATATATATATATATATATATATATATATATATATATATATATAGTATTCAGAAATTTCGGTATGATATTTAGAGATGTTAGAACGAAAATAACCGATCTGCCGAAACAGGAAAGCATAAGTAGGCCAGGCTGAAAACACCCACGCCTAATGGTGCGTAAGACTCGGCTCAGGGAACACCATCATGCACAGTGGAAGCATTTTGAACTTTGCCTATATAAAACTAAATGTACTTTATCGAATTAATGTAGACACGATTCATGAAGTTAAGGGACAATTATTAAATTTAAAGTTATTGTAGATCGTTTCTCAGTCTAAATATGTTACGTGTGTCCCAAAGAAACTATTAGAATGTGTGAAAGATGACGTCACTATGCTAGGCGACCGCCTTGATGCACGCGGACGCTGACCCAGTCAGTAGCGCGCAGGCGTACGTCGTCCACGGGTCTCTGCCAAAGAAAACGACCATGTGGCCTCGTCCTTTCCCGAGCACGTTTCATCAGTGTTGCAAGTAAGTTTTATTCGATCTCAGACAGTGTTTAGATAGGATGGAGAAGAAGTTAGCAGGAGCTAACAGAGTGTTCTTTTGCAGGGTTCAGAGAACCCTCACGGTTGGTCAACGGGTGTTTAGCGGTCGTATAGTTGGCCACGCACGAGGTGAATGAGTGTCCCTGACGACTAACTATGTGGGATCAGCGTCCGCACTTGGTCGGTGGTCGTTCTGGGTCAACTAATCTCCCCACCTTGGTTCATACAACACCACATCTCTTCAGTCAGTCAGTGAAAAATCTTACGGGAAAATAGAACCCCTCCCTCAGCTGGGCAGGGTTCACTTGCTTACGGTCACTCTCTTCCTGTCCATGAAGTACTGAGAGTAAACGGAGTGCAGCCTGAGTGAATGAAAGGTCACACACCGAGACCAGGAGTCTACTCTATAGTTGGGTACATAGAGACATTTATCTCCCCAGTATTGGGTGTATGTGATCGAATTAACCAAGTCCAGGTATGTAATCAATGCTCCTCATGGTTGATTGCACACGTGGGACGTAGGGGTTCTTCTTCAAAGTTGGTTAAACGCTGTAACACCTTAAAGTATGGGTGTGTTCTGAGCACATCTGTGAAGCATGTTACGGGTGATGGTGGTGAAATACACTCATGACTCCTGAAATTTAGAGAGAGTAATGAAAAAACAGCGGAGCACCCGCCTGCCTGACGGGTCATGAGTGATTTTCTCGGGTTCTTGTAAATGCCTGCCCATTGACAGGTTAGTAGTTACGACCTTCGGGTTCTGGGTAGTTAGGACAGTTAAGATTATACTATTTTGTGGGTCATCCCAGACAGGCTATGAGTGATCCATGTTCTTGTGCAGTATGACTAAAATCGGGATTTCTATTTTTCAGTGATTGCTATTATTTTGTCGGATGCCCGTAAAAACATTGATGAAAATACTGACTGCTTGACTCTATTATACATTCACATATTATTCTGCTCATCATAAGAGTCAAACAGTCAGTATTTTCATCAATGTTTTTACGTGCTTTGAGAATATGCAGCCGGAATTCATTGATGAGGAATATCAATATATCTATAATATTGGCTTGAACCTTAAGTAAGTATCTTTCTATAGAACTGATCCCAAGCCCACCCATGACCATAAGAATCTCTTAGCATTACCATTTCACAAAAATTTCTCTCAATTTCCTTTACAACTAAAAACCTGGAACGTCAATGTGGCATTTAAAAACTCATGCACTGTTAAACAAATGTTAATCAAGAACTCCCCCAACAACACAAGTGGCTGCATTTATAAGGTTCCTTGCAAGGAATGTAATATGTTTTACTTAGGCCAGACAGGTAAATAAATAAATAAATATATATATATAAGTAAATCACTGTAGGTGCGCGTGATCCAGGTATATGCTGATAACCACAAGGAAAGAAGAAAACACGAAGTTCCCAAGCGCTTTCGTGTAATTCACATCTTCAGGGGTGAGTACTCACCCTGGATATATCACCATCTGTGTTTATGCGAGAAATTTATGTTACGCCAATGAAAATACTATTATAAGGACGTACTCTACCAAGCTTATAACACCTAGTGTGTAACTGCACTTGTGGATAAGTTTTGTATATAAAGTTAAATATGTATTCGGGCTCCTAACCCTGGCAAGGTGTGGTTGGGTTAAGTTACGTTCGTTACGTTACGTTACATTAGTAACTTGAATAAAAAATAAGTAGTCAGACTCCTAATCCTGGTAAGTGTTTGATCACTCGGGCACCACGAGATACAAGTTGGGTGCAATAAAAGAGTCCTCAGGGTATTGTTACACTGTACAGGACGGGAGTAAAATACTTTCTGTACGAAACCTTGAGTCATTTAAACTCTCGACTCTGAAGACTTAATCCCTAAGGTGTGGCAACTCAGTCCCTCGAGTAAAATAATATACAACAATTTGTGAGCTGAATCATATCCTAAATTATGTAGACTAACTCATGAGCGCCTGTCTTGACTACCAGATTAGGATTTCACCTAATGTGTAACTTGATAAAATTCTGATTATGTTCACTTAATTCCTTGGTTATTGTTACCCCTCAAGAAGAGTAACCTACTCCTCTCATGAAGCGTTGAGAGGAGTGAGTTAAAACCGTGTCCACCTTGGCACCAGAGTGAGAGTTCGATAACTTTAGCCACTTGTTACGACAACTTATCCATTAAGGAACATTCTAAATAAATGTTAAATCAAGAATAAAAACAAAATTTCAAGGCTAAGATGACAACAGGTGATAAGCTGTTAACATGTGATAGACGGCGGGGCGCTAGTTACGGCTGTGACTGTGTCGACCAGAGGTTGTTAGGAGACGTGTCTTGTGGCAATAGTATGGGCATGAGAGACGACCTATCACAGCTGAACAGCACGGAGTAGAATGAAAGGGAGCAGAATTGATCAAGAAGGAAAAATTAGTCTCGTTAAAATTAACCCGTGGCAGTGAAATACAATAATCCAATTAAAACTTACCAATCCTTCTGTTGATAATCAGATTATATAAAGCAACACTACTATTCAATATTCAAAGCTGAAAATAAAATAAAGCTTCGAAAATAAAATATAACGAAATAATCCAGACGAAAGTGTGAATGCTTAATGAAGAGAGTGGCCAGCAGTCCCGGGTAAATGATGGATCACTATTGATGAATCTTAACGCGGGAACTTGACATACTTATTGAACTATGGTGTGGCTTATTAGTTCGTCAAACTTTTTCCAGAACCTAAGAACGAGAGTTTCGTTTACACTAACTTAGCTCGAGAAATACGAGACAGTTCGGCTTACTGTTCCCTAAGGTCGATGTGTAAGTTTAATGTGACCATAGCACAGGAAGCACCGAGGAAGAGAGCTTTTGGGGAAATACTATTCTCACACACTGAACACAATTTTGTGTATAGAAGAAGGTCTTTATTTTGTCTTTTTTTCTCGTTTCCCTCTCAATCTGTGTCAGTCACTCTCCCTGTCTTTGAGTTTAAACCAATAGCCTGATATGCTAATCATCAGCAAAATCATCACCTTTAGCCTATTAGAATATTTAATTTTGTTAGTTGGCACCAAAAAGAGTCTTAGGAATAGTGTATAAAATAGAATCAAAACAAGAAATATTAATACCCGTATTTGGAATATGAATAAATGATAGATACATCTGACCATATATTTTAATTGGAATAAGTGTGAAAAGGTGGCAACAAAATAATATTGTTTAGATTATCGTTCCAAAGCAGACTGTAAGATCCACCAGAGTCATGTCGGGACTTAGACGAAATAATAGATGTATCTCAATTATCGATTAACTTTACAAGGCCCCAAAGGTTATGAGACACGACCCAATATGCATCCCTCATTCAAACAGTTGGATCTTTTCCTCTTCACCAGCAGAGCGAGACATGAAGGCAGCTCCTGAATCACAAGGTAGTTGTATATGGAGTAATCCTTTACCTTGGCTGCTGCTGCCGGGATGGTGCCTCGGGCCTCAGCTGCAGGTGCTGGATTCTCCAGTGACCTCCATCCTCATCACTCCACATCACCGATCGTTACCCGACGCTCGCTGTCCCATCCACTACAAGACAGATGATGTGTCCAGCTTTGAACAGAAGGTTGTTGTTAACAACATCTGTTGTTTGTCTAACCCAGAACAGCAAATGTTTTAAGTTCTTTTCCAAAAAACAGGTGCTGTGTGTCTAACTCAGAACGGCAGCTGTTATGTGTTAATCTTAAAACAGTAAGTAATGTGGATCCAAATCAGAACAAAAGGTGATATATGTCAAATTATCTTCTGTCAACGTAAGCAGTGGTATCGCCTCACAGGTGTTTTATATCAACACTTTGCACGATACAATAAGTATGGTGTTCAGTCAACCTACCGCAACCAACACCAGGAACTAATGACTTGCAGAAGGTGAAACACACTCGAAAAAGTGTTCTTCTGGCCGATAGAGCTTCAACAACCATATACCGACTCACCTGTTCCCTTGAGAAAAGTCGAATTCGCGACTAAGGGAGTAATACTACGTACGATTAGCTTGATTAATGATTCACATTTCTCTGAGTTTCTGTTCGTCTCGGTGTTTGTGATACTCGCATTTATCAGTTACACACATTGTCTGATTGACAAGATCGCAAACAAAATGTGGAACATTCCTCTCTGATATTACTACAAGTGTAAATATGAATACTTAACTAAATGCCACCCCCCCCCCCTTTTATTACTGTGATTAAGTATTGCGAGATAAGTTTAGGTTGGCTATTACTGTCAATTAAATGAACTATATCGGGTGTGGGGGGGAGGAGGTGAGGATGGACATTATACAGAAAATTCTCTATTATCGGCTGTGGTAGGTGATAAACTTCTGGCGGGTAAGTGACTTACTGTATGTATACAAGCACCTCCCATGCATGCGAAGATATTTAACAGCATATAAGTAGCCGAGGTTTCAGTCAGGTAAGTTTATGCTAACCACCAATATTCTACTTACTGGGTTTAATCTATAGGAACTGCACAAGCGGGCCACACTTCCACCTAGTACATTGTCAGGCGCGTTTGGTGATATTTGACACCTCTGTATTTGTTTACATCGAAGTAAAACTAATGGAATTGTATAAGGGAACCTCACATTAGTAACCAAACTAAGGATACAAAAGAAACATTCCCCTACTATCTCTGCATGCAAGCATTTACTGCATGTTTATGATTTAAATACAGATTACCACGAAGAACGACATTAGCTCCAATCTGCTCTTTGCTGGACGGTGACAGTGAGGCGAGGTGTTGTGACATAAGGAAACGAAAGGGTGGCGTTTTCTCCGTCGGGCAGAGATGTACCGACACACTGTTTCACGTTTACAAAATTCATATTCTTCATGTCTATAATGCTCTCGTGCATGACGAAATGTGCCATCGTATGGGGAGAAGTGTCATTTATATGCGTTTGTTGTATGATAAGTGATGATGTATTTTCGCCTCGTTAGTGATATTTGGTAAAGAGATAGTAGTTGGTATGACGGCAATGCGGCTGGCCAGAATATGGTCTTTCTCTCAAACTGTAATCCAAGGAATTGTTTCATTGTGTAGCAGTGGTTTCATTTTATTGGTAAGAAGCCGAGAAACATAGTGTATAGGCCGTAAGAGACGTTAAAATAAATGCAAATAGTGATAGGAATGTAATGTGAGTGGTGGCGGTCATGGATGTGTTTCATAAATACTGAACAATAAGACAAGTCAAATGTCAGGTCACCTTGGAGATGAGCTTAAAAATAAAATTCTAAGCTTAGTTAAAGTTCGGTTTACCCTCTAACTCACAATGAAACTTTGTTATTTTGCCCAATTTGCCCGTTTACCAAGTGTCACTCACGAGACGCAAATGCATCATATCTTTTCAATTCATATATATTATATATTTAATGGATCAGTATGATATTAATGACATTTATCCCCACACGACGGTACAGTTCAGCATTCATCAGGGCCATAAGTTAACATGAAGAGAATGAACTTTATGTACATTAATACTGCAGAAAGGGTGCAATGGCGCTTTTTTGGTTTATCTCTACATTGACTAAAACCATATAGCCTACTGTTTAATTATCATCAATCACAGAGGGAAGATTGAAACTAAACATGAATATATTTCGGTGCTGTCTCTGATCGGAGCAGAAAAACCTCCACCCACCCCTCCGTCACTTCACCATAATGTCACTGTCCAATAGACGTCAGATAGGAACCAATGAGATTCCATTTAGCAATCTATATTAAAACTGTAAACATGCAAGATGCTGCTTGCATTCAGAGATAGTGGGGGACTGCTCATTTAGCATCTTTAGTTTGGCTACTATTGCAAGTTTTCTTCAAGCCATTGCAGTAGTTTTACATCGATGTAAACGAAGACAGACCTGCCACATTTCACAACACCCGCCAGCCATTGTACCAGATACGGCCGCACTAACAAAGTCGGAACTCGGAGTTTCGTTTCTTTTTGTCAGTCACATGTTCCGGGCAAAATGTACGCTGGAGTGGCTGCACCCTTAGAGAATGTGTGTGTGTGTGTGGAGGACCCAGCAATAGCACATACTTTCAGAGAGCAGCTCGAACATGGTCTTATAAACAACCCAACGGCAAACAACGCGAATCCCAGTGCCGAATGGGATACTCTCAACACTGTTATGACAAAAACCTGCAGAGACCCTCGGCCAGATCGAAAGAATACACCAGGACTGGTTTGATGAAAATGACCAGGCACTCGAAGTACTCATCGATGAAAAACAAGCTGCTTTTACTGACTGGCAGAAAAACCCTCAGTCTCGGACCAAAGCTGATACCTTCCGCAAGAAGAAAGCGGCAGCCCAGCAGGAACTTCCCATTCTAAAGAATGACTGGCATGTGAAATACAAAAATATGCAGATCAGCACAAGATGTGCGAATTTTTCAATTTCATTAAAGCATTTTATGAGCCAACCACTCGTGGTGCAGCCCCCCATCGCTCATCTGATGGTAACTTCATAATTAAAGACGAAGAAGGCCTCCTTCAGCGCTGGAAGGAGCATACCATTCATTGCTCAACCAAAACACCGATGTGGATGTCCTGACTACTCAGCAGGCCCTTCAGCATCCAGAGCTGACCCACCTCAGCTATCTTCCATCCCTGGATGAGGTAGCTACTGCCATCAAACAGATGAAAAATAACAAAGCCTCAGTGCCTGATGATATCCCAGCCGAGGTGTATAAAGCACGAGGACCTCTGCTTACCAGCTGTGTCCACCCTGTCCTGGAGAATATATGGGAAAAGGAGGAAATCCCCCCCCCCCCCCCAAGCTCCTAAAGATGCTTCCATTGTCAATATTTATAAGAACAAGGGAGACCGGTCAGACTGCAGTAACTACGGCTGGATCTCGCTGCTGTCCGTAGCTGGCAAGATTATTACGCGAGTCCTCCTAAACAGACTCCTTCCTGAGGCAAAAAACTTCCTCCCAGAATTTCAATGCAGTTTTAGACCATCGCGTGGCATCACTGACAAGATCTTTGCTGCCTGCCAGATACAGGAAAAGTGCAGAGAACAGCGTCGTGACCTGTACATGGCTTTCATCGACCAATCCAAGGCCTTCGATTCGGTCAACAGGGAAGCCCTCTGGTGGACCTTCAGCCGTTTGATCATAAGCTTTAAGAACAGCATCCTTCAACACATCATATTGACAAGGTTGATCATCAGTAAGGTTTACAGTGACAGTTTTTGCTCGACCTAAGAATGCTGATTGAGGGAGAAAACTCCACTGTGAAATAGGCCAACTCAATTGTTTGGCAATTTTTTCAAATAACAGGAAAAAATTCTCAGGGTCACTCTCATCAAAATTATGTACTAATTTAACATTTTTGGAGCAACAGAAGTAGCGGCATGTCAATTGTTTGCACTGCAAATTTTCATATTTCTAAGAAAATCCCTTTCCTTTTCCTCACATTCCAGCTGTTTTATAGCCAAATCCTGTGCTCTCTGAGCCATCCTATCATTTAGTTCTAGAATTTTAAGTTTCACCAACTCACTAGTACTTTCTTCATACAAATCTAAAGCACTAAGTGATAACAACTCGGCACTAACCAAATTATCAAGCACATTCTTTTTAATCTCTGCTTTAGTTGCACCTGCTCTGTACTCTGTATGTATATTATGTATATTGTATGTATATCATGTATGAATGCCATTTATATATATTACTAATAAGCCAGCAGTGTGTGGCAACGCTTTTATCATGTCACCACACGCTTAGATAATGTGCCTGGCGACATCTGGAACCTGCTAATGTATCACTTGCCACATGTCGCCCGAGAGGTCAGTTGACCCATAGAGAGTGTAGGGAACCGCCGTCTTGGCCCGCGCACCTCTGTACAATCCAGCAAATAGAATCTACAAAACTCTACAGGTGTTTGTGTTCGCTCCTGTAGTTAGAACACTAATAACAAAGACAAAGCTAATCACATGAACATACTAGACTACTTTAAGGTTGCCAATATCACTAACAACTAAATCAATACACGATTCAAGAACAAGAATACAAAAAACACTAAATACAGCCAGCCAGCCTCAACAACGAACACCATGAGTACATCACCTGATTGATCGAAGACAGAAGTCAACTGACAACACAGGCCAGTCTATAGATCCAGAGGTTACCCAAGCTTGAGTGCTACTAAAACCCTTGGCTTTACAGTATAAGGGTTGCTGACTGAGGAGACTGACCCAAACATCGTACTTGAACTGAAGTCTCATTGTTAATGCTATTACAATGTTACCGACTTTGATATTATAACTATTCACACACAAAAAAAAACAATGTAATTTTAGTTAGGAAAAATAGAAAATTATACAAAATTACAAAATATATATATAATAAGAATACATACGCATTTACAGTACGTCTGGCAGGGGTATACAGCTCATTTAGTAATTGGTTGTTAAGGGTAGTTTTAACCTATGCTACACTTAACAATATATACATATATATATATATATATATATATATATATATATATATATATATATATATATATATATATATATATATACACATCATAGTGTCAGTCGACAAGAGACGATTGGACACGCACTTGGCAGACGCATACGCCATTGCCGAGGTAATGTTCACACAAAATGTATTGTATTGGGGAGGTATGCAGGATAGGAGAGGCAGTGTTAACTTGTGGGCTTCCACCAGTAGAGTCCCGTTTATTAGTCATCACCAGATTATCACAATTCGCTCCACAAGTGGCGCCACCTACTAGCCCACAGGAGCTCGAAACAGTAATCGAAACCCCGGATCATTACAACTTACTTGAGTTCGAGACTGCTGTCTCGAACTCAATAACTAACAATAACTAACAAAATCTTACGTCTGTCAAGGTAAGGTAGTTCATTCTGCGAACTGCTGCTTGGCCTTGAAGCCTTGAATCCCGTGATGATGCGAATACATCATTAGGCTCGACAGAATGATGAAATAACCATTCACGAGAAGAAATGTTAAGAATTGTCACACTGCATCTCCAGAGATCACTTTGTTCGGGAAAGCAGCAGTTACTGTCACTTGTTATGTGCAGTGTGTTTCAGCGAATGTTCGGGACAATTTCCTTATTTATATTTCCATCACTAAGAAAATTTTTTGTATCAGGTAATTGTTGAAATCACACGGATATATATATATATATATATATATATATATATATATATATATATATATATATATATATATATATATATACTGTATATATATATATATGTATAGATAAATTACTCTTTTATGCGAATTGATAATGAGAAACAAGGGTTCCATCTATTTCACATGAAGTTCATCTGGATTAATTAGTTTCACATCAGGTTTTGTAGAGTCCTGCAAAGGTTTCATCGTCGTTTATGGGCATTAAAGTGGTCAGATTTATTTAAAGTTATGTGGTGTCATACTATAATGGGGGGGGGGGGGGGTTGCTATGTCCAGTGGGGCCATTCTGAATCTTAAGAAGTACTCTAGTGCTTGTGTACAGTTATTGATTCCGTCTGTAGTGTTGGAAGGAATATAAGTGTTTTCTCTTACCACTGCGTCTCATTAACCCCAATCACAGGTGCTAGCTATTCCACGGAGAATACTTTTATTTAATTGTGTTTGTGCTGGTTCGGGATTTCCTCTGAGGGGCGCTTCCACTGCATTACCATCCACTATAACTCAAAAAACTCCAATAACTAGTAGTGAGATATTCCGGCCGGTTATATACACACAGTATATAATTAGTGGGAGAAAAGAGAACAAACAATATAAAAACATTGGTTACTGTATTAAATACACTGTACAGCACCAACCAGTACTGTACATCAGAAAATTCATGTTATGGCGCCAGTGAGGCTCAGCTGGGCGTGAGAATATCAATATTGTTTAAACCTGAGACGACCACCGGGGACGACATCACATCTTTAATACCACAAGACTACAATACTTGCTCCGCCTCACACTCCACTGAGAGGATATCTTTAGATTTTATTTTTCTAGGTGGATTAGTTCTCCATCACGCTTACAGAAAGAAAGTCATGTGGCCACCTTCAAGTCAGGTCAAGTCAAGTAAGGTCTCTCTTCCTAATCTTTAAGGTGTTTTGCCTAATGTTATATATGTTTCCCCCGATTATAATACTTACCATTTCACAAAATGATCAGTCATTTTGCCCAGTTCATAAAATATGTTCATATCTTAACACAAACAAACACCAATCTAATCTAACCCGACCCATGCCACCCTAACCTAACGTAGCTAGATTAATTTATACTGGATTGTTTAGGTAAGGTTAGTAACCCATTTCACATACGTAAATTAATTAATGTGATCAGGGATAAGTCCTCTCTGTTGGTGCCCAAGAATACACTGTAGTACACTATCTCCTTCTCTAAGATCTATAAATAACACGTTTTCCCTCTACAGGTGCGAGTAATAATCCACGTTTTATCTAATTAAGATATACCTGTGTAAGATGAAAAAAACTAAAGACGAATAAATTTTTTGGGTGTAATATTAATTATTACCATAAAAAAGTTAAATTAATATGTTATAAAAGGTAATTAAAAAAATATTAAATAAAACATAAAGTTTAGATTAGATAAATAAATATCTCGAAAAATATCCCCGGTGTTGCAGGTAACACTCCAGTCATCGATCCATGCTGCGTGTCTGCCATGTCTGGTGCCTCAGCTGTGTGTATGCCATGTCTGGTGCCTCAGCTGTGTGTCTGCCATGTTTGGTGCCTCAGCTGTGTGTCTGCCATGTCTGGTGCCTCAGCTGTGTGTCTGCCATGTTTGGTGCCTCAGCTGTGTGTCTGCCATGTCTGGTGCCTCAGCTGTGTGTCTGCCATGTCTGGTGCCTCAGCTGTGTGTCTGCCATGTCTGGTGCCTCAGCTGTGTGTCTGCCATGTCTGGTGCCTCAGCTGCGTGTCTGCCATGTCTGGTGCCTCAGCTGTGTGTCTGCCATGTCTGGTGCCTCAGCTGTGTGTCTGCCATGTCTAGTGTCTCAGCTGTGTGTCTGCCATGTCTGGTGCCTCAGCTGTGTGTCTGCCATGTCTGGTGCCTCAGCTGTGTGTCTGCCATGTCTGGTGCCTCAGCTGTGTGTCTGCCATGTCTGGTGCCTCAGCTGTGTGTGCCATGTCTGGTGCCTCAGCGTGTCTGCCTGTTGGTGCCTCGCTCGTGTCTGCCAATTCTGGTGCCTCATCTGTGTCGCCTTACGTCTCGTGTGTCTGCCATGTCTGGTGCCTCAGCTGTGTGTCTGCCATGTCTGGTGCCTCAGCTGTGTGTCTGCCATGTCTGGTGCCTCAGCTGTGTGTCTGCCATGTCTGGTGCCTCAGCTGTGTGTCTGCCATGTCTGGTGCCTCAGCTGTGTGTCTGCCATGTCTGGTGCCTCAGCTGTCGGGTGTCTAACAATTTGTGGTGCGTATAGCTCTACTGTGGCCATGGAATCCGTTTATCTACTTCGTGTCTGCCATCTGGCCTACTAAGTGGGAGCCAAACTGGCCTACTTAGTGAATGCCACTCTTGACTGCACCGTGTCAACAGCGTTATGCCTCAGCGAGACTTAAGAGTCCAGGAAGCATCTTGGATCACTCACGCGAAGCTAGTCGTCTGACACCAACCTGTGTGTGTGTGTGTGTGTGTGTGTGTGTGTGTGTGCAAAAATAATAATAATAAACGGTTTAATAATAGAGTTGCAGCTGGTGATTGAAAACATACAAACTTACATTTGATTTAGACAAATTGGTATGCGTTGAATACTTTTACAGGGCTGTACAGTACATAAATCAGGCGTTATATATTATTTTGACAATAGATGGTATATTAACGTTGTGCTCACACACAGATCTTAACACCATTTTCTGACCCCGACAGGAAGTCGGGAATCACTAGAGTGGAGATATATGTTTTTACTCACACGGGAAATGTTCGAATACGACAATACAATAAAGCGAAGATAAATATATGTATTTTTCCGATAAATTCTATTATGAAATCTAGAAGACTATTAAATCACACCTATCAGTGTTTAGGTAAATACCATCCAGGGTGGATTACTGAACTAGTGTTTTATCTAGCTGTGAAGACTTAAATTCTACGTCAAATTTTTTACCCCAAGAAAACAATATAAAGGTTGATGGGAATAAGTTATATATATAGTACACTTTCATTCTTCAGGAGCATTTAGAGGACGTCACTTGAGTTGAAGAAACTAAGACTTTTCATATCTTGGAATATCTTACTCATATTGAGGGATCAATGACTTTTCATATTTCGGAATGCAGTGCTTAAGTTGACTAAAATTTGACAGGCCTCAGAATACAAATTATTCAAATTGATGAAACCAAGACTTGTGTTTTTAACCACCATGCCCAGTCTAAAGACAAATTCACCCAGACTCGGCCCATCACTACCCCTCACCGACTGAGTCCAGGGAGTGTCCTGAGGGAGCAACACCCACTAAGATGAAACAACCAAGTAAGCGCACCGTAGTATCTTCCTCATTGATTTTCAGACGTACAAATACTACGAAAGAAATTTTTACTTTAAAGACAAATGCTTAAGATCATCATCAGCCATACGTCTCTTATTTCTTAATTTGGAACTCCTTGGTTACTGACTCCTGACCTTTGGCCTTCAGTAATGGGGTCACCAACATATTTATGTAACCTATCTATTTGTTACAATACACTTAATACTGGAAGCCTACTCCTATTGCCTTTTATCACTAGTAAGACATGGCTAAATAATTATTTGAAAAAGAAGAAAATCAATACAAGGCTCTCACAGGTAGACTGAAAGAATGTCAATACTTTTTAGACATATTTTCATGGGCCACGTGAGCGGACGTCGGTAACAAATAACTTGCCTCCCTTTCACGTCGGCCGAAATGATTCTTCCCTCCCTCTTCTACAGTGAAGAGCTTTATGTTATATCGTTCCTCCCCCAGAGATCCACGAGGAACACTGGTGACATACTTTTACCTTTCTTACGTAACACAAACTCTCTCTCAGTATTCGTTCCCAAAAGTAATATTTACCAAAAGCTTTGAACTGTAGAGTCATAGGAACAGGAGTGTCTGGACAATAAAATGACAGTAAAGATTTTCGAAATAATAATAATAATAATAATAATAATAATAATAATAATAATAATAATAATAATAAAGAGAAACCACATTCCAAACCAGTGTTTTTTCTTTAGCTGCAGAACATGAACAATTATTTTCCACATAAACTAATTTAGCCCGGTAGCTCAATCAAAAAAGTATTGTACTGTACTCGTATCTGAGGGTTGGCGACCACAGTCCTCCACTCTAATCGTTCTCGGGCTGTTTTTACCAATACTCTAAGGTTTTGTATCTCTTTGGGGACCCAGTCTTTTCTTTCATTTATCTACCCTAGTTTTTCCTTCCCCTGTCCCTCCTACCTTCAACTTTACCCCTTAAAATTTCTGTTATATTATCCCCTTATCTTTTTTTTATATAGCCAAAGTATCTGATTTTTCGTTTTCTGTACATTTCAAGTATTTCTCTGGAAGTTTTTGCTAACCTTAGTACTTCTTCATTTGTTTTTCTGTCAGTGTAACTTATTCCTAACATTCTCCTATAACACCACATTTCAAAGGACTCTAATTTACTCTTTATGGTCCCTGTAAGGTCCCTATATTTCTCAATTTGAAGTTAATATCCTTTATATTTGGTCTTTTAGGTTATTAAATGCTGTTTATGCTTGCCCTATTCTTGTTATGACTTACTTCGCACATCTACCATCACAGTTAATGTTACTTACCCAAATACATAACATTTCCCACGTGTTAAAGTTCCCTGTTGTCTTACCATAATTTTTATTTTGGGATTTATTTCCCATTTGAAAACAACCCTTATTTTCGTCTTAACTCTTAACCCATATTCTTCACCTTTTTCCATTAATCTATTAACCCGTTTTTGTAACGCCTCTTCACTGTCGGTGATAAGAGCAGCAGCATCTGCATAGCGTATATTAGATTTTACTTTGCCATTACCTTTTATTCATTCATTATCACTTATAACTTCTCTCGTTAGAAATTCTGAATATACATTATACAATGTTGGAGATATAGCACAGCCTTGTATTACTCCCTGTCTAACTTAAAACCAATTTGTAAATTCATTATTTACTGACACTGCAACCTGGATTATAATTTTAGATGCATATAGATATAATTTCTGGCGGCTAGCTTATACATCACTCCATGACTGGTAAAACCCTCTGGCCCCCTAGGTAGTAGTGGCAAGTTGCCAGTCTTCCGTGGTGGCTTTCCCCAGAGAGGAGTTCTCTGAATAGTGGCGCCGAACACGACACACACCATCCCCACTGAGCAGTGGCTTTATATTTGTGTGCCGTTATTTTGAGATAATTTCTTTGATTAAGCCTTGAAATTCAAATGGCGTTTTTGCCAAGTACAGATTACTTTTTATTTTACTGCCATAATTTAATAGGAATTAATAAATAAATGTTAAAACTTGCCCTTTTCCAGTAGGTCGTTGTTTAATTATCATGATGTAAGCAAATTAAATTGTTAGGTAAAATTGGACAAGTAAATTTTAGCTACTTTATTACTGATGCTATTTATTACAAATTGCATTATATCTATATTTTCGTACCTATATACAAACTAGTCCGTATGTATATATATATATATATATATATATATATATATATATATATATATATATATATATATATATAAACCTTCCGTAAAGGTAATGATAAATAAACACCGTTTGTGTTCATTGAAGGTAATTGCATAATTTCATTTGTGGTGTTATTCTGAATTCTTGTCTTGTTTAGTTTATATTCTTGAATTATGTATATTTGGAAATCGTCCAAGTGGGATGTATCCAGGGGTGTGGTGGCAATTTCTTAACAGGTGGAAATTAAGTGATGGGTTATATACGCGAGCGCCAAAGACGAGAACCAATACGCTAGGGGGGCCTGGGGCAGAGCCCAGGAAGTCAACGCATTTTAACCTTTCCGAAGGGCATTTTGTAAAAAAATAAAAATAAATAATTCACATAACCTTTATACTCACTAATGACATAAATACACTACTTTAGAGTAAACTATTTTTTTCTTAATAAAAAAGAAGAGATATTGCAACGACTACTTCTTGTGATACTTCCTTCATCTTGATTATATTTTATTAGGGTATAGTTCTTTCTTAAAGCAAATACTTTATGTTTTATGTGTTATAGACGCTGTACGGAGGAGATAACAGTAATGCTCTCCACTCCTCCTGCTTTCATGCCTTCACTGGAACATATACTGACCACCTCAACAGATCAGAACAAGTTAACTACTCGTCAATGAGCTGATCAGTTCGACTTTGAGCTGAACACTAGTGGCACGCAGTGCAATCTGGGTGAAATCCAAAGCAGGTTTGCCAAACCAATTAAGTAGCAAGATTTGAATCATTAATATTATGTAAGTTTATTTAATAGAATTTTGCTGATAGAAAACCCTCAAGATGTAGGATTAGTGCAGTAAATAGTGTAAGAAAATAATGTTGCTTAATGTAAAAATAACGCGAAAATTGAGACCTATCAAGCAACAAAATCGATTAATTAGCAAGAGTGCAATCTTTCGACTACCTGTGCAGTCTTTGTTTTAAACCTGCCGGGTACACTGTAATTATAATTTCTTATTGTATTTAGTGAAACATAATTTGCCATCGTCATGTGGAGCTTAAATTTTCTTTCGACGCTAATGACATCATTGATATAATTGGTTAACCAGTAGCAGTCAGATGGTTGGGATGATGTTGGCAGTGATCTAAGTAGAGGCTTCATGAGAGAACTGTTCTGAAATATAGTGCAGAAGTTTCTTATTTTATTTTATTGTATTTTTTTCAACGGGAATAGTCCGCCTGACCGACAACTGCTTCACTGATTGTGTGGAGTATCTCTCCCTTCTCCTCTCACCATACCTGTATCTGTAATTCTCTGTCGTCATCTTTCCCATTTTTGTCTTTCCTTCTTCATGTTCATATTTCTGTCTTTTATTTTCTTTCATATTTTTTCTTTGGTGTTGTTGTCTCCATTTGTTTCTTTCATAATTCTCCCCCTCCCTTCTCTCTCTCTCTCTCTCTCTCTCTCTCTCTCTCTCTCTCTCTCTCTCTCTCTCTCTCCTCCAGGCAGTTCTTGTCAACATACAGCTCACGTGCAGCAGAGCCCTAAAGCTGGGACCCAATTGTACGGAGGGTTAAATTGTGAGACAACAGTTGGTAACACACACACACACACACACACACACACACACACACACACACACACACACACACACACACACACACGCCAAAAATAAAGACATATACACACAAGAAAAAATTATGGACACGCACACACACACACGCAAGAAACACATACACAATTACACATATACTGAATAGTAATTGTTTATCTGTGAACGTTTGTTATCTTGCGTAAATCTTTAATATTTCCTCTCCCTGCCTGGGTGTAACATGCTACACTCCCCACCCATCTGCACAACAAGGTCTATTGTCCCCAACCAGGTAACTTCCAATATTCTCCCCCCCCCCTTTTATAAACAACTCAATTTTTGCACCATGAATATGTGATCAGTATTCACCTAATGAAAATTTAGCACAATCATGTATTCGATGATAAACAAATGCAAGCTCACTGAAAATCGATGTAAACCAAATGAACGAAACCTTGCAACATCAACTTAATTCTCCTTATATGAACAGAAAAAAAGAGGAAGATCGACGAATCCGAAGTACAGTACATATATCGCTTTCGAATCATTGAACCCCGAGAAGCTACGATATAGATGATTAAATATCTCAGAATGGAGTGTATTAAGACGATTAAAATCTCTTTGATAACCGACTCTAAAATTATCATTTATATCACGATTACCATGAAAATATATTTAGGGAAAACCGAATTAAAGGCAAAGGCATTTCTGAAGAGCAAAGACAGGACAGAGAAATCTCCAAAGCACTGCTTCCGATAGAATAGTAGCTAAAAAGCAATTTGTTTGAAGTTGTGTTTTTGATGAATGTAAATCTAACACTCTCCTCTCCTCTCCTCTCCTCTCCTCTCCTCTCCTCCCCTCCCCTCCCCTCCCCTCTCCTCTCCTCTCCTCTCCTCTCCTTTCCTCTCCTCCCCTTTCCTCTCCTCCCCTCTCCTCTCCTCCCCTCCCCTCTCCTCCCTTCTCCTCTCCTCTCCTCTCTTCTCCTCTCTTCTCTGGGCAACAAAACAAGTCATGAATTTCTATTAAAATATTAGAAACGCTTAGACTTACGAATTCAAAATATCAATCATTTAGAGAAAACAAAATCCCAGGCATAAATAATGTGAAGCACTTCAGTTTAGATTTATGGAATCAGAAACAAATGTATCTCAGAATCACTGAACAGAGTCTGATTCAGCGGTATCTCTGACACACCCAATCTTTATTATTGACATCTCAGAGAACCAAATCCGAAGCAACAGTGCCTCAAGTTCACCCATTCTCAAACGTAGATATTTCAGGCGCATCGAATCCTCCTTCAGTATGATCTTCGGAGCAACAAATTCGTAGCGATAACCTCTCCACAAGCTTGGAATCAATACCCATTCAACAGGAGTGGATAGAGTGGTATTGGGTTAAGGCCCCGGCAGAGATGTTACGACCCAACACGTCTAGGTACAGAATGTTTAAATAGAAAGGGAATATCTACGTGGAGGTGATCTTTGAGAGGAAACATTATTTTTCTTCTTACTGTTCAGAAGACAGAAATATAAAAGTTATGGTATGTTATCATTCTTGTGTTTGTGGGTTAATGGAATTATTTATTAAGTACAGTTTATTATAAAATTCAGCTATTTTTTTAATTAAATCCAAAACTGCAATACTCAAAATATGTTCCATAATATCACAAGAACCAACTTAAGGTCCTCAGTAATATAGATGAGAATATATAGTGTATAGTGCCTCCATAATAGAGCAAAAGACTGAGAGATAAATGGGTGTACCGCAGTGTATCCATTAATAAATCATATTGCTTCATTTTTAGTCATCTTTGAGGAGTAAAAAATAAACACATAAGCATGTATGGATTTAAGAGCAAAGAAAAAAAAACAGCTGAATTTCTATACAGAAGTTATTCTTTGAGTACGAAATGAATGTTAACTACCTAGCGAAAGTAATTGGAAGAAAATGAGGAGAGGTGTACGAGAAAAAAGAGTTTGCTTTGAAAACGGTGAGTTAGTATAAGGAAAGAACTCAAAGATTGAGTGAGGGAAAATAAATCTTGCATGTGAGATTATGAGAGTTTGCGAACGAAGGAATAAGAGATTGCTTGCGAAGAAAGAAGACAATTTAAGAGTTTCCATATTAAGAAAAAAAAGAGATTGCGAGGAAATAACATACAATCTGTGTGCGCGGAAATACGTCAGAGTTTATGTTCAAGACAACAAAGGAACCACATATAAAGTGAGAGTTTAGGGAGGTAACATACAGTAAAGGAATGCGTGCATGAAGTAAGAATATGTTATGTACTTGCTTGCGTGGGATGTGAGTGGTGGTGAAGGGGTGGAAGGTGGGGTAAGGCGTCGTATTGAGGATCAATAATGAAGTGGGGAGACCTGGCGACCGACTGACTCACCCCACCCCAGACACAAACCTGGGTCACTACTTCCTCAGAGACCTTTCTTCTTCTTGATTCTGAATTCAGTTATATAATAATATGAACTGTGGAGTCACCATTCAGAGTTACCAGTTAGAAGTGATCCGCTGATACATACTGCTTGATATAATCAACATGATAGAGCTTCACACTTACCATACCATTTGGCAAGGTGAAATTATATATATATATATATATATATATATATATATATATATATATATATATATATATATATATATATATATATATATATATATATATAAACACGTACACTATCTACACTGTCTTAGTTGGTGTACAGTAGGTGTAATGTCATTGCTTTTGTTCATGAGTGTCTTCGTGGGGTCGTTCTCAAGCTTAGTTTAGATAATTATTTCTTGTTTCATTTTCACGTCTTTTACGCTAGAAGTTTCCTCCACAGAAGTTGACCGCATACAGTAACTATTAACACAAATTAGCCTTAAGTATCAGAAGGTTGAGATAACTGAGGTAACCGAGCTTAACTAACATACATTAGGTATAATCGTACTATCTATGACAGTAAACGATGCCTGAAATGAAATTTTATCATTAGCGCATTAATTTACATTGAGTTGTAGCAATAAAAACACAAAATTATTCCTATTTAGTTGTTTTCAAAGAAAATCGGTGATCATCCTTGACTTCAGCAACTCCTGAGCTGGTGATCTCATATTGGGACAAGAGTTATATTTTCACATGCTGATGGTAGGAGTGTCTAACAGTGAAAGATTTGTTCAGGAATTATTCCAAATGAATTATTGTGCTATTATTCGTGGTGTTTAGCGATGAAGGATATGTTGAGGGACTAATCTAAATGAATTATTATGTCTGGTGTCAAATCATTACCAGCGGGTCTCTTTAACCCCAATCTCAGGAACACCAGTCCAGGTCAAGGTAAATATTCTGTTAATTTTGTTTGTGCTGGTTCGGTATTCTGAGGGTCTCTTCCACTGCATTCCCACCCATTGAAATAAACCCCAATAGGAATTTCCTACCAGTTACATATATATAAAATATTAAGTGAAAATAATATCCATTCCATCTGTGGTAAGGAATAATATATTGACATACAGGCCTTGCCATATTTACTTAACACGTTGTCATATGTTTGAGTTGCCATGTTCACAACTCCCGAACAAACTGACACACTAACTGACAGACAAACAAGCACTTCCTGGATGGCACAGGACAAAGGGAGGATACGAAAAAACAATTGCACAAAAAAGAAAGAATAAATAAAACAGAATAAATCACTCACATTTCTCATCACCCATCATCCCACTCCCCCTGCCCCCACCCCTGAAAAAAGGAGAGGAGGGAAAGATAAATATAGAAAGGAAACAAGTAATAAAGAAAGACAATGTACAAGAACAACAATAAAGGAAGGAAACAGAAGAAAGCTTCCTTAAAATAGTGGAACAATACAAGACCCGCCAGCAGAGGGCGCGCGGCACCAATATTCGATTTCAACCGGAAAAATGTATCCAAATTTCGCTCTAAGAGAGAGATATTGTTTTCTGAGACAGAAGGAGGCTGGAATGCTTAGGTAGAAAATCGTGTACACACACACACACACACACACACACACACACACGCACACTACTACTACTACTACTACTACTACTAGTACTACTTTGCTGTCACTCGGAATCGAGTATGACGATCATCCAGCTATGCTACAATGATATGAGTCATTAAAATGCCACCTTCGTAGGTGAGCCCTGGGGTGATTCGAGAAGCTGATATGGGACAGGCAGGGCCGTCCACAGATGTTGCACTTGTGGAGGGCTACAAATAGTGCGGGAGGGGTGGCGGAAGTGTCTTTCCGGCGCTGGCACTTGTCTGCCTTGGTTTAACTGGAAAAAATTGCTACCTTCTCGTGTGGTGCTCCTTCAGGCGTTACGGTGTAGAATGATCGTTTCTCAGGTCAATTTGGCACTTTTCTCAGGTCTGTCTTAAGAATATCTTTATACCTTTTCCGTTACCCGTCAGCATTACGTTTACCATTCGTTAGGTGACTGTAAAGTAGTAAAGTAGCTATTTTGGCATTCTACTGTCGTCCATGTGGGTAACATGCCCGGTCCAACAAAGTTGTTCATGGATAATGGTAGCCTCGATGCTCCTACAGTTGTCATTCCAGCGAACTCAGAAAATGGAACTTATACTACGTTGGTGAAAGTTTTCAAGTGCCTTGAGGTGCCTCCTGAATGTGATCCATGTCTCGCTGCCATAAAGCAGGGTGAGGAAGACCACTGATCGATATACGTGCAGATTTGTAGATAATTTTAGCTCCCTACAGGTTGAGATGCACATACAGTATGATCCAATGCTGAATCTCTTCATCGATATCTGCGGTGGTGGACAAGTGAGAGAAAAGATACTGAAAGTGGGTGACATTGAATAGGCTCGTACCGTTAACTTGGATGGATGGAGGTGTTGCTGAACCAGCGGCAGGCTGAAAGAGAAACTGAGTCTTACGTGCATTCACCTCAAGGCCGAAGTGTACATACGCCTCTAAGTAGGTATTCAGGATCTCTTGTAGTTTGCGTTTAGTGTGAGCGAAGAGGGTGAAGTCGTCTGTATACTGATGTTCACTGATGGAAGCGGCCGACACCTTTGTTCCTGCCCAGAGCAATCTTAAGTTGAAAAGTCCATTCATCCTGTACTGCATGCCCACCCCGCCGGCTAAATTGGCACTGGCACAAGTAAGGAAGGCAGCCAAGGAAATGGAAAAGAGAGTTGGTGCCATTGCATATCCTTGTTTTACCCCCGTTTGGATTGGGAAGAACTCAGACTGGGTACCGTTGTGCAGGACACTGCCGTTCATGCCACCGTACAGTTGTCCTCACAATGGCGAGGAATTTTCGTGGGTCTGCCAGAGGTCTTTCCTGTTGACCGAGTCGAAGGCCTTAGTAAGGTCAATGAAGGCCATGTGCAAGTCACAACGCTGTTCTCTACATTTATTTTGTTTTATCTAGCGGGCAGCATAGATCATGCCAATGGTGATTGTGATTGCTTAAAGCCACATTGAGATTCTGGATGGAAATTTCCTGCCTCACGAAGAAGTTTGTTTAGAAGGTCTAGGGGGATACTCTTGCCAGCTACGGACAACAGCGAGATCCCACTATAGTTGCCACTGTCTGACCGGTCTCCCTTGTTCTTATAAATAGTGACGTCATTAAGATCTTGGGGGATTTCCTTCTTCTATCATATATTCTGCAGGAGAGAGTGGAGACGGCTGGTAAGTAGAGGTCCTCCTGCTTCATACACCTCGGCTGGCATTCCATCAGGCCCAGAGACTTTGTTATTTTTCATTTGTTTGATGGCAGTAGCTACCTTATCCAGGGATGAAGGATAGCTGAGGTGAGTCAGTTCTGGATGCTGAGGGACCTGCTGGGTTGTCAGGACATCCAAATCTGTGTTTCGGTTGAGCAGCGAATGGTAGTGCTCTTTCCAGTGCTGACGGATGCCTTCTTCGTCTTTAATTGGATTAGCAGAGGGGGCCAGCGCCATGGGTAGTTGGGTCATACATTGATTTAGTGAAATTGAAAATTCTCGCATCTTAGGTTGATCTGCAAGTTTTTGCATTTCACAAGCTTTATTTTTCCACCATTCGACCTTTAGTTCATGAAGTTTGTGCTGGGCTGTTGGTGATAGTGAGATTGTGTTCAGTACACTTGCTGAGGAGGAGTAGGCCGTTGTGATTACACTTGCCCACTACCAGGCATTGAAGTCACCTAAGAACACAACCTTATCTTTTCTGGGGATAGAGGTTAGCACTCTGTCAAGGTCGGCAAAAAGGCCTCCTTGATGTCATCCCCTGCATCCCGTGCTGGGGCGTATGCACTGATGAAGAAGGCATGATGTGAGTAATTCAGTGGGGCTTGGAGCGTCATCAGGCGCTCCTTGACTCCAACAGGAATTTCAGTTAGCCTTTGTAGGGTGGATTGTCGAATGGCAAAACCTTAGGGCCCAAACTAACCTAACCTAACCTTAGGGCCCAAACTAACCTAACCTAACCTAAGCTAACCGAATAACCTAACTTAGCCTAACCACTATTAACCTAACTTACCCTACCTTAGGTGAGGTATAATATGGCTATCTTGTTTTGGTAAACGACATCTTGAATTCAAAAGAGCCAGTCCCTTTTTATGACTGCATTGGCAATTATCTTATATATATATATATATATATATATATATATATATATATATATATATATATATATATATATATATATATATATATATATATATATATATATATATATACAGATGAGGGTGAGATCAAGTCCACAGTGGTCCGGTATAGGTAATGACCCTACTAATCTTCACCAAAGCACCGCAGCGGTAGGTAGTCAGGTCAGAGGGTAAACTGTCCCAACCTCCTCACCTGGTTACAAATCTTCTTAATTACGAAATTATCCAATTTGTACACACCATTACTTAAATTCATGTTGACGGATTCGGTATGTTTAATGACACTAGATTCTATGATGTTCCTACTGTCAATTGAATTACAAGGTAATAGTGAGGAGGCATTATCCCAGTCAATGCAATGCTTGTTATCCCTCAAATGAACAAACAGAGCAGTGGATTCCTGGCCTGTCCTAACACTGTATTTATGTTGTTTACGTCTAGTTACAAGATCTTTACCTGTCTGGCCTTAGTAAAACATATTACATTCCTTGCAAGGAACTTTATAAATACAGCCACTCCCCCAACAATACAAGTGGCTGTATTTATTATTATTATTATTATTATTATTATTATTATTATTATTATTATTATACACAAAAACTGATCTAAGGATACTGTTGGTGCCTCTTGGCCTGTCACAGTCCCTACGACCACCATAACACACCACATCACCACCATAACACACCACCGTAACACACCACCATAACACACCACACCACCACCAAAACACACCACCATAACACACCACCATAACACACCACCATAACACACCACACCACCACCATAACACACCACACCACCACCATAACACACCACCATAACACACCACCATAACACACCACCACCATAACGCACCACCATAACACACCACCATAACAAACCACACCACCACCATAACGCACCACCATAACACATCACACCAACACCATAACACACCACACCACCACCATAACGCACCACCATAACACATCACACCAACACCATAACACACCACACCACCACCATAACACACCACCATAACACACCACACCACCACCATAACGCACCACACCACCACCATAACACACCACCATAACACACCACACCACCACCATAGCACACCACCATAACACACCACACCTCCACCATAACACACCACACCACCACCATAACACACCACCATAACACACCACACCACCACCATAACGCACCACACCACCACCATAACACACCACCATAACACACCACACCACCACCATAACACACCACCATAACACACCACACCTCCACCATAACACACCACACCACCACCATAACACACCACACCACCACCATAACACACCACCATAACACACCACACCACCACCATAACATACATTTCCTTATCGACAGAAGTAAATATATATTTTTTACCTGCAGGTGTAAATGTATTTCCTTATTGGCAAAAGTAAATATATTTCCTTTCCGACAAGTGTAAATACATTTTCTTTCCGATAGATGTGATCAAATTTCCTTTCTGACAAGTCTGAGAATATTTCATTATTGACAGGTGCAAAGAAATTTCCTTACCGACTAAAGTAATTATCTTTCTTACTGGCCAAAATATGTAGTTCCTTACCAAGCAGTGTAAAATAATTTTTCCTGACTATGGATGCGGATATATTTCCTTACTGACAGAGGTAAATATATCAACTTATCCTTAGGTACATATTTATTTCCTTACAGTACTTGTGAATATTTTTCTCTGCCGTCCCGTGTAACTTCATTAACTTCCATCGTTCCGGATAATTCTCTTAGCCTAAAGAAAAATTATTTAGGTCATACAGATAGACACAATCGTTATTTTTCAACACATTACGGAATCATGTCGAAAGTTTAATGAAATACCTCTAATTTTATTCAGCTGTCCGGGATTCAATGGAAACGTCTTTGCTGTGCCATCAAGATTCTACATAGAGTTCAAGTTATTTCACGTCTCTTTGGACAACAGAGAATAAGCCGGTTTTAGTGATGATATATGTGAAAGTGAAAGTGGGCCCACTAGGCATGACTGTCCATTAGAGACAGTGTGGATACAGCACACTGTATACTAAGGCTTCAGTATACAAGGAGGGTGAACTGGAGGCGCCCGGAGATAGACCCACCGATCCATGGAACAGGAGGAGAGAGCTGTATTTCCCTACACCTTCTCTATAAACCCGAAAAAGGTGATAAATGAGAACCCCTGTGTTCGGTAGTACTGTTGTCATAAAGTTCCGTAACACAGTAAAACAAATTATTTTGGGGTAAAAACAAGAAATGGTCCATTGGCCTCTGCTGCCAGACCTATACTGTCAGATAGTTCAAGATGTGCCGTGTTAAACAATAATACAGTTTGCTACCAGACTCTTTTTTCGTTATCAGAAAACTTAATCATTTGTCGCCTCCTGTTAAGCAGTCAACTGTTATCAGCATTTTCACATTTGGGTTCTGGTGTGGTTTTGGGTAAGCAAGGTTAAGCAATAGTTTTATAAGTGTGTGGTGCTTAGTGTCTAACATTACACAAACTCTGTTACTAATGTCCACCTGAATATAACTTTACGGAAGACAGACTGATGATAGTAACAGCCTGATAGTGTAGGTCCAACAGTGTATGCCTGAAACAGTGCAGGTTTAACAGTATAGATCTAACAGTGTAGGTCTAACAGTATAGATCTAACAGTGTAGGTCTAATAGTGTCGATCTAACAGTGCAGGTCTAACAGTATAGATCTAACAGTGTAGGTCTAACAGTATAGATCTTAACAGTGTAGGTCTAATAGTGTCGATCTAACAGTAAAACCAGTTTTTCTTTTTCATTCAAAAATTATGTTAGGTGATGCACTAAGTGTCATTTGCTGTGTGATGAAAATATTAATACGACTGAAAACATTTAATTCCACGTATGCCATTTTGAGGCCTATTAATATATTTGTAGAGATAAATGATGTAAAATTCATCATTTTTGTAAGTTTAAAAAGTCTTCAAACTTTACACTGAGCCACCATATCAAAACTGGCTCTTCCTAGTCTTTTGGCGGTCCATGATCAACCTCAACTTTTAACTTGAATAGGATCAAAGGTAAACATCATCGGCAGTAACGTTTGTGGTGTATTCTGTATAATTTACTCTAATCTCTAATGTGTTTCACTCGAACTGAATCAGAGATACAAACATTATTACGTATATTAAACCATGGAAATAGGAACAGCGAGGATCGTTGAGCTGTGCTTGTGAAATGTCATTTCTAAACCAGACGATTGTGAGCTACGTGATTTGTCTAGACTCTGGACAACTTAGAGAGATACATTATGACAGTTTACATAAGTTATTTATTGATGAAACCCTTGACGTTTTCGTAATAAAAAATCACAAGCTCATGTCTACAAACACCAACAATCCTCCATTAGGACACACTTCCACACAGACAGACACACATGTACAAATACAAAGGCAGGCATAAGCACACTCGCTCACCCATCCACACTCTCATACAGAAACACACACACACACACACACACGACTACTACTACTACTAATACTACTACTGCTGTTAGTACTACTTTGCTGCCACTCGGAATCGAGTATGATGTTCATCCAGCTATGATAAAATGTTAAGAGTTATTAAGGATGTCACCTCCGTTGGTGAGCTCTGAGGTGACTAGAGAGGCCGATACAGGACTGGCAGGACCGTCCACAGATGTTGCACGTGTGGAGGGCTACATCAAGTGCGGGAGGGGCGGCAACAGCGTCTTTCCGGCGTTGGCGCATGTCTGCCTCTTTTTGCAGTCGAGCTACCTCGAAAGTATTGACACCATCTCGTGTGGTGCTCCTCCAAGCATTACATTTTGTGGAGTACTGTAATCGTCTCCAAGGTGAAGTGGGTCGATTTGGCACTTTATTCAGGTTTGTCTAATGACTATCTTTATACTTTTCAGATGCCAGCAAGCGTTACATTTACTATGTGTTAGGTGACTGTAGTTGCTTTGGCAGTCTACTGTCGTCAATGCGGGTAACATGGCCAGTCCAACGTAGTTGTTCATGGATAATGGTAGCCTCGATGCTCCTACAGTTGGTGTCAGCGAGAATACTGGCATTAGTTCTCTTGTCTTTTCAGCGAACTCGGAGGAAGGAACGTAGACTAAGTTGATGAAAATTTTCAAGTGCTTTGAGGTGCCTCCTGTATGTGACCCATGTCTCGCTGTCATGTGACAAGGCGGGGAGGACCAGTGCTTGATATACATGCAAATTTGTAGATAATTTCAGCTCCCTACAGCTGAAGACACTGACACGGAGTCTACCAAAGGCTTGAGATGCACATCTGATCCGGTGTTGAATCTCTTCATTGGTGGGAGCCGAGATATCGAGAGTGGGTAACATTAGAGAGGATAGTACCGCTAAGTTGGATGGATGGTGGAAGTGTGTCTGAACCAGGGGCAGGTTGAAAGAGAATCTGAGTCTTACGTACATTCACCTCAAGGCCGAAGTGTGCATGTGAATCTGCATAGGTGTTCAAGATCTCCTGTAGGTCGCGTTCAGTGTGAGCGACAAGGGTGAGGTCGTCTGCATATTCAAGTTTGGGTGGGGAAGAACTCAGACTGGGTGCCGTTGTGCAGGACACTGCCGTTGATGCCTTCGTAGAGTTGCCTCACAATGGCGATGAATTTTGGTGGGAAGCCAAAACGGCTGAGGGTCCGCCAGAGGCCTTCCCTGTTGAATGAGTCGAAGGTCTTGGTTAGGTCGATGGAGGCCATGTACAGGTCACGATGCTGTTCTCTGCACTTTTCCTTTATCTGGCGGGCAGCAAATATCATATGAGTGGTTCCACGTGATGGTCTAAAGCCACATTGAGAATCTGGGAGAAAGTTTTCCGCCTCAGGAAGAAGTCTGTTTAGGGGACTCGCGCGATAATCTTGCCAGCTATGGACAGCAGCGAGATCCTGCGGTAGTTGATACAGTCTGACCGGTCTCCCTTGTTCTTATAAATATTGACAATGGAGGCGTCTTTAAGAGCTTTGGGGATTTCCTCCTTTTCCCATATATTCTCCAGGAGAGAGTGGAGACGGCTGGTAAGCAGAGGTTCTCCTGCTTTATACACCGCTGCTGGGATTCCATCAGGCCCTGAGGCTTTGCAATTCTTGGTCAATTTGATGGCAGTAGCTACTTCACCCAGGGATGGAGGATAGCGGAGGTGGGTCAGCTCAGGAAGCTGAGGGACCTGCTGGGTAGTCATGGCATCCACATTGGTGTTTCTGTGACAATGATGAAGTCAATGAGATGCCAGTGTTTGGATCGTGGGTGTTGCCACGAACCCTTGAACTTGTCGGAATGCCTAAACAAGCTATTGGTGATAGTGAGGTTGTGTGCAGCACTCTTGCTGAGGAGGAGTAGACCGTTGGGATTATACTTGCCTATTCCATTTCTCCCTATTATTCCCTGCCAAATGTCAGCATCTCTGCCAACTCTGGCAATGAAGTCACCAAGGAGCACAACCGTATCCTCTCTGGGGACAGAGGTTAGCACTCTGTCAACGTCGGCAAAAAAGGCCTCCTTGATGTCATCCTCTGCAACCAGTGATGGGGCGTATGCACTGATGAAGAAGGCATGATGTGAGTGATTGAGTGGGATTCTGGGCATCATGAGACGCTCTTTGATCCCAACAGGTATTTCAGTTAGCCTATGTAGGATGCATTGGCGGATGGCAAAGCCAACTCCAAAGGAAGCTTACCCTTCCAGAAGAAGGTATAGCCAGACCCCTGTTCTCTGAGTCGACCCTCGTCTGGGAGCAGGGACTCATTAATGGCTGCTATGTCGATGTTACACGTAGCCAGCTCTTTTGCTTCGAGGATGGTTCTTCTTTCAGAGCGCTCATTTGTGCCAGTATCCAGAAGGGTCCTGACATCCATGTAGCGACCATAAGAGGTTGTATAGATGGTTTTTGTTTTGATCTGTGACTATGTTTGTATATTCGACTGCATAGGGATGACCTTACTGGGTGCGGTTGCCCAATCGGGTTGGTTCTTTAGGCAGGCTATGCTTAGGGCACCATTTCTTACCCCTTCCCATGTGGGGTGAGCAGAGTGCCTTCTCGAAAGGAATGCTCAGTAGCACAGACAGGACTGGATTGCACTGCTGCCTAGATCCCAGTGCATAAACGACTATCTTATTTATGCCACCCATGTGCAGAATTGTGACTAGAGACTCACATCAGTCATATCTGCCTGTCCCCCATCGCCACTCGTTCGTCGCCATTGGACTTTTGGTGGTATAGGGGTTTTGGTGATGATGAAAAGTATGATGAGCTGGATGATGGCTGCGCATGAGTTGATTTATATGGTGAGGAAGGAGCTCAAGCTGCAGCCCCACATCTCGGCTTCCCCTTTTCCTGAACCAGTGGTGCAAGTGTTGCAACGATTGGGGAGAGGGCCGATAGCCCAGTTTGTTGGGTTTTGCCTTAGTCGCCTGTCCATCATGCAATGCCTTCGCCAGCCGGTGGAGTCATTGGGTTCCCATGGTAGTCACCTCTTTCGCCTTCACCGTCGTTGCGGTCTTGTTGGAGCTCTGTAAGCATGTCTGCCTGATGCAGGGCTCCACGGCAGATATTTCGTTTGGGGTTTACTCCCGCAGCCTTTTACCTATCAAGGTTAATCCGCAAGGTAGCGAGGCAGTGGTTGGTAGGCACCAGGACGTGTCCACATGTCAGTGGGCTTATGCGCTGTTCTTCTGGGGCCCACTGCTACTCCGAGATCCCCTGCTGGTCTAGCCTGGCCCACGGGGCACCCAGTTACCGTGTTTTTCCACGAGGAGGCACAACAGGGATCTTGATGGTCAAGAGGCTGTGTACTGGCAGGAGAGGACTAATGGAAGTTGATTCCCTGTTCGCCACGAGGGCTAGCCAAGAGCGGTAGCTGAAAACTAGAGAGAAGCAAGCAGTGCTTGCACCTTAACACTAACACAATGCTGCCACAATAGACGTATTACACCACCCAGCGCGCGCGCGCGCACACACACGAACACATACACACACACACACCCCAATGTGTCCACACACTTACATGTGCTATTAAAACAAATCCACCCACACAATAACACACCCATCCACCCTCCCACACACTCACACAAACACACTCATCCACCCCCCCACACACTCAGACAAACACACTCATCCACCCCCCCACACACTCACACAAACACACTCATCCACCTTCCCACACACTCAGACAAACACACTCATCCACCCCCCCCACACACTCACACAAACACAACCATCCACTCCCCCACACACTCACACAAACAAAATCATCCACTCTCCCACACACTCACACAAACACAACCATCCACCTTCCCACACACTCACACAAACACAACCATCCACCTTCCCACACACTCACACAAACACAACCATCCACTCTCCCACACACGCACACAAACACAACTATCCACTTTCCCACACATACACAATCACAACCATCCACTCTCCCACACACACACAAACACAACTATCCAATTTTTATAAAGTGACTTGCAAAATTCCAGCAAATGCAGACGAAACCTCTCGTCTGTCAAGAGGAAGACATGATTCTGGGGTGAGGTGAGGTGAGGTGAGAGATGGGGCTTGTCTATAAGGGAGAAGATGAAAGGATCTGAGGATATTAATTTTAGGATCAAGAATTGAGTGAAGGACTGATCCAGGATATTTATTACAGTATTGTCTTATCCTTCGATTTGTATGTTAAGTGGGGATATTAAGGTACCGTAGAGCCTTTATTGCGCGTTACTGAGGAATAAACATTACAGGTATTGAACTACTGTTTTGTGGGTAACCATCATAACTGTTCACTGATACATCATAAAGACGTGTTAAACTTGTTTTACTCGTAACAGATTTAAAGTTAGAAATAAAGCTTAAGCCTGATATAATAGCATGACTTGTAAGAATATAAGCAATTTCAACATAAAGTTTATATGACGACATAATGCTTAACATACGTCTGTAGTCAAGAACAAACCTCTTTATAGCGTTACATTATCAAAGCCGTTTACCAAATAATACAGTATACTGTACATAGAATCTTTTGTGTGGTCGCGACTACAGTCTAACTACAATATAGTAAAAAAAATAGTTATTTTGGTTTGAGTATTAATAACAGAGGCAGCGGCGCTGTTATTCTAGACTGCATGTACCGTTATAGTAATGGTGTGTGTACATATACAATTTTGGTGTAGCAGTAAAATAGCTGGCGAGCCTGAGACTGAGGGGTTCTCTGTGAGGGGTATCGACTTCTGAATTTCAGGTACAGTTATGACAGTGTTGGCGACTGTAACCCACATACGTAATGACTTCATTTACTGCCACCTGTAGCAAAGGCACACAAACGGGCGGAAAGATTCTACAGAATCTCTACAAAACTTGTACTGAATCCTCGACATAATTTTATTAACATAATCACAACTACTTGTCCCGGATATAATAACCCAAAGCTGATGTTAAAGCAACGGAGGTAACTTTCTTTAGTACGAATATTACCCATCTTACCTCTGTAGCGTCCCTCCAGGCTAACAGACGCCTCTAGCCCTCTCTGTCTCGGGGTCTTCGGCCACCATTACGCTCACTAGTCTCCCGAGGGGCGCTAAGTCACCAGCAGCGTCACAAACACGCACATGAGGATCACCAAAGGGGAGGATGCAAGGGAAGAAGCGTGATAGTGTCGGGGAGGAAGGTAACATACGGCGGTTGGGAAGGGAATGTTTCAGGCGTGTCCAGGTTACTCCGCCAGCCCACCACCGCGCACTCACACACACACCGTCCCACGCCTCTCTCTCACCCTCTCTCTGGCTTTCACCCCCCCCCCCCCGCCTCTCTCTCTTTCCGAGTCTCCACTCTTATCGATTATTCTCTGATGTCGTTTTTATTTTTTTGACACGCAGTCTTGTTTATTCTATTTATCTTTTAGCAAAAATATAGATTATACTCACATACTTTTTACAGAATATATGAAACACGATACAGCTTTAAGATCGAGCGAGAAGATGGACCGTTTTCTTTGGTGCATGAAAAGGTAGACATGCGCAGACGGGTCGGCATGCCAGATCATTCTTTCAGGCGGTTGTATCGAGAGAGTGGGTTGAGCAGGTCATGCTCTATTTCACGAACTTTCTGTGAGACAGACTAATAATAGAAACCTTAGGTTACTAAATTCGCTCGACAACAATGACTGAAACCAATAGTATACCGAGGATTACAGCCATGACTTAGTCTGGTTTGATTTTACCAATGTTGCAATGTGCGAGTTTCCAGGTAGAGGAGTTACTGTATGTGGCAGCTTAAAGAATCAACAACCACGATGTAGTGTGTGGGTGTGTAAGGAAGGAGCTTCAGTGGGCGCCCTTCTGTTTCTGCACTTAAATAAAGGTGTGGTTGACAAGACGAAATATTTTCTTGATGATCAGAGGAAAGACTGTTTATTAAGCAAGGCATAACATTTTCCATTAACCAGATGATAACTGGTTTGACCCACATCGTTCGATATCTGGATTTTCCCCCTTCCCACACCGTCACCCTTCTCTCGCTATACGTTAAAAACTAAACCTGACACACTATTTTTTTTCAGTCCTTCTCTCGTCCCATCGTAACTCCCGGGTATCAACACGCCAAGTTTAAGAGTCAATGGAGAGAGAGAACTGAACCCATTTAATCCTTCATCTACTTAGAAAAAACAATTAATACATGAATTATTGATACTCACATTTCTTATTTTTGGGAATCTCTGGGAGTTTCCGTCGCTTCCTCTCGTTCGGCCTAGGGTCCCAAGGCATGGAGGGCCGCACTGCCCCCTCCAGGTCTCCGTCAGGAGGTGTAATGTCATCAGTGAGTTCCTCAAGATCTCCAGCGAAGAATTCGCACACACTAACTTCTCCAGTATCGCTGCTATCCACGCTCTCCACGCTCTCGACACTAGAAGGCCCTGACGATACGGTTCCCGGCCTGGGCCTCCTGGGGGCCGGGCTGCCACAGATCGGACTGGGGCAGGAAGTGGGCTGGATTCCGGCGCTAATACAGGGGCCCACCTGCAGCCCCGTATTTCCCGACGCCAAGATTTCGGCCTGTCTCTTAGGACTACTACATGCCACGCCTGCCGCTCTCAGCTCCTGAGTCTGTTCCACCATGAGCTGGGGGCAGCAGTGGTCTTCATCAGAGCAACACTTACCCGACGATGACGTGGTAGTGGCACGATTGTGGGAATCGTGCAGAGATCGCGGGGTGTTAGGCTGGACATCACCAACCAATGAGGAACGACGGATGTTGACTTCGCTGCTGTTGGGAGGGTCAGGAGGGTCGGGGGCATCTTCGACTGATGGAGATTCTAACGAGATGTCGTGGGCCAACCTGCAAACATATAAACCATTAGAAGTTTAAACTTTTGTGTCGTTATCCTGAAAGTACATAAAAAAAAGATCTCCTAAACTTTTTTATCAGTATTCAAATAATGTCTATTTATCCCTCAGAATGAACCATTTTTTTAGAAACTTGACAGAAACTACATGAAGGTCGCTAACTATTGAAACAAAAACTAAATGAATGATAAAAAACTCAAACAGGCAAAAAAAATAAAAAATAAAAAATTTTTGCGGTGGTGGTGGTGGTGGTGGTGGTGGTAGTGGTCGTGGCGGTGGTGGTGGTGGTGGTAGTAGTGGTGGTGGTTAATTGTGATGATAGTTGCTGTTAAATAGTTGATAGTAGTATTGTTAAGTTATAGTGGTTGATTGTGGGGACTGTTAGTGGTAGTGGTTGATTGTGGGGACTGTTGGTGGTAGTAGTTGATTGTGGGGACTGTTGGTGGTAGTGGTTGATTGTGGGGGCTGTTGGTGGTAGTGGTTGATTGTGGGGACTGTTGGTGGTAGTGGTTGATTGTGGGGGCTGTTGGTGGTAGTGGTTGATTGTGGGGACTGTTGGTGGTAGTGGTTGATTGTGGGGACTGTTGGTGGTAGCTTAGGGTGAAAATTGATGGGGATGAAGGTTGATGACAGTTAATAATTGATGATGGTGGGAAATGTTGACATTGAACACACACGTTTACCTAATCTTCATCCACCCTTCCACATTCTCCACCTTCTCTTCCACATTCTCCACCCTCTCTTCCACATTCTCCACCCTCTCTTCCACATTCTCCACCCTCTCCTCCACAATCTCCACCTTCTCTTCCACATTCTCCACCCTCTCTTACACATTCTCCACCTTCTCTTCCACATTCTCGTCCCTCTCTTCCACATTCTCCACTCTCTTTTCCACATTCTCTTCCCTCTCCTCCACATTTACCCCCTCCCCCCACCTTCACCACCCCCTCTTCTTCCCCCGCCTTCACCACCCCCTCTTCTTCCCCCACCTTCACCACCCCCTCTTCTTCCCCCACCTTCACCACCCCCTCTTCTTCCCCCACCTTCACCACCCCCTCTTCTTCCCCCACCTTCACCACCCCCTCTTCTTCCCCCACCTTCACCACCCCCTCTTCTTCCCCCACCTTCACCACCCCCTCTTCTTCCCCCACCTTCACCACCCCCTCTTCTTCCCCCACCTTCACCACCCCCTCTTCTTCCCCCACCTTCACCACCCCCTCTTCTTCCCCCACCTTCACCATGTCTAGGAACATATGTATTTCTTGATATATTCGTATATAACTGTCAAGAGATACAAAGTTCCTGGTAAGGGAATAGAGGAATGGTTAATTATCTAAGGCAGAAAAGGACCAAAGTAACAGGTAGGAATATCTCAACATGCTAGTGACAGCCACAACTTACATGCGTATTAAGGGACAGTAACCTTAGCAACGTAAGTATTTATTTATCTAAATATTTATAGAATATGTAGAACACATAGGAACATATAACAGTAATTAGAACTTTTGGAGTCATGAAATTATTGATGTAATGACGTGATTATTTTTTTTTTTGAAGGTTTGTGAGACCTGTGATATATTTATGTAAATGTAAGATTCCTTGATATGGGTGGCATCAATATTGTTAGATGGAAATCTGACAACCAATACACATATTTGATTCATCAAGGTTTATAACGATACTTTAAAGGAAGTTGTAAGTTTGAAGAATAGCCTTCCCTTAGAAATTTTAAGGTCTTTAGTTAAACAGATTATTATATTATACAGCAAGAGGCAACCATTACCGAACAATAAGGTCGGGCCAGAGGCTGCATAAGTCGGCGAAGAATTTAGGTCCAAGTGCCTCCTCGTCTCGTGAAGATCCCGAGCTCCTTCGCCCGGAGTCAGGGGATTCTGGGCTCTCGCACGTGAGCTCCAAGCCCCGGCACGAAGGAGGAGACTCTTTCAGGAAAGAGTCCTTCAAGGAAGAGTACTTCATAGAACGATTTTTCAAGTGAGAAACCTTCGGGCGTGGCAGTGTGATGTCGCCGATAACAATAGAGGGTTCCATGTGGTAGAAGTTTCTTAACGAAGGATCTCGCAAGTATGCGCTCTTGAGAGGGAAATTATTGTAGTAGGTATCTTTCAGAAGAGTTCTCTTCGAATGACATTTTTTGTTAATCTCCCTCAAATCTTGCAGGACGTCTGGAACCCTGCCGACACTCTCCGGGATTTGACAACTGGCAAGGATGCCTCTGCTCCCATTCTTGTCCCTGTCCGAGCCTAATGGAAGAAGTTCAAATAATTCTTGGTCGGGAGGAGACGCACCATTGCGCCTATTGTCTTTTGGAGGTGATGGGGGTGATAAGTAATCGACAGGTAGAGGTATTTCCAGAAGTGGCGAGAGGTCGTTGAGCGTGAGGTCGTCGAAGGATGGAATGATAACACGGACATCTTCCTGAAGAAGGAATGATGCATCTTCCTCCCGTGCGTTAAAGACAAGACTGGTTTGGTCGATGCTAAACTCGTCCTGAAACTCGTCGTAGCCCTCATACTCCTCGTCTACGTCGTCAAATTCGATACAATCTGGCAGTGAATATGAATGATCTTTGGTGATGGGTATGTCATACCGATTAGATACGAATTTCCCAGGACCAGGCTTCGAAGCTTCATAATTTCCCGACTCTTCTAATTCATTGGATTTGTCATAACTTTCAGTGTTCACAGGTGAATCGTTTTTTATTTCATTAGCAATTTTCATGTACACTTCTGAATAATTATATAGTTCTTGAGGCAACTTATACTTTTCTATTGCCTTTATTTTCAACCCGCTAAACTGTTTAGTACTGTCATTATCTAAATAACATTTACTAAATCCTTGCGTTTTACATTTTTCTTCTAACCACTGATATTCTTCGCATATATCATCCTCCTCCGCGCCATTTGCATTTTTGGACTTTAAATTCAGATTATCTTCGATATAATCAACATGCGAAACATTACCACTATTCTCTTCATGTCTATCTCTGAATACACGTGTCTGCCCTCCCCTTCTCACCTCCCGCGTTTCAACTCTCTCATCCCAGGATTCCAAGTTGGATGAACTTACACACGTCGGGGTTTTAAACTGCCTTCGAACATCACGGAGTTGAACTAAGGGCACTCTGTTTCCGCTGTTCGAGTTTCTTTGGTTGAAAGTCTTGGGAATCTCCGTCGTCGTCTGATTGTGATTTATGTCGTTTGGGAGTTTGTTTGCATTGCTGTTCCCGTTTTTGTTTAGGCTACTGCTCCTGAGTCGAGGGTTTTCACATATGGGCTCACGACGTGATATTTCCAAGTCACTGCGGATATTGGGACTTTCCCGCGTCCCAGGGATATCTACCCACACCATATTTGTCGGACACTCTCATCTACTATTTATTATCCGTAATAAATATTTAAAATAATGTAACAAGTTTAAAATACATAGAAATCTGTACTGAAAAAAAAAACATTCATAAATTCTAGGCATATCCCGTATAGTTAGGATTACTTCATCTGTATGTGTACAAGAGTTTAAAATACATTCACTAACCTTTTTCTTAATAAACACAAGTATTAGCACAGTGTTCACATTACGACCTGTACAGTCCATTTAATGAAAAAATGGTTTATTTATAGTATAGACAAAAATATTTTCAGATACCACCAGCTATCGTGAAATTCAAAATAGTATATATATCTTTCTCTCTCTCTCTCTCTCTCTCGAAATATTAAAAAACCCACTTAATTAATCTTTTCAGTTCTTCAAAGGTTACACACATGAGTTTGTATTAAATAATCCATTTTTCGGGTTTAACATATATATATATTCACAAAAATAAAACACTCGTATATGTACAATACATATACAACATGTAATGAGATATACTGCCTGCGTACATATTACTATTATTATTACTATTACTATTACTATTACAATTACAGTCGTTTTTTTTTCCAGTGAAATACTTTATTTCATATTTTCGTGCTCACTGTTAATACTAATAGAGCAAACATGCCATTTACATATGTTACTACCACTACCATACCAACCATTGCACCTGTTACTACCACTACCATACCAACTATTACTTCTGTTACTACCACTACCATACCAACCATTGCACCTGTTACTACCACTACCATACCAACTATTACTTCTGTTACTACCACTACCATACCAACCATTACTTCTGTTACTACCACTACCATACCAACCATTACTTCTGTTACTACCACTACCATACCAACCATTACACCTGTTACTGCTACTACCATACCAACCATTAATTCTGTTACTACCACTACCATACCAACCATTGCACCTGTTACTACCACTACCATACCAACCATTACACCTGTTACTACCACTACCATACCAACCATTACATGTGTTACTACCACTACCATACCAACCATTACATCTGTTACTACCACTTCCATACCAACCATTACACCTGTTACTGCTACTACCATACCAACCATTACTTTTGTTACTACCACTACCACCATACCAACCATTACACCTGTTGCTGCTACTACCATAAAAGCCATTACATGTTATTGCCACTAGCACTACAATAAAAATTATTATTGTACCTGTTACTATCACTGCCATAATACCTACCATGAACATCACCACCATGAATATCTACCATGATTATATTAGCCCATAACAACCACTAGCGTTCCCTTATTCCTTCAGCTTTAACGTCAAGATCACCATGAGAAGTATTACTGTAACTCATAAAACTATTAACACGATGCTTTCTACTGGCACACCATTACAGATAATTACCAGCATCACAACTATAAGAATCACCCTCAAAACTACCACCAATATAACAACAACAACCTAATACTACTTTCAAAATTACAGTACCATCATCATAACAACCCTAGGCATCCACAAAATTACTTCCATCAAAGTAACTTTTCTCACTCAATATTATGGCCATTGTAATTACCTTCAAGATCATAAACCATCATAATATCCATCTTCACTACTTGAATCAATAGGGTAATCTAACGCAATAACTACCACCATCGTAACAACCACTTTCACCACCGCAATAACTACCACCATCGTAACAACCACTCCCACCACAACAACAACTACTATCGTAACAACCACTCCCACAACCACAACAACTACTATCGTAACAACCACTCTCACAACCACAACAAATACTATCATAACAACCCATCTCACAACCACAACAACTACTATCGTAACAACCACTCCCACCACAACAACAACTACTATCGTAACAACCACTCTCACAACTACAACAACCATCCTCAGTAAGCTACAATCTGGCAAAATCGTCTTCACTCTATTCAGCTCTTGAGGATAGGTGGGCCCATTAGCTGTGCGTGGCCTGCATTTTGATATTGTTTACTCCATTACTCTTTACCCTCCACCCTAAATCAATCCTCTTTTCTTCCATCTCTCCCTCTCTCCCTCCCTCCCTCCCTCTCGCTATTTATCACATCCTCCTATCCTTACTCCTCCATCTAAGCCCCCCCCCCCCATCTGACCTCTCACGTACTTCTGGATCTCCTTCGTTCCTCTGACCCCTCTTCCTTCTCAGTTAGACCTTCTTTCCCTGCGACTGTCTGTTTGTCTGTCTGTCTGTCTGTCTTTATGGATGTCTTATTGCCTCCGGTCCTTTTTTTGTTACCTTTTATTCTTCCATCCTTCCCTTCCTTTTTTTCATCAGGCCCTACTTCCTTCCTTTCCTCAAAACCCTCCATTCATTTAGCTCCTCTTCGTCAAGCCTCGCTTCCTTTACTTGCTTATGTCGTCTTTCCTTGCCTCCTTCCTAGTCTCCTGCAGTGCCCTACCCCGGCTCCTCCTTCCTCCTACCCAGCGGCACTCTACGTTGGGCTGAACTTGACTACACCACATAACTCCCACTGACCTTCTTTCAGTACCTTGTATTGACAATGATCACACTTAGAATCTGAACTTCAATTCACTATTCTAAAGTACATCATGGTACAACAACGAGTCTGCAACAGAATAAAGAAGAACTGTAATCATAAAAAAATAGCCTCGGAAGCTCGATACCGCAATCATGCAGAGTGACCGTAATGAAGAGCATGTACAGAGTCTCTCTTTAACCGTTGCAGTTAATTCTCTAACGGCTGTAACGGATGTATCCTCCAGAAGTCTTCTTCCTTTCACACTATGACCCCAAAACATCCACATAGTGTATCCCTGTCACCTCAGTGTTGCCCATCAACATTATGTTCACACCCTAAAAATAACACATCATGCTCACAAGTCACGCACATGTACCAGCGCTCTTCAGATCTTCCTCCCTCTCATCTACTGTCTCCCCTATTCCATCCTTCCATCATTTCCTCGGGTTTCCCCTTCGTTCTCTTGCCATAAGAATATAAATTTAATTTCCTATTCTCTCAATACACTTCCACCACATCTGTATCACTTTCTTATATCCCTGTCATTATTCTTTTTGCATACTCTCTAACTTCCTTCTACTCTCAAGAATATATATTCTGTTCATCCCAATTTTATTTTCCCTTTTTTATTCAGAGTCCACATGTCACAACCTTTTAATACTGATGGCTCGTTAAATCCTATGTACAGTACATCCCCACCTTTGCCACAGTTCTCTCTCCATATGCACTGTACTCCTCACACTCCTTCAACTTTCTCTACTTCAGGTATTCTATGATTCAGTTCGTCACTCATTGTTTATTCACTGAAACATCCACTCCCAGACACCCAAGCCCACCAGTCTACCTTTTTTGTCACAACAACTCAACTAATTTATAATATCTTGAACACGGGATAAATATATCTATTCAATGAGTGCTTCAATCTGTCCATCACACACACACACACACACACACACACACACAAATGAGATCTTCTACAACACCAAATTGTCAGTCAATCATAGATAACGTGTCTGTTCACTATATGTCTCATTTTTGTATTGAAAGCTTTTTAAACATTCCTTACCAATGTTATTATACTTATTACCGTACACTATTTTAATTTTTGTCCATTGTATATTTTCATCCTCTGGTTGTAAGGCTTTACAAGAAACCGTTAAGTTTATATAAATATCTGGTTATAATATCCTTTCTAAATATATTTTTATCACTTCCCAACAATACTGTCACTCTCGCCTCCACTCCACCTACCGTTTAACACTCCCCTCAGGCCTGCGAAGGCATTAAGCGACGATGGAAGTGATTGTAAGTGTAATTACAAATTTTCAAAACATTTTATTTCTTCATCTGCAGTCGACTTTGACCTGAACCAGTTCAGAATAGGCAGCTACTTTACTCTTTTTTATGGACATGTGTAAGATGGAGAGGAAGGAGAGGGAAGAAAAGAAGACAAAAAGAAGCAGCAGCAAGAGGATAAGACAAGTTAACCTGAGAATCATTAACAGATGATTTGTGCGCCTCCCCCTGTCATCCATGACTGTAACTTCGCTTTATTTCTAAAATAATTTTTCCTTTGTGTAGCGAAATTTTCTTGTTAAATAAAAAAAAATTATGTTGTATTCTTCCCGCCTCTGGAAGTATGTGATCACTTTCGGGTAAGTAATTCATCAAAAACTACCTTGATATAATATAGTTACTACTTACAGTAAAACGAAGTAGTTTCTAATATATACTTTATCAAGTTTTATTGGAAACCGTGTTAATGCTCTAAGCTTCATTCATAATATGACTTTAATAAACGTTAACTTTATGAAACATGATATACTTGATTTTAATGAACGTTTATATTTATGAATCATGATATTCTTGATTTTAATAAACTTTAACTTTATGAATCATGATATACTTGATTTTAATAAAAGTTCTCTTCACGAAATAGTAATGCAACTTACTAGTCCACTTTACCACAACGGCTGGAGAAATGGCCATGAAAAAACAAGTCCAGCAGAATGGCAGACTTTCTGCTCCGAAAAAAAAAAATCCTCCCAAAACTGCAGAGGATCCTGAGAGACAAAGGGAAGCCTTCCTCATTAGTCTGGGCTAGTATTAGACTCTGGTCTAATTTTAGCAGCTTCTGGGGCCGAGGTTGTATTTCGTGGTCAAAATAATGGAGTCACTGTTGTATTATTTTCTTTTTCTTTTCTCTGTCAGTGTTTATGATCCCTTTGAGGGTGAAGAATTATCTTTAATAACACCAAGTTTTTCTTCTCTTTTAATTTATTGCTGTATTACAGTAGGTAGTCTTTCTTAAATTTAATTTCTGCTGATAAACAACATTTTTATCTCACAATCCTACTTGATATTAATTGTATCTTGTTGAATGTGAAATGAAATATTTTATATATTAACTTTTTGGTGTCACAAGAGGTGGGTCATGCATGGTAGGTGTGTGTCATATGGTGAGGTGGGTCATGCATGGTAGGTGTGTGTCATATGGTGAGGTGGGTCATGCATGGTAGGTGTGTGTCATATGGTGGGGTGGGTCATGCATGGTAGGTGTGTGTCATATGGTGAGGTGGGTCATGCATGGTAGGTGTGTGTCATATGGTGAGGTGGGTCATGCATGGTAGGTGTGTGTCATATGGTGGGGTGGGTCATGCATGGTAGGTGTGTGTCATATGGTGAGGTGGGTCATGCATGGTAGGTGTATGTCATATGGTGTCACAAGAGGTGGGTCATACACTGCTAGGTATATGTCATATGGTGTCACAACAGGAAGGGTCATACATGCTAGGTGTATGTTATATGGTGTCACAAGAGGTGGGTCATACATGCTAGGTGTATGTTATATGGTGTCACAAGAGGTGGGTCATACATGCTAGGTGTATGTTATATGGTGTCACAAGAGGTGGGTCATACATGCTAGGTGTATGTCATATGGTGCCACCGTCTGAAAATTCATGAAAATGAACCTAAAAATATAAATATAACAGCAATTGCAAGTCCTGGTTATTGGTCTAGACTCCAGAGCATTGGTGACGAAATTGGCGACTTTGCATGAAAATCTGGTCTTTTCAGCTGCCTCCGCCGAGATTATCGCTTTTGTTCCCTTAAAAAAAATTATTTCAGGTATTGTTGTAAAAATTGATAGCAGCTATTTTTTTTTTTGTGTGTGTAATGGAACTTTTCTGATATATCTAATTGGTTGTGTGTTCTTATTAATTATCAGTGCACTACATGTAAAGGTTGCTTGTAAAAAGTAATTAGTAAGGAAGGCAGTCATAATCTGCACATGTCGTCAGTGATGCGGGTGTTTCACCTTGGGAATAAGATTTTGTTTAACATTATTCTAACGAGTTGAATCCTTCTGCAATGGTGTCTTTGAAAGATTATATTTGTTCAATTTATCTATCACAAATCAGAAGAAAGAAATTTCAAATTGTAAAAAATTGGCCTTAGTCCCTTAAAATAGTCCTGGATTCGCCCCAAGTAGCACAAGTACCTTTGTCGTAGGCACAGACGGTCACTGCCACTCAAGGTACTACTCGTATATAAGTTTACCCTTCACCTGCTGCTGTTCTCTTTAACGGCTTCCTCATACCTTACGTCTATGTTTTATGAGTAAGACACACAAGTACATATTTATGATCCTCCCTATAATTATAACCTAACCAAACAACGAAGGGATGACACCATATAAAAGGATGGTACATATCAAAGTAATGGTTTAAAAATGCTGAACTTTATTCCTGAGGCGACTAAGAAAGAGAGAGACACTCACACACATTAACATTATATGATCAAATAAAAATAATGAGGCAAGGGAAATGGAAGGAAAGTAAATTCAAGTAACACAAAATGAGAGAAAGAGAGAGAGAGAACACCTTCACAACCCTGGTGTTGGAGTCGTCGCAGTAGTGGAGCATCGGTGTGGCAGGGTCGATAAGTCGTATAAGAGACGTAGTGGAAACCATCACTAATGTCCCGCCATGAACGACAAAGTAAGTGAAACACGGCTGACAATGACCTCAGAGTTTCGTAGATTAGTTATCATGAACCCTTCTCGCAAAAAAAAAAAATGAATATCGACCTCACAGGTTAATCTACAGTACACTAAAACACAAAAATAACGTCCATAAATGTCATAAAAACTTCAAAATGAGATTGCACCTTAACCAGACACCTTCACTAAGTACCGTTTAAAGAGACAAAATAAACGTACAGAATTTTTTGAAAAATTGTTGTATGTTAATTTGAAACGTCATTTCTATATTTTAAAAAATGTCAACGAAGTAAATACATTCTTACAGCTTCATTTACGAGGAAAATTCACAATACGAACATTTATGAATGTGGAAACAATGAGTTTAGACTCTCCCGCAGCTGGAAGACGCCGGGAGAACATTCGTCTCTGCCTTACTTCCTATAAGAGAATTATGGCAAGGTAGAGGGGAACCCCGAACATTGTTCATTACTAGTGTTGCCTTATGATGCTGACTTGTGATTTATCTTTAATATGTAGTTATATAGTCCTGAGATACTAACTTATAACAAGAAAATAAAAAAAAACAATATAATGATAATGAAGATTACTATTACTACTATTACTACTACTACTACTAATAATAATAATAATTATAAATACTATAAAAGTTGTGTTGTTATTGGCACGCGTATATGTATATATATATATCACATTTTTTTACATGCAAATGAAAAAATAAATCATAAATTTTAAACATAAGCAAATTATTCACTCAAATAAACTGCAGATCGTATGGGTAAACTCTTTACAGCCGTATAATATTTCTTCTCGTCTCTTCCTCGTCCCATGTTATCCCTCATACTCTCGTATTATCCGTTTTACCCTGTCCCACCAATTACTCCTACTCTCCCTCCTTTTACTTTCTACTTTATCACGTATTTGTTAATACTACTCTAATACACCTCTCTCTCTCTCTCTCTCTCTCTCCTATCTATTCTGCCTTTTTATCGCCGTTCATCTACCAAGCACTGTATAGCCACCATCTCCACACCTCTGCCACCTCTCTACCACACTTCCATACCTCCACCACACCTCCATCACACCACCACCACACTTGAGTACTTTCGTCTTCCATCAATACAAGTGATCCATGGCTCCTTATAGTAGAAGGAAAGACTGTTAAAATACACGTTCAGACAGCCATCTCCGGCGAAGACTCCTGACATCTTTGTTGTAGCAAAGCGCAACTCTCTAAATTCGGTTGTGGAAAATTAGCAAGGAATCGACTTAACCGCGGCTATATCATTCTTAACTTCCAATAACTCACTAGTTCCCGTCATTCAGACTTCTAGTTGTAAAATTAACTGTGGTGACCTGATACAACGTAACAACATTGTTTGTAACACAAATCCAATACACGTTCAAGATTTCCCCGTAGTAAAACTTTCACCCCATTACATGATTCTTGGTTAAACTTTGCAAATATATTCTATCGGTTAATGCTACTTTCCTCGTTAATGTGAAGTATGGAATTACGTTCATGCAAACGCCAGTTGCTTTACTGCTTTGATCTTCAGTGAAGGGAATTTAATTTATCTGCCACAAAGCGTATTTTTGCTAACAAGGACCAGTTTGTAGGCCAGGAAGAAACAGAAGTTTATCACTGTTCAAGGTGGATGTTTTAAAGTCTTTTTGGCAAACAGACTTGACTGAAAACTCTTAAATGAGATAAATATGATACTTAAGTCACATTAATCTTCGTCTTATAATAACAAACTGAAAATAATATGCAGTGATATGATATTTACTACACATACACACACACACGAGAGCTCTGGTTATGGCCAGGATAGGGTGAAGCAGTTGTTTACATACCAATACTTCCTATAGGTGATGAATAGCTAAGGTATATTGCTATAAATCTACTACTGTAACCACCACTGCTATCTTCACTTCCCTGTCGACCTCATATTCCCCCTTCAGTTCCACCGCCCTTCTTTACATCCTATTTTCTTCTCCATCTCCCATTCACTTTACCGCCCCATCCACTTTAATATCTTTCATCTACCTCCGCCTTCTCTTTTATTTTCACCTCTTCTACTTCCACATCCCCCTACTCCCCCCCACCTTCCCTTTCCTTCTCCTCCTCCCTCCATTCCCCCTCCACTCTTTCCCCTTTACTGCCACCACTCCCCATTCCCCCCACCTCTTACACTCACCAGACTGGTAATATCCTGAGCTGTCCATGGTGCCAGGTGCACGATGATTGTCGCATGCGCATATCGAACACCTGTGTAGCCACTAATTTACATTCACAATTCCCTTATCAAATTCTTCCCCATCATTGTAGGTCGCCAAAGAGATCAGGATTGTCAATTTTCTTCAATTATGAATGAGAGAAATAATAAATAACGAGCGATAAAAGAGTAAAAATTAAAAAAGTGTATCGAGGTGAGAGACTTGGCACCACCGCGGAGGCTGATGTCTTGAGCTGGTGGTCATTTATCTCGTGAACCTGAAAATCTCACCGGGATTTTACTTTGCGTTCGTGAAGTCCGTGAGTCATGCGAACACTGGATAAGACGGTGGATCTTTATGAGGATGAGACGATGATCGGGGATGAGTTAAATAGATTAGTTCTATCGTTAAGTATGAATCAACTTGTCTTGTAAGCTGTGAATAATTTAGAATTTTTCTTTTATAAAATAAGTAAATAGCTGAGTAATATAATTATTTGACTTATATAATATAATTTAGTTGACTAAAAGAATAATTGGTTGAAAAATAATATATAGTGAGTTATTGAATGTTATTAACTCTCGTACCGCTATAATTCGATTATATTATTCGTTAAGTAATAAGGTACAATAAGTAGCGTTTAAAGGAGCCGGTAATTAAGTCATAGCGAAGCAGTATTTGTGTTATAAGTAGGCTTAGGATAATTATGCATTTGCATATGTGCATATGCAAATACATATTTAAGCCATTTTTGAGCTAAAGTGTATATTCATATTTTTGTTTTTTGTTTTATAAGGCATATAGTTGGAACATTTCAAAATATTATAAAACATTCTTCAACCTCAAGGGTCAAAAAATTCGCGAGCATAACAGAAACTCTGGGGCAGAAATTACCGATATTTGAAATATAAAAGTCCATTTTATTGCACTAATACAAAATCGAAAATACGCGCTTTTGTTTTAGCGTCATAATATCCAAAAGGAACATACTTAAGTGACGTTTATATAGCTCAACATTAGGCTGTGGTTGGCTCGGCCGTGATTGGCTGGTCAGTGGACATGAACTGTACGTGATGGGTTCGTGTTCAGCCAGGCAGGGTATAGATGATGCACGGGCTCCATTAGTTCCCTCCTGACACTCTTTTGTTCTTCTATTTTCTTAAAAGGAAAATACTTTTTTCAGTATTGTTTGATAAATTACTTTATGTCAGTATATTGTTTTTTGTATTTAATCCTACTTTAAAACATCCTACTTCGGCGACATCCTGTCTGGGAAAGTAAATTTGCTGAGAAAATGTACAGAAAAGGAGTTATTAACTTAGTAGTTATTATTTATTAACTTATTTTAAAGTGCATATTTAAGTGCATATTTTCTCAGTTTTTACTGCATATTTGCCTGCATATTTAGCCATTTTCAAGTGCATAATTATCCTAAGCCTAATTATACATTAATGTGATAAGGGAGTGAAGCAATACATCATGGGTTGTATTAACGTGAAACAAGAGGACAGAAGCTGTCAGTATCATGTCTCGTCGGCAAATATATAATTATTTCAATGGTAATATATATTTATCTGCATGACAATTTCTGATATAATGGTTTTGGTGGTACAATAAGAGTAAGAATATATAGTAGGTGTTACAAGAATATTAATACTTAGAAAATAGATAATTTTTAAAACATGATTTAAAGGAAGGGAGCGTAGTCTTTGCTAGGATGGGTGGGGGTAAGTGGTTCCACACCTTCACACCGTGACATTTTATGTAGGTCTGGGACTAAGAGGAGCGCATGGGGGGTGGTCTTAGTCGCTCTGGGTGCCTTAAGTTGTATCTCTGATTATTCCAGAACTTGAAATAATTATTGTCATTCAAGTGATTGATAGATTTGTAAGCAAATAGGTTACAGCGATAAGTGTTAATTATTCTCGAATTTTAACATTTTCAATTCAGCAAATTGTTCGTTAGTGTGGTCAGTTTTTTTTTTTCAAGTAGGTCATTGTCCGCACAACTCTCTTCTGCGCTGTAATCAGGGGTTGTATTTTTGTAGAGCAAGAGGCCCCCATAGTGTATGACAGTGTATCATGTGTTGGCAAACAAGATCATAACAGATTTCTTTCATTGCTGCAAGAGTGAGTGACTAACGAGTGTGATACACGATACCACACTCTTTATTGACTTTACTGTGAATTTTTCATTTATTTTTGAGAAAGTGGCCTTGTTGTTTTCATGAGATTTTGGTGTAAAAATATATCAGTAACACCAGACGCAAAAGGTGTGAGCGCCACATAGAAAATAACTTTTCTCGTGTGGTTGTCCTTTACATTAAACGATTGATATCCACCACATAATACATGAGGCAGACGTCCAGCTAGGGAACATTACCGTTTGGTAGCTAATCTTCTTAATTAAATTAATTCATATAGCAATGTAGTGTAGAGATAAACAAACCACCCTTGATTCTACAACATCTCATTACAGATCATTTGAAGGTTTGACACCCTAGCTTACTTTATCTGAAGATTAGGTAAAGGCTTGGTTGAATTAAGTTAAACTAGGTTACTCCACCCCTATTAAATATACAGGGTGTCTACGTTAAAATATAAATACAAAATTGAAGCCTTATAAAGTTTTGAATAATACAAACAGAGGAATATTGACACTGCTCATGGTCAGTATGCTTGAGTTTAATTTGGTGTAAAGGTACATATAATTCTGGTAAATTAGGGTATTTTAGGGTAGACATATGCACCATTAGTACCACGGACTATGTCACAGCAGTACTCAATTTCCTTCCACACATTTTTTTAGCTCAGGGGTTACGGAGGCCACAGTCGCTCTCTCAGCTGATCAATATCCCGTTTCCTGGCCACTGAGATCTCCTGACCTTACCCCGCTCATTTTTTTTTCTTTGGCGTTATGTGAAGTCCAAAGTACACTTTCTTTTTTTTTGTGTGTGTGTGTGTGTGTGTGTGTGTGTGTGTGTGTGTGTGTGTGTGTGTGTGTGTGTGTGTGTGTGTGTGGTCGTTATACACTTCCATGATTTGGGCGATACAGAGCTGAAATTTCTTAGGTAGCTGCAGGTGGCCTAGGCCCGAGAGGATACTCGTACAATTACTGTCCCTCCACCCTAGTTAAGCTGGGTAACTTAGCTAATATATATGTAAATAAGTGATACTGAATACCCATAACATTGCTGAAGTATGATTCAAATAATGTGAACAAACAGTCAAGCAGATTCACAACTTTTATACCACAAATCTCCGCGACACTTCCCATAGTTTACCAGGAGATGGGCACAAGTCTCAACTCCTCTCAGACACTTAACATGTAACATAACTTGTGGTGTTAAAGCGTTTATCCAACTTTTTAAGATTAAATCACCATCTTGTAAATTATACAAGTTCACCACAGTCATAATATTAATGCTAAAGGTTGTCATTCAAGAGATTAGAGATGCTCGACAGCCGACAGTAATGGGGCATATATACATCAGTTTACAGCATCATAGAGAGAAATTGCCTAATGATGGCAGGTGAGGTATTGCCTTACTACAGCTGTTCCTTGAAATTTATTTCACCACCTATCTTATGACTTCATATAAGATGAGCAAAACAAATAATTCATTATATTCTTGCCGTTCACACAAGCGAATAAAGGCAAATTTATCACAAATTCTTTTTTTGTTAATGTAGTTAAAATAATGGGACGCCCTAGTTTGTGTGCCATCTGCTAGGCGGCGAGTAACTAGGAGTCATCAATCGTCTCCTTACATGGCTCACAGTCGGTCATCTCGAATATAGCTAAAACATTATCTTGATCACAATATAATAGTGACAGTAAGGGTTTCTGAGCGTGAAGACTATGTTTCATAAGAGGAAGAGAAAAAGCTTCCTGAGAGAAAGACAATAAATTTTCCTGGCTGTGAAGACAATATACAGTGTATGTTCCTGAACACGAAGACAGTGTACTACCTCCAGTCGTTTAGATATTTATTGACATTATTTAACACCTTCGTCCAAAAGACAGACGAAGACTACGGAGGACACTCACCCGGGCACACTACAGCGACCTTGATCTTAAAGCCCAGAATCAATAGCAGCTTCCTCTCCCCACAGTGATACAATATACAGTAATAACCTTAGCAAGACCGACATTTATTTCTTTTATCCAGCGACAAATAACCTCTCAGCATCACGTTCATCAGCAAAGAACCGACACAAACAACAACAACAATATTGCCACTGCAGGATGGTAAATCTCCCGCAGCGCCTCAGCAACGATCAAAGTCCCTGACCGTGGAAAGTCCTGACCACAGTACTCATCTGAGATCTTGTTGTTTGTTCAAGTCTCAAGTTCATAACTTCTAGAACATACGGACGGACACATACACAGAACAATTACATGATCTCCCAGGGCGGCTGAGGACCACAAAATGGATGACCACAATACCTCATGGCCAACTACAGTATGGTGCCCACAGTAGTACAAGTTGCCTCCCGCTCAGACCACACTGACCACCACCGTCTGCCTACACCATCTAAAATTAAATCAGTACCAAATATTCGTTTCTGTTTCATTCCAATGCAGTTTCCTTTTTTTTTGGGGGGGGGAAGGGGGGTGGGGGGGATATTTTATTCTCTAACAGACAGACAAATAAACAACCACACACACACACACACACACACACACATACGCGCGCGCACTGACAACGTAAATAAAGCAAAATATTCATTGAAATCGTCTAGTGGAATTTATAGCAATTAATAAAAAATAACAATAAACACCAAATATAAAGGATAAAGAAACATGGAAACAGGAGATGAAACGATGTAATACAGAAGAACAAAAATATGGATTAAACTAAGATTTACTATGGGTAGACCAGTGATAAAATACGAGTAAGATTTAATTACAGGTAAATCACAGAAAAATCCTATAAAACAATAGAGGTAAAGAAGGTTAGATATCCAAAATATATTCAAACCTAACCTAACCTAACCTAACCTAACCTAACGTAACCTAACCTAACCTAACCTAGCCGGGGATAAGAGAAAGTGTCAGTGCCAATGATAAAAGGAAGTGTCAGTGCCGGGGACAGGGGAAAGTGTCAATGCCGGGGACAAAGCCAGGAGACCAGAGGCGAATTCATATAAAAGATGGGCCCGGGAGAAAGTCTACTGATGCCTAAGATGTTACTTGCAATCCAGGGATAAAGCTAGATGCAGTTTGAGGGTTAAAGTCAGAGATAAAGGAGAAGAGGATACTTAAGGTGTTGGATAAAGCCACAGGTAAGGCCGGTGTTAAAGGCAAAAATGAAGCTGAGGCAAGGTGGGTGGTTAAAGCCGGAGATGAAGTCTGAATAAGTCGGGGAGTAAAACCGAGGTGACCAAAGCAGAAGATAGAGTCATTGTGTTTATATGTGGGTATAAGGAAGTCAACCTCCCTTCACCCCTCCTCATCATTGTCCCTATCATCAGCTCTCCCCCTTTCCTCACCCATTTCCTCTCTCTCCCCTTACGCTCACCCCTCACAAACTGAACTAATGGGAATCTACTTAGCTACAGACTACCTTAAAGAAAATAGAGGGGGGTGATATTCTGTGACTCCCAAAGTGCTCTGAAATCAATTAACAGACCGTCAGGTTCTATGTCTAAAGTTGTATGTGATATTAAAAGAAATGTGATAACTGCTATGGAGAACTTTCGTATTGAATTTGTGTGGATTTCGTCCCATGTTGGAGTTAAGTATCATGACCGTGTTGATAGACTGGCCATTGAGGCATGCAAGAAAGAAAATGTGGACCGTTACTTTGGTCTGACCAATACTGTACTTAAAAACATTCAAGTCAGAATCATGAACTCTGATCTAGAAGAACTGAGAAATGCAGAGAGAGAGAGACCTGGCAGTTGTAGCATTAGTGAATATGACAAATTTTGTGATAAGAGGTACCGGTATGGCCAGTACAAGGACAGAACAAGAAAGAACCAGGAGAGAGAGAGAGAGAGAGAGAGAGAGAGAGAGAGAGAGAGAGAGAGAGAGACAGGAGTGGGATATAGCTGAGAGAATATAGGACAAGGGAGAAATCAAACTGAGAGAGTTCAGTCGAGAGTGACAAATGCAAGGGAGGATAGAGAACGAGAAGGAATGACGGAAAAAGAAGAAAACAAAAGGAAAAGGCGAGGGAGAAAATAGTATAAGTGGTAAAAAAAATGAAAACATGAGGACGATGAAGAAATGGAGATAATTGCCACAGACGATCGTGTAGAGCATCATAATACTCTCAGGTGAAGAGATTTATAGAAAAATTGGCATAACCAAACCTACTTTACTTGTAATTTGGTTGTGTCACGATGGTAAACGACGTTTTAAATGAAAAAGAGCAAATTTTACCATGTACGAATTAATTTTCGTTAAATTATATGAATAAGCAGAAAATCTATACCTATTTAGAAAAAAAATTGCACTCTATAGCTTAAACTGGGATTTTCCCTATTTAGCATAACACACACACACCCACACACATAAAAAAAATTATATATATAGATAGATAGATAGATAGATAGATAGATATAGATATAGAAAGAGAGGGGGAAGGAAGAGGAGAGAGAGGGGTAGGAGACCTAAAGGTGAAAGAGTGGGAGGGAGGTAGTGCGAGTGAGAGGGACTTGGAAAGTGAATGAGAGGCAACGTGTGGTTAAAGGGGAGAGTGTGGTTAAAGGGGGGGAGTGAAAGAATAATAGCCGCTGAGTTGGAGAAAACGGGAAAATGGGTCATTAGAAACATAAGACCGAAGCGACAACTCTCTCTCTCTCTCTCTCTCTCTCTCTCTCTCTCTTTGGTTTGCAATTTTTCTCTTTCCGTTTCTCTTTCTCTTCTTTCATTCCTAAACTTTAACATTATCTTTCCATCTTTTATTTCTCTTCACCATCCCTTATACTCTCTTTCTCTCTCTCTCGTTTGCATTGTAAATAGTACGCACACACACACACACACACACACACACACACACACACACACACTGTAACACTGTAACACTGTAACACTGTCACTATGTTGAATTGAACTGTAGTTTGAGCTTTTCCCCATCTAAGTTATTATATGTCTTATTTGTGTCACTTATGTTACTTGTATATTATTTGTAATTCGTAACCCATTCCCCAAATATGTAACTGTATATTTTCAGCCTTCTGGCTGCCAAGCTCTTTCAATAAACCGTTAATTATTATTATTATTATTATTATTATTATTACACACACACACACACACAAATTATAAGCCAAATGTGCAAGAGACTCAAGAATTTCTGCCAGCTGAATCAAGAAGGACGTCATTCCTAGACGAGAATAACATCAGGTGAGGAAGACTCAGGTATACGTTTTGACCCTGACTCAAGGCGATGACCCACAATGTGTTGACCAACTGTGGGTCATAAAGAGCACGAATGATTGGATGAGAAGTTAACAAAGAAGACGAAGAAGAAGAAAAAGAAGAAGAAGAAGAAGAAGAAGCAGAAGAAGCAGAAGAAGAATAAGAAGAAGAAGAAGAAGAAGAAAAGAAACGAGAATAAAAAGAAAATCAAGTATACAATAAGAAGAACAAGACAGAATGGAAGGAAGAATCCCACAAAGACGATGAAGATTCTTTGTACTTGTATAATATGGACACGAAGTAGTACCTTAAGCTGTGTATTCTTATATTACTCTATTAATTATGTATAGTAAAGTATTACAGAACATGTATTAATCCTATGTAATGTTTCCATTTATTATGCACCATGTTATGTATATGTATTATCATATCTACATATAATGTATTCAGCTTGTGAACGCTGGCATATGTGCGTGCCAGCGCAGAGTGATACAGGGAGTTGAGATCGCTAGTCCTCATGGCTTGGAAGCCAGTTTATTTGTTCCTCTGTATTTGTCTCCCGTACGAGAATAAGAACCTATTTTCAAGATAACAAGTGTTTGTGTATACCTTCAGTAGTGTAGAACATTTTGGGGCTATCAAAGACAGACATAGAGTACTAACACGACTACAAAATTTTCGCATCCTGAAAACTTTAAATCTGACTTTCTATAATATTGCAAGTCCTTTATAACAGTTCCCGAGATATTAATAAAAACTTGCCTGATAAACTCTAGGAATAGAAGAGTAATATTTCATCATTTCTGTCATAGTATTATAAAGAGAAATGAATGATTATGCTATTATGATGCAGAGAGAAATGTTACAAAATTTATACCGTATAAACAACTCGATACAAACACATCCTAATTCGTGTTTAAGGGTTCCAAAATTTATACAGTTGGGAGCTTCATTTGATATATTTTGTTTGTTTCGAGATTGATATAACTACCCGAGACGGAGTACAAAGTTCTTTATCTACCGTCACAGTTGTAAAGACGTGTAAACATTTCTCCTACATTATAATAGACTCGCTGGAAGAAACTTTTGAAGAATTATAGTGACAAGAAAAACGGCTTTTGTTTCTAGTTCACCTCCCGCCCCAAATCCTCTCGCTCCCCTTTATTCTTCCCCATCTCCTCCCGCTCCCCCTACTCTTCACCATCTCCTCTCGCTCCCCCTCCCCAGGATTCATTCACTACGGCTTTGGGCTCAATCGATCTCGTCTACCAGGAGGATCTGGTGAACCAATTACCAACACGACACCGTAGTTACCTTATGATAAGACCAATGATGATAAGTGCTGTTAATGTTGTCTTATTATTATTATTATTATTATTATTATTATTATTATTAATTTAATCAGATTATTAGTGTCATCAGTCACCAACGTCATCGTCGTCATTCTTGTCGTCATCTCTGGGTTTAATCTCAACCCATAGGTCGATGTTAAACAGGCGAGGGAGTGCATCAGCTACTAGTATGTCTGGTTCCTTAATCACCATCATAGTCAAAGTCATGGAGGGGTGTGGCGGCGGAAGGATAAGTTAGGCTAGGTTAGGTTAGGTTAGATTAGGTTAGCGGGATGAATTGTTTAACAGTAACAGCCGGGGGGGGGGGGGGTGACGCAGGTGAGAGGGCCCGCTCATTAATTATTGGCACGCACACGATTTGACGTACCTGCCCTGTCACACCTGAGGTGCCTTAAAGGTGCAAGTGTGCCATTAACGGCGATGGTACGAGGGAGGGAGGGGAGGGTACATTAGGAACTGGGGAGAGGATACAGTAAGAGCTGGGGAGAGGGTACAGTAAGAGCTGGGGAGAGGGTACAGTAAGAGCTGGGGAGAGTACAGTAGGAGCTGGGGAGAGGGTACAGTAGAAGCTGGGGAGAGAGTACCGTATGAGCTGGGGAGAGTACAGTAGGAGCTGGGGAGAGGGTACAGTAAGAGCTGGGGAGAGGGTAAAGTAAGAGCTGGGGAGAGGGTACAGTAGGAGCTGGGGAGAGGGTACAGTAAGAGCTGGGGAGAGGGTACAGTAAGAGCTGGGGAGAGGGTACAGTAAGAGCTGGGGAGAGGGTACAGTAAGAGCTGGGGAGGGTACTGTAGGAGCTGGGGAGGGTGCAGTAAGAGCTGGGAGGTAAGTAGAGCTGGGAGAGGGTACTGTAGGAGCTGGGGAGAGGGTAAGTAAGAGCTGGGGAGAGGTACTGTAGGAGCTGGGAGGGTAAGTAAGAGCTGGGGAGAGGGCACTGTAGGAGCTGGGGAGAGGGTACTGTAGGAGCTGGGGAGAGGGTACAGTAGGAGCTGGGGAGAGGGTACAGTAGGAGCTGGGGAGAGTACAGTAGGAGCTGGGGAGAGAGTACAGTAAGAGCTGGGGAGAGGGTAAAGTAAGAGCTGGGGAGAGGGTACTGTAGGAGCTGGGGAGAGGGTACAGTAGGAGCTGGGGAGAGGGTACTGTAGGAGCTGGGGAGAGTACAGTAGGAGCTGGGGAGAGAGTACAGTAGGAGCAGGGGAGAGGGTAAAGTAAGAGCTGGGGAGAGGGTAAAGTAAGAGCTGGGGAGAGGGTAAAGTAAGAGCTGGGGAGAGTACAGTAGGAGCAGGGGAGAGGGTATATTAAGAGCTGGGGAGAGGGTGCAGTAAGAGCTGGGGAGAGTACAGTAGGAGCTGGGGAGAGGGTACCGTATGAGCTGGGGAGAGTACAGTAGGAGCTGGGGAGAGGGTATATTAAGAGCTGGGGAGAGGGTGCTATGATATTGTCCACCCATAAAACTGTGTATTGAGACTTTTGTGCCTGACTCCCCCAGCCTATAAAACGCTGCTGGCACCGTCCTATCATTACACCAACACCTCAGCCTTACTCTAGACTCAGAAAATTAATATTAGGAAAATCTCAATTAAATTAAATTTCATCCTCGATCAAGTTATCCACGTGTTGATACAGGGTAAGTTATCACTGTTCAGTATCAGATATTTATTAAAAAAATACAGATATCAGTAGATGAATACGTACTTGGAGAGGCTAAAAGAAAACCAAATATTTTATTGCTAAGATTGCTCAAGGGTTCATTGTTTTTGACGAGGGAGTCTCACCGGGCTTCATGAACTTGGTAGTTGGTGAGCAGCATAGATACTGGTGAGGCAACAGGCTGGTGGAGTCAGCTGGGGGTCTTGGGTAAAGAAAATGTTATGGAGGGGAGGTAGAGTGTCCCCAGTGGCTTAACAGAGGAGAAAGAAGTATTAAAAAGAAAGTTGTAAACCGAAGGAGTAAGAGGGAGACAGAGACCTAAAGAAGATCACTAAGCCAGAAAGTTAGGTCAAAGAGGACAGCTTTTTCCTCATTAGAACATCAACGACGACAAAAAACGCAGACCAATTAATAACAAATACAGTATGACCACAGAACCTACGTGACGTGATCTGGGGGTAGATCTTTTAACTTTTCAGCCTTTGATAAAAATACAGACCACAAAACACTACCGTTGCCAGCTCTCCTCTCGACTATCTCTCTCCAAAGTACAAAAAACGAGAAAAAGATGAATGGATGGGTATTCTAACTCACACATGGCAGAGTTTTAATGTGTGGGATAATTATTTATGTTTCTCGCTGGTCGTGGAAAGCGACGCTTCTACCCCAATGTTGATGAGTGCCGAAGAGGGGTGGGGGGGGGGGGTGTTAGGTGATTGGTGTTAGACTGCGTTTATTGGGTTAGGTTTGGGTGATAAATGGTGATATCTGGTACGGGGTGGTAATGGTAATGGTGGTGGTGATGATGATGGTAGTGATGGTGGTTCAGGCGTGTGGGTGTGTGATGTATGTATAATGTGTATAGACGTACGTACCGGCGGCACACTGCATAACACCCACAGCACAGCACCACATCTACTATCCTACCTCAATTAGACAAACCTTATCCTTGTTGCAGTAAAGTACGAACACAAAATATCCTATGCTTGGGGAGAACTGATTCACACTATTCTACTCTTGGTAGGATTTAACAAAAATCTTTGTCCTGGCGGGAACTATTACAAACTCTCCTACAGTAATCCTGGTGGGAACTAACACAACCCATTCTAATCTTGGTGGGAACTAACACAACCCAAACTAATCCTGGTGGGAACTAACACAACCCATCCTAATCCTGGTGGGAACTAAGACAACCCAACCTAATCCTGGTGGGAACTAAGACAACCCAACCTAATCCTGGTGGGAACTAAGACAACACAACTTAATCCTGGTGGGAACTAACACAACCCAACCTAATCCTGGTGGGAACTAACACAACCCAACCTAATCCTGGTGGGAACTAACACAACCCATCCTAATCCTGGTGGGAATTTGCTCAAGCCGGATCTTAAACTCCGTGTCATCAACTCCTAAGAAACTTTGTCAATTAAAAGCCTAAGTTGCGTCATTATGCTAATGCAGGTTTCAAAGATGGAAATATTAATGGTCAGGTTGGGGCGAGAAATGTACACAGTGGTTCTGTTATGGAAATGTATACAGAGCTTATTAGTGTGTGTGTGTGTGTGTGTGTGTGTGTGTGTGTGTGTGTTTTGCGGCGGCTCAACCTCTTTGCCATCTCTTACCATCCTCCCCCATTCCTCCTCCCTTTCCCTTCTTCACCTCCTTCTCTTCCCAGTCACCCATTAAGTCCTACCATTAAACTACCAAGATATTAACACACGCCACCAAATTAAGCCACTCCTGAGTCTCCCACCTCCGGGAAAGAGTTATAATGCCTGGCCAGTGATGTTTATATTGCAATTACTCTGTGTCAAACTTCTCACGCAGGCGGTGGCCGGCAGTGAATGGAGAGAGAGAGAGAGAGAGAGAGAGAGAGAGAGAGAGAGAGAGAGAGAGAGAGAGAGAGAGAGAGAGAGAGAGAGAGAGAGAGAGAGAGAGAGAGAGAGCAAATCTTACTCTAATGGGCAATAAAAGTAACACCACATATCATATAGTACAGTACCAAAATCTACCAAGCTATTACCTGATTAGATATGCGCGGGGCAAGATTATTATAGGGTAACGATAAAAGAAAAAAAAAATAGTGGGGGGGGGGAGGGGTCAGGGATAATTTATAGTTAGTGGAGGCTAAGGTTGGCTAGAAGGAGCAGGGGAAGAATAGAATAGCTCTTAAGTGGTTGAATGCGACAAGGAGGACAGCGGTCTTGAGGGATTCTTAAGTTGTCGCAAGTGGCTTCAGGGTGTTGACGTTGTGAGGGTTTAAAGGAGATTATAGGGACAATAAAATGGATTTCAGGGGAGTTATGAGACTCTAGGGTATATTTAAGTGCCTCTCTCACTCTCTCTCTCTCTGTGTGTGTGTGTGTGTGTGTGTGTGTGTGTGTGTGTGTGTGTGTGTGTGTATTATCAGCGGTAAAGAGATAGTCATGGGATGGTCAGTATAATAAAATATATGAGTCTTTTTCCAGCCTGTGCTACAAAGGATAGTATGTCTGGTATAGCAATATTCTTGGCAGGATCCTCAGTACGACTATACTACTATCTTACAAAAGTATAAGAGAATATATGCCACTCTCCGGTCGGCTCCAGGCAATAACAGACAGAAATATTATCACTAAATTACAACTTTTATGAAGACGAACTGACGGAAATATTAAGTATATTCATTCCTTATAATGTAGGGCTACAATAATTCACAGATTGATTCTGTTATACGTACCATAAGCATTGGCTTACACAAAACCGAAAACAATAGAAAATACTTGAACTGATTTGTAACTGCAATAATCCAATAGGAAGCGATTTTTAAATATATCTCAAACAGTTGCTTATACTCTCAAAATAATAAATAAATATATACGACAACATAATGAAAAGCATGAAAAGCGATACCTCCCGAAATACATTTGTTTTAGAGCAATTACTACAAAATAAGTTATAATGGTGTTCACATCGCTACACTTACACCCTTGACTGGTCTGGAGAGGGAGACTGGATCACCTCATCTTTGTAGGGCTCGTCGTCCCTTGATTACCATAATACTATTAGAGGGACGAGCTGAACCAGGAGTGATGTACGACACAACTTCTCTCGACAGAGTCATATAATGCTCCAGTTTGCCTTACGAGGTTACATTAACTGAACACTGGATGGTCTGGTCCACAGTACTATACTTTGATTCAAAATACGATACTAACTTACGAGGTCTAATACATAAAACGTATAAGCTACAACGTAACTGGTCTGGAGTAATATATTGACATAATATAACGTAGAATAACAAGATGACATAAATCAAGATACGCAAGGTGTAAGGAACAGTATATTAAGACCACTACGACAGTGAGTTACGAGGTACAATAACGCAAGTTTAGGATCCTACTCTCTTACTTAAGAAGCATAACTCACGGCACAGTCTTACCAACCACAAGACCTTAAGACTCACGGCTAGGCCCCATGGGTACGGTACAACAGCATAAAATTTATATTACAATATGATTTCGAGTAAAGAAAGATACCTCCTGTAAGCTACATCATGAAGCTAAACAACAAGTGAAAAAAATATTAATTTAAATGATGTATTGCCGATTGCTTTTGTACAAATAGTGCAAAATGTACCTGAAATTGATATAGATTAATAGTGTAGAAATAAAGCAAAATATACCTGCGAACAGTAACGTACGATACTTAATCACAGCGCCAAAGTAAAAGAGCAATAAACTGTAGCGTTTTTAATTGAAGCTCAGCATCCAATAATCGAAGAGAGGGAATTTGTGACCGGAATACAGTATCGTCGTTATTTATACTGAAACCAGGTTTTAGCCAGGTGCAGGAACTTGTAGTTAAGCAAGACGTCTCAGAACACAATAAGAAACCTGGTTACAATTGTTGGCTAATTAACAAGTGACGCTCAACAACACAGCCTCCAGTAATCTATACGGGACGCGGCTGGAACACTGGCCAATGAGACAATAATGAGAGGGAACATTACTGAGTTCCCAGCCATCATGAGTGCCACGGAGTTCCAACACTTGGCGTACCGGGGATCAGAAATGTCAAGAAGCTCTGGTACTTTGGTTTCAGTAGTTTCATAAGTCCACTGAGTATTGGTACTTTGTTTATGAGACGCGTTAGAGTGTTATGGAACTCTCACAATATCATTTCAAAAGCATCAGGACAACAAATTCAAATGTTTCAGGATGATGGAGTCTTATACGTGTTTTATTTTCTGGATCCAATAGTTTTCAAGAAGTTTAACATAGGCTCATAATTTTTGTTCGAGATATCGCCTCCCTAGGGCTGGCTAACGCAAGTTCCTCGCTGTTGCATAAAAATAGTTCCCATGTTTGCCGCAAAAAAATAAAATACCAGAGAAGTTTTTTTTTAGTCATTATAAACTAATTACATTTTCTTGAAAGAATGAAGACATTAGATCAACCATTACACACTCTGTGTGTGTCTGCACACACACACACACACACACACACACACACACACTGGTAGTTACTCTTCTTGGCCACACACAGAAGCTTGATGATTTGTCGCCTCCTTATTCAACAGTTGTTTAGTTTTCACCTTCTACGTTTATTTTCATCCATTTCCCTATTTCCATTCGCAATTCTTTAATTTTCTATTCGTATATAAATAATAAATTTTCTTATTATTCCATGTCATACTATTATTTTTGTTTTATAATTATCCTGTTTTTCCTTACTTCACCAAGTAAGTCTACCTTTATCACATCTCATATAGCAAGAATGTATAAATGTATTATATATCAACTTCTCCCAGAAGGAAGAATTCGCAGCTAGATGTTTTCAGCGCCGCACCTCATTTTCCCAAATTTACGGAGACGTGCGCTGAATAACCCACATGGGGAACATTTTCTCGGTGCAAACTGTGAGATAATAAGAAAAGAGAAAAAATGCACAAAATCAGCTTTTATTTGGTATGACATAAATCACAGCAAGATTGAAAAAAAAAGGAACTCAAATACAAGACTTTTTATTTATGTTATAGCATTTGTGTTCTGTGACCGCAATATCAATCGTCAACTTGTAAGAAACATAACATAACGTTAATTTAAAGCGATAAACTTAGTAAAATATTAACTTAGAAATAATATATTTGCTGGCTGCTGTCTTGCAGATGTTGGACTCAAAGTTTTAACCCTGTAAGAAGTATGGTGTCGCACTTAGATGTTTTATTCTGGCTATCGCCAAACGATTTGATTTTGTTCAGCTGAGAGAACTTCTACCATCAACGAGTTATCAAGAGTTTGGGTTCAAGCATCAATGGGAGTCAGAAAAAATAGGTATAAAGAGGCACACATAGAAATACAAAATGGCAACATAAAACTCTGAATAAGCATAGACACAGTAACTTAATAATGTAAATATCTTGACACAAACTGCAAACGTATACAGGAAAACGAAGACTGACTTTGGTAAGGTAATGCAGGTTTATGGTCTGTAGTTCGCAAGTTTGTAGAGATTAAACTGCTCCAGGAGGGAAAGTAAGGTCGATTTTAACGATATGGTCATAAAAGTTCACTTTCAAAATACTTGCGAGAATTATCGTAAATGCTGATGTAATATAGGCTAGAGTGATGAGTCGTTTGTATTGGCTATTCCTTTCATATATATATATATATATATATATATATATATATATATATATATATATATATATATATATATATATATATATATATATATATATATATATATATATATATACACTAACTAACCTCCACCACCTGGGCTCCATTGGGCTACAGCCGCTACAGAGTACTTAAAAGAACTGCTCCCTTCAGTTAGCAATCGCCTGTCCACTTGACCTAGTAAGGTAACATGGGTCTCCCTCTGGAGCTGACCCCCCACACTAAGTGACATGTGTGTGTGTGTGTGTGTGTGTGTTCATTCAATGACATACTGTACTCGTAGATAACTATACTTATTTTACTAAACTATGACTACTTAAACTCCCAGTTCTCAACATCCTTGTTCATAAGTACAACACGATATATAGCGACAATATCATTGTTCATAAGTACAACACGATATATGGCAAAACCATCATTGTTCATAAGTGCAACACGGTACACAGTATAGCAAAGGCTGGACCAGCTTCAACAGTCGACAGACCAGCCTGCGGTCCGTCCATAACATCACCATCACCACCGCTTACGTCCCCCTAACGATCAAGGTAAACGATACAATATTCTGGACAAATTTGGGGCGTCGATGTAAGGGAAAACGAGCCAAGAGTCACGAAGCAAAAGGTAAATAATACGAGTACGAGTAACACCTGAGTTGAGGTGTATTGCACATAAAACACCACACAGGGGAGAGAGGGAAGTGTGGATAGAAAATATTGGATGGCAAAGGGAAGATACGGGGATGATAACATGCAAATGTACAGACAGCAACAAAAACATTGGAACAACACTCTAGTCTGAGACATAGGATATATATATATATGGTTTGTTAAGGAATAACATAGAGCTCCCTCAGGCACATGACAGGGTCCTAGGAAAAAGCACGTGATGCGTCGCCTTATAGGTAAAAATGTGTTTGGCAGCACGCTAAGGGTAGTGTAGATACAGCACACTGATGATTAAGCCTTGGTCACATAAGGAGGCACTATATAAGGTAAAGCACTCGACCACCTTCACTTCTCCAAGGTGAACATGAGGTACGCATTCACAGCTGGGTTAGCTTCGGGGTATCCCGTACCAAACAGTTGTATCCACTCAGCCACCACGTCTCCGTCCCATAAGGACAAGAAGGTAACACTGACATATACAGGTGGCTTATTCAGTCAATACAGGCTACAGGTAAAACCAGATGACGGGGGATTTTTTTTCATATGAAGTCCGAAAGTTAATACAGACATGTGAAAAGGTTTGTGTGTAATGGGAATATGGTGACACATAGGTGAGGGGGCGGAGGGGAAAATGTGTAGGGTGAGAGGGGGAAGTGGAAGTGTATGTAGAGAGAGGGGAGGGAGGGATGTGTAGGGTGAGGGGAGGGAAGGGTAAGAATCTGTAGGGTGAGGGGAGGGAGGGAAAAATAGGTAGGGTGAGGGAAGAGAGGGGTAAGAATGTGTAAGGTGAGGGGGGGGGGTGAGAGAATGGAGGTAGGAGGGTCAGTGTCAGTCATCGATTAAGGTTACATCGTTGAAGGGCAAGAGACCTCAGCCTGTGTCTCTCTCCCTTTGTGACCATGACTAGGAAAGGGCGAAGGGGGGGTGAGACGGGGAGGGGGGGGGGGGAGGAAAGAGCGAGACCTAGCAAGTGAGGGGGAGTACAGAGAGACGGGGAGGAGAGAGACCAAGAATGGGATGGTAGGGACCTAGGAGATGAAAGAAGAGGCGGCAGGGAGGACAGAAAGCTCTAGGAGAGGAAGATAGGGGAGAAGGGGAGTGGTGATAAACTTAAGAGAGGATGGAGAGGAAAAAGAGGAGAGAAATGAGAAAAACAAGAAAGGGAGAACTAGGAGGGGGGGGTGGGTGGAAGAATGGGAAGAAGTGGAGAAGTGAGAATAAAGAAAGGAAATAATATATAATACTAATTGTGAGAGAGAGAGAGAGAGAAGAAAATATTAAAGATAGAGGGAAGGAGGGGGGGTGGGGAGTAGGAGTGGAGGGATAACAAGAAAGAACAAGACGAAAAAGAGAAAAGGCAATAATAATGAACGAAGGAATGTATGAGAAGGAGAGAACAGAGGAGACGAACAAAATGGAGGCAAAAAGAGAGGATGGAAGGAGTGGAGTAGAGAGGAGGAATACGTATGAGGATGACGAGGGAGGAGGAACAGGGGAGGATGAAGAAGGAAAAGAGGGACAAAATAATGAGGTATTTTTTTCCTATTCTATATTATTAATTTTTCTCATTTTCCCGTCTTTCTGTTCATCTTTTTCTAGTGAATTAAAGGTATTATTTTCTTTACACACCGTTCATTCCTACCACTAATCTATTATCATATTCGAATAAGACGTCTAATTTTAAGATAATTTTCATCTATTACATTACCGGCGGAAATGTATAATAACGGAGATAGCTTTTCCAAAATATTTTCTATTTTCTTCCATTAACATCCCGCCATTATCGTCTGCCTCTCCTCCAACACAGCGTATCTCCTGCGTCTCCTTCATAAATCATCCTGAGCATGCATTGCTGTACACGTCACGCAGCCAATCAAAAGCCTTTTTGATTTTGAAACCAATTAAAATGTTTTTGGGATTAATTCGTGGTATTTTTGGCCCAATCAAATTCGAGTATTCTTTTTGGTCTCTCATATTTTGAAATTTAAGTTCAGTTTCGACCATGGAAGTCTGCGATGGGTGTCACTTGAAGTATATGGAGCTGAGTGCGAGTTTTTGGAAAAAAAAGGAACTATAGCATTTTTTCGATCGCGTGGTGTTCTTCCAACCTCCGTAAAGTGTACTAAGAGCAAGACTGAATGTAAATATCGCAAAGACCAACATATGTGGCGTTGTGTAAGAATCCCAGAATGCAACGACGAACAAGAACCAGGCCAACAAGGTAAGAAATAGGTGATTCCATCATATGGTGAGAGTCAGTTAAGGTAAGTTAGGTTAGGTTAGGTTAGGTTAGGGTTGGTTATTGTTTTTCTAGTGGTTTTTTTTTTTGTATTTTTTAGTCGCAAAAAAACCGGTTAATTTCCGCCAAAAAGGAAGGTCATATTCGGTCTCAACACACACAAATACTCTAGAAAAATTTATTTCTAACTTGCTAAAAGTGAACGGCGTGACAAGAAAAATTTACCGAATTAAGTCCCACTCAATTACTCTGTTGCTCACTCTCTTTTTCTCCCTCTTACTCTTTAAAGTTCTCTTACTTTAGCTAATTACTCTCTCAGTCACTCTCACTGACTCTCAGCCTCTCTCACTGACTCTCAGCCTCTCTCACTGACTCTCAGCCTCTCTCACTGACTCTCAGCCACTCTCACTGACTCTCAGCCACTCTCACTGACTCTCAGCCTCTCTCACTGACTCTCAGCCACTCTCACTGACTCTCAGCCACTCTCACTGACTCTCAGCCACTCTCACTGACTCTCAGCCTCTCTCACTGACTCTCAGCCTCTCTCACTGACTCAGCCACTCTCACTGACTCTCAGCCACTCTCACCGGCTCTCAGCCACTCTCAGCCTCTCTCACTGACTCTCAGCCTCTCTCACTGACTCTCATCCACTCTCACTGACTCTCAGCCACTCTCACTGACTCTCAGCCTCTCTCACTGACTCTCAGCTACGCTCACTGACTCTCAGCTACGCTCACTGACTCTCAGCCTCTCTCACTGACTCTCAGCCACTCTCATTGACTCTCAGCCACTCCCACTGATTCTCAGTCACTCTCACTGACTCTCGGTCACTCTCACTGACTCTCGGTCACTCTCACTGACTCCTAAGTACTGACTTTGTTCTTGCTCTTACTACCTTCCCTTCCGTGTACTCTCCTCCTTTCCCTCCTCCATCTCTGCAATACTTCCCCACAAGTGTAAAAAAATTTTGAGAGTACAGGTCACGACAGTGTGTGTTACGCCAGCTATCAGCCGCTTTTACGAGGCTCGGAAACAGTCACGACGGAAAGACAGTTTGGACGGAAAACGTTTTCAACGGAAGATAATTTGAACGGAAGTTATTTTGGACGGATGAGACTTGTACGGAATGACAATTAAATGAACAGAATACATACATAAGACTTTTATTATTTTTCCACTGTGTTTGTAAACGAACGAAAAGAATTTGATAGAAAAACAATTAATTCTAAGTAAAACGATCAACGCATAAAGCAACATCTACCGCTCTAATCTCTCTGAGTTTCCTTAAGCAAAGTTGATTTAAAAATACAACAAACAACTCTTGTAGCTACTGTATTAAGCTATAGGTTGCTACTGTATTAACTATCTCTACCATGTGTTATACTATGGCTTCCCAACTGTCTAATATATTCCCCTTGTGGCGACCTGTGGTGTAATGGTCAGCAAGCTCGCCTCGCAAGATGGTGGACTCGGGTACGATCCTGGGCAGGGCGAAACTATGGGCAAGTTTCTTTACGTCATTTGCCTCTGTCTACCCAGCAGTAAATTGAAACCTGGATGTTAGTCGATTTGCGGATCATGTTCCGGGGTAATTGTTAGCCAGTGCAGTTGGCGAGTTGTCCGGTCTTCTCGGACTGTTCCTTGACACTGGGTTGTTGTGTTGGCGACAGCTTCTAGACCTTAAACAAATTCACACCTAGGTGGCCCTTGGGGCAACCATTAATATAATCCTGCTTCATTATCTATCTAATTTACCCTCGCTTCTGAACGTCGAATCTATTTCCACTCATTAACTAACAAATCTATCTCTAATCCTTATATATCCAATCTATACCCAGTCCTTAACTATCCAATTATAGCTGTATAATTCATTTGTTAATGTTAACTTATCACCAACTAAGATATATTGATCTGCTGCCTCAATACAATTCTGGAACACTATCACCATTTGCTATGAGTGTGTGGCCACTGTTAGTTAAATCTAAGTGTGGCTATTGTCAGTTAGTTCTGTATGTTTGGCCATTGTCAGTTAATTCTATATGTTTAGCCATTGTCAGGTAATCCTGTATGTGTGGCCACTGTCAGTTAATTCTGTATGTGTGGCCACTGTCAGCTAATTTTGTATGTGTCACCACTGTCAGCTAATTCTGTATGTGTGGCCATTGTCAGCTGACTGTGGGTAAGACCATGGTTAGCTGAGTCTGTTAGTAGTTATTACTGTGGTCAGGAGGGTGGTCGAGGCAGGTGGTAGAGACAGGTGGTGTGGTCAGGAGGGTGGTAGAGATAGGTGGTGTGGTCAGGAGGGTGGTAGAGATAGGTGGTGTGGTCAGGAGGGTGGTGTGGTCAGGAGGGTGGTAGAGACAGGTGGTGTTGTCAGGAGGGTGGTAGAGGCAGGTGGTGTGGTCATGAGGGTGGTCCAGATAGGTGGTGTGGTCAGGAGGGTAGTAGAGGCAGGTGGTGTGGTCAGGAGGGTGGTAGAGGCAGGTGGTGTGGTCATGAGTGTGGTCCAGATAGGTGGTGTGGTCAGGAGGGTAGTAGAGGCAGGTGGTGTGGTCAGGAGAGTGGTAGAGGCAGGTGACACTATAAGACTTCCTGAGCCACTCACAACCTCAGTAACTCACTCATTCCTCCGGGACAACTCTGGGTAACTTAGATTGATCTTGTTAAGTTTGTTCCTCTTTACCCCAGGTTATACAACTTAATATAATCTTACTGGGATACACTCAGGTTCATTGTATTCACTAACATTCACTTAATATCTCGACGTTTCACTACATACACGTTTGTCACTATACTGTATTCTTGACCATTAGGATAGGGTGATTAGACGTTATAATGTCGTATTTGGGAGCATTACAGGTATGTAGGTCAGGTGAAGTCAGTCGTATTTGGTTGGTTAACAGATCAAACACCACCTACGTCTAACACTGAGTTTTGGGATAAATATTGTTCGACCTTGTTCACTTCTCCAATAGTTAGTCTGTGATGAAATATGGACAAAAGATAGATGGTGCAGGAGATGAATAATTAGGGTAAGTGGACTCATTAACGGTAACGTAGCCGCCAACCAATCACGACACGTATTGATCTGTGACGTCACTGAGTTTGTGACGTCAGAGAGCAGGCGATTTCTCTTTGGATTTTCCCCTCCCGGGTTTTATGTATCATGTCAACAAATGGATTAATATTCACACACACACACACACACCTGTCCACCCAGACAAGTAGCTGTGCACAGATACAATGTGGTTGCAACTCGCGTTTCAGGACGGCCAACACAACTTCCATACCCTGGGTTGGAGAGGTGTATGACTCAGTGTAGAGGACTAACCCAGGAAAACCGGACAGCTCGCCATTACCCAGGAACATGATCCTCTAATATACATAGGTCCCTGATTACTGCTGGATAGACAGAGACAAAGGGGCGTTAAGAAACTTGCCCATAGTTCCACTCCAACCGGGAACTGAACGTCTACACCACATTTAGGAACAAATATACAGCAGGGAATTCAAACCCTCACAAACAGGACTGACTACCGGTGAGGTTTTTAGCTCATTATAACGGAACACGAGAAAAAATAATCATCTTTAGGGATAACAGGGGAAGGAGTTACTGTCGTCTCCCCTTCCCGTGTGTGGTTGGTCTGGGGAAGGAGCTACTGTCGTCTCCCCTTCCCGTGTGTGGTTGGTCTGGGGAAGGAGTTACTGTCGTCTCCCCTTCCCGCGTGTGGTTGGTCTGGGGAAGGAGCTACTGTCGTCTCCCCTTCCCGTGTGTGGTTGGTCTGGGGAAGGAGCTACTGTCGTCTCCCCTTCCCGTGTGTGGTTGGTCCTTCCATAAAGAAAAAAGAATCGATTCCAACTTAGTCTAATAATAATGCATAGTGTTAATTTTCCTTTTAACAACACTAGGTCTCAGTAATTAGCGATGAAACTATTTTTTTTTTATCATGGTTGTGTACAGTAATTGTCAACCCAAATTGGAAATATCTTTGTCTTTGTTAAATAGATCGTATGTCTGACAAAGATGCCAAAAGATAAAGGGACAAGAAAAAAGACATGGACTCTGAATTTCGTTAAAACTTCTGTTGCCTTACGAGTTATCTGCTTAATTTCTACCGACGTGAGCCGCATCCAACCGTGTAATTCGTGCAAAAAGTTAGGAAATAAGAAATACTGTTATTTTGCAAGCGGAATGTCAAACAAGTTTCTCGGCCTTGCAAAAAATCAGAGGTAAAACTAGATATGCATTTATCTTTCTATCCCTCATAGTACTACTATAGAAAGCTAAAGGCAGGGAAAGACTGATCTAGGCTTAATTGAAAAACTTCAGCTCACAAAATGACCACCCTACGACTGGGGAAATTCTATTTGGACCGGCAGGAAGGTATGAAAGTCATATAGAGAAAGAAAAAATATGGATATTGCGACAGACAGTTTTCCTCAAGCCGTCAATTTGGGGAAATTGTTCATCAGTAAAGTTAGGAATGGTGGGCGCTGCGTTGACTAATTTAGCCAACAGCATATGCATATGCTTACAGGAAAAACATACACATAGATAAATGACCATCCACATAAACACACAGCTATTGAACACCCCCACTAACAGGAATAACCCAGAACACGATCCCTACACACATTCACAAAGCGCAATCCTTACAAACACACACACACACACTTTCTCTTCAGTCCCTATGGATATACTTGACACCGCTGAGCTGCCTGGGACTGCCTGTCCCGCCTCCTCATCCCCCCTCTATATCCTCTCCCTACCAGGATTTATCCCTATCCTCCCACCAACAATATAGTGCAGAGATTGACGATCAAAGGTGATATGCAGGTGTGACAAATTCAACTAGAAAATAATTAAACAAGTGTTAGACAGTGATAAATTAGTGCTCCTCGATCAAGACTCCCAACTACACCAGGTGAGTCAGGTGACAAATGAGGACTCACAACTACATCAGATGCAAAACAAGAACTCTCTCCAGCACCCCAGTGAGCTGAAAGACCTGCCAGGACCACGTGATGGGCGTCAAAAAAATCTACAGATGTGACCAGCTGGGAGGAGGAAGTTGCCAGAACTGCCCTTAGCTCCTGGGTGCAAAAACTTTCGTACTGAGGGAAGGATCTTGTTGTCAGCATTATCAACTCACAGAACAATTTACAAGACCCACTATAACCACCGAGATTACTCCCTGATCTGTGAAGTTAATTTGCATGTTCATTCCATGTTACTCCTGTTTTTAGTCTGAAAACTTTCGTCAATCAAGTGACACATTTCCCAATTCCAAAAATAAGTAAATTTTATCATCAATATTTATTAACTACTTTCAGCCTTTAGTTACCATGTATTTTCAATACACCATTAATTACTATTATTACTGTAACAAAATATCATTATTATTATTATTATTATTACACACACACACACACACACACACACACTATCACTACTACTACTACTACTACTACTACTTTGCTGTCACTCGGAATCGAGTATGAAGATCATCCAGCTATGATACGATGATATGAGCTATTAAGGATGTCACCTAGGTTGGTGAGTTCTGGGGTAACTAAAGAGGCCGATACAGGACCGGCAGGGTCGTACACAGATGTTGCACATGTAGGGGGCTACATCTCGTGCAGGAGGGGCGGCGGCAGCGTCTTTCTGGCGTTGGCGCTTGTCTGTCTAGTTATGCAGTCGGGCTAACTCGAAAGTACTGACACCTTCTTGGGTGGTGCTCCTCCAAGCGTTACGAGTGGAGTAATCGTCTCACAGGTGAGGAGGTCGATTTGGCACTTTTTCAGGTTTGTCTTAAGACTATCCTTTATCTTTTCAGTTGTCCGCACAATGTTACGTTTACGATTCGTTAGGTGAATAAAGTAGTTACTTTGGCAGTCTACTATCGCCCATACGGCCAATCCAGTGTAGTGGTCCATGGATAATGGTAGCCTGGATGATCTACAGTTCGTGTCAGCAAGAATACTGGTATTTGTTCTCTTGTCTTCCCGGCGAACTCGGAGGATGGAACATACACTACGTAGGTGAAAATTTTCAAGTGCCTTGAGGTGCCTCCCGTATGTGACCCATATCTCGCTGTCATAGAGCAAGGTGGGGAAGACCACTGCTCTATATAAGTGTAACTTTGCAAATAATTTCAACTCCCTACAGCTTAAGACACGGTTTCGGAGTCTTCCAAAGGCTTGAAATGCACATCTGATCTGATGGTGAATTTCTTCATTGATGTCTGTGGTGGTGGACAGGTGGCAGCCGAGATACCGAAAGTGGGTAACATTAGAGAAGGTAGTAACATTAAGCTGGATGGATGTAGGAGGTGTGGATGAACCAGGGGCAGGCTGAAAGAGAATCTGAGTCTTACATGCATTCACCTCAAGGCCGAAGTGTGCATACGCATCTGCGTAGGTGTTCAGGATCTGCGTAGGTTGCGTTCAGTGTGAGCGACAAGGGTGAGGTTTGCATACTGAAGCTCGGTAATGGAAGCTGCCGACACCTTTGTTCCTGCCTGGAGTCGTTTTATGTTGAAAAGACCCAATATCCGGTACTCGATGTCCAACCCGCCGGCTAAATTGGCGTTGGCACGAGTAAGGAAGGCAGCCAAGAAAATTGAAAAGATAGTTGGTACCAGTACACACCCTTGTTTAACCTCCGTTTAGATGGAGAAGAACTCAGACTGGGGGCCATTGTGCAGGACACTGCCGTTCATGCCATCGTGGAGTTGCCACACAATGGCGATGAATTTTCGTGTTCAGCGAAAACGGCTGAGGATCCACCAAAGGGCTTCCCTGTTGACTGAATCGAAGCATTGGTTAGGACGATGAAAGCCATGTGCAGGTCAAAACGCTGTTCCCTGCACTTTTCCTGTATCTGGCGGTCGTCAAAGATCATGTCAATGGTGCCACATAATGGTCTAAAGCCACATTGTGATATGGGAGGAAGTTTTCTGCCTCAGGAAGAAGCTTGTTTAGGAGGACTTGGGCGATAATCATGCCGGCTACAGACAGCAGCGAGATCCCGCGGTAGTTGCCACAGTCTGACAGGTCTCCCTTGTTCTTATAAATATTGACGATGGAGGCATCTTTAAAAGCTTGGTAAGCAGAGGTCCTCCAGTTTTATGCACCTCGGCTGGGATTCCATAAGGCCCTGGGGCTTTGTTATTTTTAATGTGTTTGACGGCAGTTGCTACATCATCCAGGGATGGAGGATAGTCGAGATGGGTCAGCTCTGGATGCTGAGGGACCTACTGGGTAGTCAGGACATCCACATCGGTGTTTCGGTTGAGCAGTGAATGGTAGTGCTCTTTCCATTGCTGAAGGAGGCCTTCATCGTCTTTAATTATTGAGTTACCGTCAGATGAGCAGAGGGGGGCTGCGCCACTCGTGATTGGCAGTAGTGGAATTGAAAAATTGGCGCATCTTCTGATGATCTGCAAATTTTTGTGTTTCACATGCATTATTTTTAAACCAGTCGTTCTTTAGATTGCGAAGTTCCCGCTGGGCCGCCGCTTTCTTCTTGCGGAAGGTATCAGCTTTGGTCAGAGATTGAGGGTTGTTCTGCCAGTCAGTAAAAGCAGCATGTTTATCATCGACGAGTACATCGATTGCTGAGTCATTTTCATTAAACCAGTCGTGATGTATTCTTTCGATCTGGCCGAGGGTCTCTCAGCAGGTTTTTTGTCATGATAATGTTGAGAATATCCCATTCAGCACTGGGATTCGAGTTGTTTGCTTTTGGGATGTTTATCAACCATGTTCGAGCTGCTCTCTGAAACCATGTGCTACCGCTTGATCCTCCAGAAGCTAATCATGAAAACTTCTTCTGGAGTCTTGCTGCCTTCGCTGTTTTGGGGTGATGTGAAGTGAGACCTTGGCTCTGAAAAATCTATGATCAGTGTCACAGTGGTCTGAGCCACGCATGGCACGGGTGATAAGGACATATCGGCGATCTCGTTCACTGACAATGATGTAGTCAATGAGGTACCAGTGCTTGTATCATGGGTGTTTCCACGAACCCTTGAACTTGTTGGCTTGCCGAAACAAGGTATTAGTGACAGTGAGGCTGTGCGCAGGACATTTGCTGAGGAAGAGTAGGCCTTTGGAGTCCATATCTTCCTATAGTTCCCTGGCAATTGTTAGCATCTCTGCCAACTCTGGCATTGAAGTCGCCAAGGAGCACAACCTTGTCCTCTCTGGGGATAGAGGTTAGCACTCTGTCAAGGTCGGCATAAAAGGCCTCCTTGATGTCATCCTCTGCATCCAGTGTTGGGGCGTATGCACTGATGAAAAAGGCATGACGAGAGTGATTCAATGGGACTCGAAGAGTCATGAGGCGCTCGTTGATCCCAATAGGCATTTCAGTTAGCCTGTGTAGGAAGCGTTGGCGGATGGCAAAGCCAACTCCATAATTGCGGTATCTCTCCACTGCAGGCTTACCCTTCCAGAAGAAGGTTAGCCAGACCTTTGTTCTGTGAGTTGGCCCTCATCTGTGAGCCGGGCCTGCTAATGGCTGCTCTGTCGATGTTATACCTAGCCAGCTCTTTTGCTTCTTTCAGTACTGTAATGACCCCTGTCTCATCAACAGAAGTATTATATAAATGGGTTATTTACATCTGATTTATATTCAGATTCATCCCCTGTAATTTTCCACTAACTATGAGATGTCATGAACATATCACATGAACAGTAGCTTCCCCAAGAGGGAGAAGCCCATTTGACTATATGTCAGAAATAGTGTAAGCGAACTCCATGCGATGCCCTTAGTCAGTCTCACTCCCAAACTTACATCGAACGGACGTTGATTCACGTCTATTTACATAGACGCCGTCCTTTCTTATCACACTCATAAATAGTGGAACTCACTGTTGATCTACACTCAGGAATTATACAAATAATACTTTTAATAAAAGAAGAAATTTCAATTGGGTTTCGTTACTAAAGCCCAATATAATATATGTGTACCAACCTGGTTAACATTGGAATTAACCAGCCGGTTCAAGACACTCATTTGTGCCAGTATCCAGAAGGGTCCTGACACTCCATGCAGCGACCAAAAGAGGTTGTATGGTTTGTTTTTGTTTGGAGCTGTGATTTTTTCTGTGTTTTCGACCATATAAGGATGACCTTACTGGGTGCGGTTGCCCAGTCAGGTTGGGTTTTTAGGCAGGCTATGTTTAGGGTACTTTTTCTAGCCTCCTCCTCATGTGGGGTGAGCAGAGTGGTTCCTAGGAAAGGCTGTTCAGTCGCACAGACAGGACAGGATTGCACTGCTGTTTAGATCCCAGTGCTTAACCGACCATCTTATCTGTGCCGCCCATGTGCAAATTTGTGACTAGAGACTCCTAGTAGTCATCTCTGCCTGTCCCCGTCGCCACTCGTCCATCTCCATAAGACTTTTGGGGGTATAGGGGTTTTGATTATGATGAGGAGTATGATGAGCTGGATGATGGCTGCACGTGAGTTGATTTAAGTGGTGAAGCAGGAGTGCAGGCTGCAACCACACATCTTGGCTCTCCCTTTTCCTGATCCAGTGGTGCAAGTGTTACAACGACTGGGGAGAAGGAGAGTTGTAAGGGACTGCCGATAGCCCAGTTTGATGGGTTTCGCCTTAGTAGCCTGTCCATCAGGTATTGTCTTCGGCCGCCAGTATAGTCGTTGGGGTTCCACAGTGGTCATCTCTTCCAACAATACCGCCGTTGGGTTCTTGTTGGAGCTCTGTAAGCATGTCTACCTGATGCCGGGCTCCCCGCAGATTTTTCGTTCTGGGTTTACTCCCGTAGCCTTATACCTACCAAGGTTAATTCGCAAGGCAGCGGGGCAATGGCTGGTAGGCACCAGAACGTGTCCACATGTCAGTGTGCCTATGCGCCGTCCCTCTGGGGCCCACTGCTACTCCAAGATCCCCTGCTGGTCTAGCCTGGGCCCACGAGGCACCCAGTTCCCGTGTGTTGCCACGAGGAGGCACAGCAGTAGTCTTGATGGTGAAGAGGCTATGTATTGGCAGGGGAAGACTTATGCAGGTTGCTTCCCTGTTCGCCACGAGGGTTAGCGAGCGGAGGCAGCTGAGAGCGAGAGGGAGCAAGCAGTGCTTGTACCTTAACACTAACATAATGTTGGCACAATATACGCATTTCACCACCCTGTGTGCACACACACACACACACACACACACACACACACAGCCCATACAAATAACCCAATGCACATATACAACATAACACACAAGCAGTTGGGGAACATTAAGCTCCGCTCACCCGTAAAAGGAAATATATCCCTAATTAGCTGGATTTCACGACTAGTGACTAATGAGGGCTAATTAGGCTGGGAATGGACTCATTCATCAAGGGCACTGAAGTATAGGTCATTGAAATTCACAATTGCCTCAGTTGTTTGATAAAGGGCAAACTCATGCGGTATTTTCTTTCATTATAATTTTAATGTTTTCTTTGTTGTTGTCTTTATTGTCCCGTGAATTTATTCTGTAACTTATGAAACTTTCCTCCGGGTTTTTATATTTTGTCTTTAAATAGTTTTCTTATCTATCTATCTATCTATCGATCTATCTATCTATCTATCTATCTGATGTTGCAGGAATATATTCATATAATATGAAAAAAGGTCTATCATAAAGCACTCCTATGCAAGCATAGTTGTCATGATCAAGCAATATTACCAAAATTTGTTATAATCATACTTGTCATGCATGTATAA